>OY979716.1:20583539-20983109 GCA_963855995.1 Muricea muricata
TATATATATATATATATATATATATATACACATATTAATCATCAAAACCTATATACAATTCAATTCAAGTTTCACGTCAGTTGTACCTTGTTGACTATCTGCTCACAAAAAAAAATAAAAGTAAAAAAATGTGAATAGTGAACATCTGTTTATTTTATTATAATTGTTTTAGATATTAAGGCACTTTCTAACTTTTAAGCATCTGTTTATCCCGAGTCATTCTGAAAGTCTTTCCATCAGACAAGTTATTAACCTGTTGAAACCGAACTTCAGTGAAGAAGGTTCAAATTCTTTGAAATTTGAGAAAGAAGTGTATGCTTTCTTCATAAAATATCTACGTGAAGTTGCAGGTACAGTGTACTGTTTAAATTTACTGTTGAGTGAATGAAAGTGTTTGCAATTCATTTATTGACGTGGAACAATTGCTCTATCTATGTTCTTTGAACAATATCCTGCTTTGTAGTCAATTGATTTACAGGTTCAGATAAACCAAGCGCATGTCTGTCTTTATAGCTGGGAGGAGCAATAACATGTCCTTAAAGAATATTCTCCAGTTTGTAACTGGAATGGATGAAGAGCCAGTCCTTGGTTACACATTGCAACCTAGAATTGTATTCACTGAATTTGAGTCATCAATCCTACCAACTGCAAATACCTGCATCAACCAACTTAATCTCCCTCGACCATCATTGGGAAAGCCTTTACCAACCAATAATATAGCAGTCCTCGAATTGTATGATTATGCTTTCGTTAATTCGTACTTTCGAATTGCTTAGTTTGACAAAGAATTACAAGTTGTTAATACTTCATATGTTTATTTAAATGTATTTTAACGAAAAACTACTGGTTTAAATTTGCAATTCAATTTAAATTGTTTAGGTTCTCACCTTATTTTAGTGTTATTATTGACAAAACATTGTACAGTACTTGTATAAATACATATTAATCACATATGTATATGATTATATATTATTCCAAGAGTTTCCTCAAATTTATCTATACCATAGTTGTCGGATGTCCATGTGCTGGGGACCTGATCTGCCATCTCTTGCAAACAATTTTCACTTAACTCCACTTCGGATGGGTCGAAAATTGGGCGTTGGTTACCACTTCCATCTTCTTCAGTAATATTACCCTCAACGCCATACATGGTAATATTAGCCATGTTGATGTTATCCACACTAACCAGGTTTTGTATTTGACCAGATAGCCACATCTGCATTGGTGATGATCTTGTTGTGCGTATCCTATTGCGTGCCCAGGCATTCTTCCATGTTTCCAACTTCCCATTTATTTTGGGAAAATAAACATGGTGAAGTGCTGCAATGTGATGATCATTTAGCGGATCAAGGAGAGTCGACTCTTCCATAAAGTAAAACAAGTTATAGTAGAAACACAGGACACCATTAAAGACATCTCGCCACAACCTCTCAATTCTCTGAATTGTGGGTGCTTTTACCAGTGATTATAGTACCCCGCTCTCGACCCCGCTTCTCAATCATAAATTGTGCAATATGAACATTTTCCAAACCGTTGTCACTTCGCACCCTGCTGGGTAGACCGTACGCTTGAACACCATCTATGAAACACTGTAATTAAGTGTTAGCTTTGTTGTTATTGAGACATTTTAAGGCAACACAAAGTCGACTAAAACCGTCAACACAACCAAAAATTACAAAATTCCTGCGGACAAGTTTGTGATTAGTGTCCACATGCCATAGCGCGTTCGGGCATTGCACGTTATATACACGTCGATGTAACCTTCCACGTTTTCTTCCTTCAACTCCCTCTGAGTCAACTCCGTGAATGCTGTCCCGTACTTCTCCACCAAACTTTATGCACTCAGCTCTTAGTCTCATCATATCAGCGCGACCATGAAGACCAAGTACCTCCAAATCATGGGCAGAAAGTCTACAAACAATGTCTGGAGTAATCTTTTCTTCGGCAAATTTATGAATACAACTTCCTAGATTAAGTTTCTCTAAAATTCCGTCCATTTTTAGAGATTGAGTTTACGAATCTTACATGATGTATAGTAGACAAACGTTGAGAAACCTGAACGTAATTATCGCGGGCCTTCGTATAATAGAGACAACCACGCATATAATAACAAAAGCACCACATATGATGACAAAAGCACCGCATATAATGACGAAAGCACCGCATATGATAACAAAAGCACCGCATATAATGCGAAAGCACCGCATATAATGACGCAAGCACCGCATATAATGACGCAAGCACCGCATATAATAACAAAAGCACCGCATATAATTACGAAAGCACCCCATATAATAACAAAAGCACCGCATATGATGACGAAAGCACCGCATATAATGACGAAAGCACCGCATATAATAACAAAAGCACCGCATATAATGACAAAAGCACCGCATATAATGACAAAAGCACCGCATATAATGACGAAAGCACCGCATATAATGACGCAAGCACCGCATATAATAACAAAAGCACCGCATATAATTACGAAAGCACCCCATATAATGACGAAAGCACCGCATATAATAACAAAAGCACCGCATATAATAACAAAAGCACCGCATATGATGACGCAAGCACCGCATATAATGACGAAAGCACCGCATATAATAACAAAAGCACAGCATATAATGACGAAAGCACCGCATATAATGACGAAAGCAGCGCTTATAATAACAAAAGCACCGCATATAATGACAAAAGCACCGCATATAATGACGAAACTACCTCATATAATAACAAAAGCTCCGCATATAATGACAAAAGCACAGCATATAATGACGAAAGCACCGCATATAATGACGAAAGCACCCTATATAATGGAGAAACTACCTCATATAGTGATGATTAACCACTTAAGACAGTCGTGGCAGATAGTGGACGAGCCTTTCAGGGAAACAAATTGTTGTGGATCTATCTCACTCTGAACATCCTCTATTAGCCAGCTCACGGCAAAATCTTCTTGAACCTTAGAAATACATAGCGTAAGGGAAATGGGTCTTAGATCATCGTCGCATGTAACCGTGGTGGTTTTAGGTGCAGGGGAAACATATGAATCTTTCCACAACTTGGGGAATAGACCAGAAGAAAATGATGCATCAAATATTTTTGTCACAGGACCTGCAAGTTTTGGTGCAAATTCTTTCCAGATGCGGTTAGGGATACTATCGGGTCCAATGGTCTTACGAGGATTCAATTTGAACAATTTTCCACATACTTCAAATGTACTAATGGTTGGTAATTCCTGTTGTGCCGGTGAAAACGCTGGTAATGTGACATTATCCAAAGGAAGGATGTCTGAGGCAACTGAGATATAGAACTTGTTTAGTCTAGTGGCTAGGTTTAGTCCTGATATGACATTTTCATCTTCGTAGCAAAGCGTGGTTGTGTTTGTCGATCTACCAGATAACTTATTGATAAGGTTCCACCATCTTCGCGGATTACTACTTCGATTACACACATTTTCCTGGTAAAATGTTTCTTTTCTTTCAGCAATTGCTTTTCGCACTTTATTCTTGATATGTTCAAATTGCTCTTGAGTACCTAGATAATACGCTCGTTGTCATTCCACAATTAATTGTTTGTTTGATGATGAGGTCACCGTAGTTTGTCGGTATTATGAATTCTTACTGTTTTAGTTGGAAAAAAACAAATCAATGGCTGACTTGAGATCGGATGTTAAAGATTCAGCCATTTCATCGGGGGAAGGACTTACTGCTAGATCGCTGAACCAACTGTGTCGGTAGGTCCATCTTCCAAAAGCATGAATAGATGAATTCGGAAAAAGTCTCATTGCGCACTTCTTTTTAGGGAGGAAGTCTCCCAGATCGTGGCTTCGGCCATCTATTTTCGAAAGAGGAACCCAGATAATTATATTGTGGTCTGAGGTTCCTAGGGGTGAATTCTGCACTGTGCTGTAATAATATTTACTAATATTGGTAACAATAAGATCCAATATAGATGATTCCCGCGTGGTGCATTCTACAACTTGCTTGAGATTGTGGTGTAAGGTCAGGTCAGATACATCAAGTTTATTAAAGCCCCCTAGAATAGCTACACCACAATCTGGATAACGGTTACAGACCACGTCAATTGTATCAATTAAATATACCATAATATCCTTCTGTTCCTGGGACGATCTGTCTGCGGGGTTGTATATTGCAGCAATCATAATTCCTGACAAAGGACGTGGTAAGCGATGTGGACGTGACCAAAGCCACATGCATTCATAAAGTGGGTTTTCCAGATCAAGCCTACGCTTTGTAGGCATAGTATTAGAGATTTATGCGCACACACCGCCACCAAGACCAATTGGTCGGTCTCTCCTGTGCAGTGAGAAGCCCGGAATATGAATTGAATTAGAATGGTGCAGCTCATGTAACCATGTCTCGGTTGTGACCACTACGTCTGGAGACATCACTTTTATTGTCGCCGTTAGCTCTTCTACTTTAGGCATTAGGGAACGTACATTACAGAGTAAAAAACATGGTAGGTGTAATGATTTGCAAGGCTCATTAGATTTATCTATTACCGAGGCGGTGGTTGATGTGGGTATATCAACTAGGCAGGCATTAGCTCTACGATGTTTGGATTGAGTTGTATTAGGTGAAAGTCGCTGTGTGATACGAACTTTGATAAACTGCGTTCTCGGGTCGTATCTGGAAGGGTTTATGATTGGTGATAAAAAATCATTACATACAAATGAATTCTCACTGACGAAGGACAGGGGGTCGTCAAACAGTAGTGGCTGTGTTTGTAGCAACTGGGGTAATGTCTGATGAAGGGCACTCTTAGCCAGTGCTATGCTTGTGGTCGGAAAGTTGTTATCTAATAATAAAAACTGAAAAGGTTTAATTTGTCCCTTTGCCTTTGATCCATAGGAAAATCCTCCTCTCTTAATCTTGTGAATTTTGATTTATTTGCTTTATTTCCTATGGTTTCGCGACATACAAAATCCAGCCAGGCTTTCTTTTGCTGTGGAGTGGGATTCAGAGAGAGACTCATTAAAGGAAGGGGTGCTTGCATATTCGGACTGGGATTCATTTGTTTTTGATGGAGTTGTTCAAAAGATCGTGATGATTTTTCCTCACAACTTTCCATATATATATTCTGCAGACACGTTGTCTGCGTTGAAGCATTTCTATACTTGGGATGTTGTTTGATCGGCCTATTTTGTTGTGATTGTTGTAGTTTAGAATTATTTACATACAGTACTGTCCAGAAATAACCTAACAAAAACCGCGGTAAACCGCGGTAGATCCGCGGTCGAACTGCGGTTGAACCGCGGTAGAACCGCGGTCGAACTGCGGTTGAACCGCGGCTTAACTCTGAACCGTGATTAAGGTGAGGGTGAACCGCGGTTTAACTGAGGTTGGACCGCGGTGCTGCAAGTGCACATATCGTCAAAGTATTTTCGGAGAATGCTCGGAATTTGGCGAGCATTTCCGAACTTCCGCGTCTATTCAAATGTTTTATACGCGTTCGCTCGGTGTTTGACAACGGCAAAAAGCGGCAATAGAAAAAGTTCTAAATTTTATTTTCGATCATTAAAAAGTTACATGGCAAAATTGTCTATGTATGCTAGAGAACGGGTTGTTGCGTTGCACTTTTCGGGTAAGAATGTGACACAAATAAAGAAAATGCTGGAATGCAAAGGAATCAAAACATCACGATCAGCAGTAAGTTTATTCCTCTCGCGATATCAAAATACTGGCAGTCTACGAGACGCGAAAAGATCTGGACGAAAATCCAAACTGCAAAACGAACACGTCAATTTTAGTGACAACGCGTTGTCGGAAAACGATGAGTTGACATCAAAAGAGTTAAGCGAGAAGTTGTCAACCGAATGTGGCATTCAAGTCTCGGCGACTACAGTCCGTCGCGTCCGACGCAATGTTCTAGGCTGGAAAACCGAGTCTGCTCGGTATTGCCAGTTTGTGAGGGATCCAAACAAGATAAAAAGGCTTGTATTTGCGTTGAAAACAATAACAGAGAAGGATACGTTCGAAGATGTCATTTTTACAGACGAAACATCTGTGCAAATCGAACAATATGCACGGATTTGTTTCAGAAAAGATGGCACACAACCGAAGCGTAAAGGACGTCCCAAGCACCCTTTGAAGGTAAGGAAAATACTCAAACCCGGTTTACTTTAATACGCTTACACTATTTCTTACTATGCCTATAAGCTGGCCCTGTGAAATAAAACACTCAAATTGGAAAACTGCATTAAGCATGAAACATCTGACTTTAGATATTATATGAGTGTATACAGGTAAGTGTTACACAGTACGGTATAATAATTCATATTCACAAGCCAAAAAGTATCCTTAAGGCTTAACCACTCTTGTAACTGATTGTTTTTTCCATCATAGGTTCATGTATGGGGTGGAATTTCATGTAGAGGTGCAACATCGGTTTGCATTTTTACAGGAATAACGGAAAGCAATGGTTATCAAAACATTCTTGAAAGAAATTTGCTCCCATTTATACAAAAAACCTATCCAGATGGTCACAGGTTTTGGCAGGACAATGACCCCAAACATACTAGCAATTCCACGAAAAATTGGTTTGCTGAAAATGGAATTAATCACTGGAAAACGCCACCAGAATCACCAGTATGTTATTTGATATATGTGCCACTCTACAATTTGACAAAACAATGTTAACTTGTAAACTAACATGCATTGATATTGTAATTTTGTGTTTAACATAGGACCTAAATGTCATCGAAAACTTGTGGGCAGCCTTAAAACACCACCTCAGAGAATATGTTAAGCCAACAACTAAAGAAGAATTAGTTGAAGGAATCAAAGACTTTTGGAGTAAACTCACTGTTGAAATGTGCCAAAATTACATAAGGCACATTCACAAAGTTATCCCAGCTGTAATAGCTAGTGAAGGTGGACCCACTAAATACTAAATGCACTACTGTGCGGAATGCTCCTATTATTAATTAATAGGTTGATACTGACACTAAATACTCAGTAGCTTACAGCATAATGCAGGTTTTCCCTACAGTTATGTATGTCTGTACCACCAAAGTATATGCTTCGTGATAAGAAGAATAGCTAAGACCAAACTTCATGTAAGTGGAATACTATAGATGGCAGGTGGTTGAAAAAAGTATCGATATTGGCAATATCAATTGTTTCGATAATTTTGACCTTTAATTGATTATTTTGACTTGAACACCCATAATAAAAATGACACCAAAAAGCTTAAATGAAGAAATGCTGTAAAACCTGAGTAACTGTAGTATCAGAGTTTGTTGCTTTGTTGGTTATAATCAGAAAGTTATATACCAGTTGATTCTTAAATGAAAATAGTCTTTTGTGTTATGATTGTTCAAGATGTTAGAAAAAGTTGTATTTCAATAATGAAATACTTTAACAATGAAAAAAAATGGTACTGCTCATTCCTGCAGGAAATATAGTATTCACTTTTTATGCTGTGTGTTTTATACCTCGAACAGGCAAACCGGGGCCACTTAATATATGTATTTTGGGTTTTTTCATTTACTATTCTTGCTAGTGATTGGTTCAACCTTATTCAAAACATAAAGAATGTGCAAATGTAGCCTCGGTGTGCCTGTTTGAGCTGTACCTTGTCTATTAAATTCCATAAAAATGTAAACTATATTAAATTGATACATACAATATAAATAACCCATAACAACTATATACTTACATAAAACAAATTTTAACATATAACAAATTTTAACAAGCACAATCTTCTCATTAATTGATTCTCTTATGAAACAAAATATGTTTAGTCCTACTTAATTCTATGCATTTCACATACACGTACCATAATGTTTGTACCTTCAACTTTTAACTTCTTTTGCATACCCACAGATCACTATCAATTCACATCTTTGATAAAATTCTTTAAATGTTTCAAAGTTTAGCATAAATAGACAGAACATGCTTGTTTTAGACTGTCAGTTATCCAGTGAGCTTTAATTTTTGGATATACAGTATAAGGCCATTTTGAAGAATCAATGGTACAATTTTTGCCAAAATGACAAGAGAATCTCTCACAACCAAATTTTGATATTCCTTAGTGTTAGCTCCAAAATTCCTCAAATTTTCCCCAAATTCCATAAAAGTACTGCGTAAGGTCCTAAATTGTGCCCTTACTATTTTAGTCATTTTTAAAGGTACTTTTTCATCTTTTTTATATGACAGAAGACAGTAATTTTTCACTATTCCAATTAGGTTTTCAATTTTTAATTTGTTACACAGCCTAAAACAGAATTTTGATGAGCTTAAAACAGAAATTTATTAGAATCAAGGAATAATGGTTTTTCTGACAATATTTAGAACTTTTGAGGTCTGGCTCAAAATCTTTGAGAATGATTACAAAATTCCTCAAAAATAGAATTCCTAAAAAACCCTTAAAACTTTAGAAAAATCCTATTTCTAAGGAAAAGTTCCCAACATGTACACAATTTAGTCCACAGGCCTTTTAGTGCTTCTGTTTTGGGCACTGACTAGGAATATGGCGCCCATGACGAATCGTCACGACAGCACCTTACGCTTTTTCCGAACATTATCCCCTCGGCTTCAAACATCTCATCGATAGCATACTTGACTGTGTCAGAACACAAATAATCGTTGAACGTCGCCAACACGCCCAATTTTCAGGAGCTTGGAAAATACATTTGTTTAAGATTATTAGTAATGTCAACTCGTTACCTTCTGCATCTTTCCTTTTGGTTTACCATCGGTGTTGCTGGTTGCTGTGGGCTTCCGTTTTTTTCCGTTGGGCTTATATTTTCTTTGTCATTGTCGCTGTCGTAATCTTGCGACTGGAGAAAATCGTTTTCGTGATGGCGTAAAACTGTCCGATCATCTTTAAAAATGTAGAAGATATTAAAATGATTTTTACCCAATCTATAACCACACTCGCTAGACGTTAAGTGTAAAATGATTGACCGCTTATTTTTATACGGATGTATCAATACCATTACCCCGTTTTAAAGGCTCCTTTTTAAGACAGCAAGGCCGCATTATGAAGTATTAGTAAACCAACAGGAAATCAGAATGTTACATACCATGAAGTTTAAGAATAACTGCTTGATACATCACTCCACCATAGTTGACTTCAGCCGAAGCTCCGTCACAAATTTTTCCTCCTTCCTCTAGAACTTGTGTTACAAGGTTTGTATTCAACACACTTGTGCTCTGATCTTCATTGAAAAACACAAGCATTCGCTTTGGAACACGCTCGGCTAGTCGTTGGCTCATTTTGAGGAAAATACAGTCTCGAAAAACTCACGGAGTATAACTGAAGTTGCCTGACGAAAGTAAGCAGGCGAGGAATGAGATTTGGTTCAATTCGAGTCAAGTGAGTAATGCAAATATATACAACGTGGAATGAATAAATTACTATATGCGTCATTAGCGAGCATTCTTACTGGTTGCTTGGTTGTGTGTAAACCCTACACGCATACAGTCAGAATGAACCGAAAACTCGAGACTTGATAGTCTATAACAAAAGCTAAATTGGATTTAGATCTTACGTTATGTGAGTAGAAAGAAGTATACAAGTGGACCCAGTACTAAACCATCGATCTGAAGGATAATTTATGATTCCAATATGTGCTGCAGTTGCATGGACATGAAAGGTATGATGATATATATGAAAATTACAATTTGGACCATACAGTATTTTGAGTCTGATACAAATCAAGCGCTTAACTCACGAGGGAGTTCAGAAGACGGTTGTCATATTAAATGCCAGCATGAGCATTTTGACATGAACAAAGTAAAGCAAAATATCTTATCTCACTGAACTCTTACTTGGCGCGGAAAAAACAAACGTGATTAGCGATGCATGCATGCATGCATCTGTGTTAGGGGATCCAGAAGGCCATTTAAGAACACTAATGATTTTGAAGATGATTTTAATGTAAATGTTAATGTTGCAGATATTTTTTAGATACTTTTATTTTAATTTTTAACCATAATCTCACGTTTTTATATATATTCATGTACTATAGTATATTTATACATCTATATCAATTTATAGTATACTAAAACTGCATGCATGCATGGACTAGGCTTCCGCTTATTTCTTTATTTTGTTCCTGTCAATCAAAATAATGGATCTGCTTGAAGTAATGTAAAAATGCTGACCAATTAATGTACTCGTACCAAACCATAGTCAATTTGGCATGATATAAGTAACAAAAAACACATATGGCTAATGTCCTGCTAATGCCCGAAAGTTTCCACGTCCTAAGATGTATATATGCAAGATGAATAATCCTGCCCATCTTGACAGCCTTATATATGTAATACTCACGTTAATAACCTCTTGCCTTGAGCCGGAATATTAATGATCGCATGTGTGATGTGAGAAACTCAGTCATATTAGAACCGAAACATTAACAGCCTGTATTTTATTTCTTACACGGCACGTCGGTATTTTTTTCTCACACGGCACGTATTTGGTAAATAAGTTTTTGATTAAAAAACCTACAGTATTTGGTATCATGAAATGATAGAATTTCACATCTTACTGAAGTAATAGCGCCAGCGCAAAATATAGTTACTTTAAACTGGCGTATTCTTTAAACTGGCGTAATATTGCATGTGACGGTGTTATTGTGAATAATTCGACAAAACGATATTGATACAGGTTCTTTATATTTCAACATTTATTCATATATACTTAGTAAAGCACAGTCGATTAAGCCTACACTACGTTACATAGAGGCTGCAACTCGCGTCTTTGATATTTTACACCATCAAAAGCCGTTTTATGAATCGGAAACGCTAAATGATCGTTTATTCAACTGCAGTTATCTCTTGCGGTCGTCTGCGGTTAACCTCAGCCTCACCGCACTTTAACCTCAACCGCACCGCAGTTTAACCTCAACCGCACCGCACTTTAACCTCAACCGCACCGCACTTTAACCTCAACCGCACCACACTGTAACCTCAACCGCACCGCACTGTAACCTCAACTGCACCGCACTTTAACCTCAACCGCAGTGTTAGGTTATTTCTAGACAGTACTGTATTCAAATCTCATCGTTTGCTGCAAACGATTTAGTAATGGTTCAGTGATTTCATTCATGTTATAAATTTGCTGCCGTATTTCATCGTTTGGTTTTTCTAATTTTGTTAGCACCTCACCAATTTCTTTAATGCGAGAAAATTTATCAAGTATATGTCTTTCATTTACAACTTGGTCGAGCTTTATGCCCTCAATATCTGTAGCTATGACCTTGCCGATGAAATAAATTTTAACGATAGCAAAGCGTTATTTACCTGAAGATGTTCCAACTCTTGACTTGAGTAAGTTACCAGCTTACTTACCTGCTGCTGATCAATTACCTATTATTCATCCCTACCAAGTTTGTAAAAAGTTGCTTTGTCTCAACTCCTTTGAAGCTGCTGGTCCGGACAATATCCCGCCTCGTATTCTTAAAGATTTCGCTTATGAATTGTCCGATCCACTTGCAGAAATTTTTAACCTCTCTTTAGCATCGGCTACCTCCCCTTCTCAATGGAAATCTGCGAATATTTCTCCAATCCCAAAAGTGACTCCTCCAAAAGAAAAAGATGATCTACGCCCAATTTCTCTAACGTCGTGTATATCTAAAGTCTTAGAGGAATTTGTGGTTGAATGGATTTTGGAAGATATCGGACATCTAATCGACCCTAAGCAATTTGGATGCCTTCGCGGTTCATCTACTACTCTATGTCTACTTGACATGTTTCATTCCTGGTTATCCAATCTAGACACCGACGGATGCTCACTACGGATTGTCTTACTAGATTTTAGTAAGGCATTTGACAGAATCAGCTTGAACGTATTGGTTACTAAGTTAATTGACATGGGGCTTCGTAGATCTCTTATTCCATGGTTATGTGACTTCTTGTCTAATCGCAGACAGAGAGTCAAACTTGGGGAATCAATCTCTGAGTGGGCACAAGTAAATGCCGGTGTCCCCCAAGGAACTAAATTAGGCCCAATTTTGTTTTTGGTAGTGGTAAATGACCTAAAAACATTACAGTCAGATCGTTGGAAGTATGTAGACGATCTTACCATCTCCGAAGTTATACAAAAATATAGTCAATCTAACATGCAACACGAACTTCACTATATTTCAAATTGGTGCGATCATAATTATATGAAACTTAACCCAAAAAAGTGCAAAGAATTGAGAGTTAATTTTCAACGTGCCCTGCCTGATCTAGCACAGCTTACTATCGATGGAACGTCACTTGAAACGATCAACAGCCATAAATTGTTAGGTCTTCGCATCCAAAATGACTTAAAATGGAATGAACATGTTGACATTATTACCAAGAAAGCTGCAAAACGCCTGTATATTATTCGTACTCTGAAACGTAGTGGAGTACCTGTCGATGACCTGATTAGTATATACACATCTCTCATTCGCTCCATTTTGGATTATGGTTGCGCTGTGTGGCATACATGTCTTCCCTCCTTCCTTGTTGAGAAGATTGAACGTATACAGAAGCGATTTTTCCGGGTTATATTCCCGCACCTACCTTACCGTGAAGCCTTAGCCCTTACTGGATACCCAAGACTAGAGGACAACCGCCAAAGTTTGTGTTTAAAACTCTTTAACAAACTCCCAAGCTCGAAACTCTCCCACCTAGTACCCTGTACAAGGTATGAATCACATGGACGATTGTTACGTGGCGGAAATAATTTATCTTTATATAAATGCAGAACAGGCAGATATAGAAACAGTTTTTTTCCAACTATGACGGAGGTTTATAACCAGAATCATTTAAGTTCTTCAGAATTTTAATTAACTCGTAATATCGAAGTTCTTGTAATTTTTAACTATATTGTAAACATATTTAATTTATAGTCATTCGTGTAATGTATAATGTAATTCACCTTACATGGTGCGAATTTATATATTTTAATAAATTGAATTGAATACCTAATTTAAACAATAATGCTACTTTTTAACTGAGAGAAACTAATTTCTCAACAGTCTTTACACTTCTGACCACGCTAAGCAGATCTAAAGCAACAGGTTTAGCCAAAATATCTTCCAGGCTGCTTCGTGAGTGCCCTGATTTAATTACAGAATCCCTTTGCCTTATTTTTAATCGTTTTATTACCACAGGCATATTCCTACACAAATGAAAATGCGCAAAAGTGGTTCCTATACACAAACAAGGAAAACGCAATTGCGTTGACAACAATCGGCCGATTTCTATTGTCCCTATTGTTGCTAAGGTTTTTGAAAGAATAATTTATGGTCAGGTTCACTGATTTATTTCTGAAAATAGGCTGTTAAACAATTGTCAGTCAGGATTTCGTGGTCTGCACTCAACAGTCACCGCTCTTCTTGAGGCCACTAATGAATGGGCTTACAATACTGATAATGGAAATGTAAATGCTGTAATGTTTCTTGACCTCAAGAAAGCGTTTGATACTGTAGACCATGAAATTTTGTTAAGCAAACTAAATGCATCCATATTAAGGGAATTGCGGGTAGTTGGTTTAGATCATACCTTAATTAACGTAATCAAAAATGTTTTTTTAATGGGTGTTTCTCGAAATGTCGATTACTGTGATGTGTGGTTCCTCAAGGAACTATATTAGGCCCGCTCTTGTTTTTAATCTATATTAATGACCTTCCAAATAGTCTTTTGCATTCTCGTGCACGCATGTTTGCTGATGACACTAATCTGACGTACGCAAGCAATATCATACATGACATTAACCTTAACTTTAATGAAGATCTTGCCAATATCAGTCAATGGTTGTCAGCAAATAAACTTACTTTAAACCAGAGTAAAACGGAATTTATGTTGATTGGCTCCCGCCAAAGAATTACCAGGCTGCTCCTGCTTTGACAATTAATAATGTTCCAGTTAAACAAGTTTCTCATACTAAATCACTTGGTACACGTATTGATGAGAACTTATCTTGGAATGTTCATATCGAGAAACTGTGTAAAAAAGTAGCTTCTGGAATAGGTGCAATAAAACGCATAAGGCCTTATGTTCATTTTGCCACTAGGAAACTTCTTTATAATTGCTTAATCCAACCTTATTTCGACTACTGTTCCATTATCTGGGATAGTTGCGGCAGTGCTCTGGCGGATAAGTTAAAAAAAATACAAAATCGTGCTGCCAGGGTGCTGACTTCATCTAGTTATGATACAAATGCCGATTATTTGTTTGATAAACTTTGTTGGAAAAAGCTGGCATCTCAGCGCAAGATGACAAAGGCTATCATGGTGTATAAATCCTTGAATGGTCTTGCACCAGATTACCCTTCTGAAATGTTTGTTGATCGCAGTAGCATTACAAATTATGCGTTGAGAGACACCCATGGCAAATTAGCTTTGCCGCAACCACGTCCTAACTATCTGAAAAATAGTTTTGGCTATAGCGGTGCGGCTCTGTGGAACTCTCCTCCTGCCGAGTTACGACAGGCTAGCACTCTGCATAAATTTAGATTCGACTGTGGTAACTTCTTTTAACAATTGTAAATATTTTACTTACTTATCTTTACTAACTGCACGGCACTCATGAAAAACAAGTATAATTATGTAAATACGTATACTACACCTTAAATTTTAGGTTCACGACATCAACTCACTGTATCGGCTCTTAATATTCATAGATTATTGCAATTTCAACATGTTATACATCATTTTGAAGCTTATTACGTGCTGAAAACGTTTAGAATAATACTATATCAAAAAAGTTAATTCATGGCAAGAAAAAGTGCTTCTAAGCATGACAATGTGCATTTTCCAGCAGTCCATCTTTAAATTCTATCTTGTCAGAGCCAATCTGTCATAGACTAATGATCACTATTTCTATACAATCACTATGCTTTAGAGAAAAAAATAATGGATGCTTTTGGAGTAGCTATGTTTGTTGGTGCCATGACGACTATTTGAATTGAAGTAACATATCACTGTGTAGTGAAATTTGTCTAAAATGGCAAGGTTGTAAAAACTTGAAAAAAGCATCCATTATTTTTTTAAGCATTGTCTTGAGAATAACCTCTGAAAAAATCAGCAAGATTTGTCAAATAGTTTTCAAGTTATTAGGTTTTAGGTAACGGCCGCTGCCAAAAATACAAATTTTGAGAATACGGCCAACAAAGTTTTATAAAGCATGCACGAGTGTTTTTCAGATGTTGTGTTCTATTAAAGGTATTTAAAAACTAATGCCAAACCTTGTTGGCCACCTCTAATGTTATTTTATCAGTAATTGAGCAAGTGGAGCATTGTCACTGCTATCTGAAGTGTCTGAATCAGTTTCAGCCAGAAGCTGAGCAAGTGGTATGTTGTCCTCATCACTTGAGCAATGAGCTTGTCCCAATGGATCAGCTTCATTATACTTTCCACTGGAATAGGAGGGCTCACCTTCTTCATTCTGCTGTTGAGCTGCCAATTTAGCGTCCCTTATCTTTCTTCTTTCTTTTTGCTTTACTGATTCTTTTCGAATGGATCGAGTAATTCGGGATTTATCTTTCTTCGCACTCCCTTTGTCTGTGAATTCTCCTGGAGGAATATTAGCAGCTCTCATCACATCATGCCTTGAGCTTGCACCAGAATTAAAATGCAATATTGCTGACATGGCAGCCATCTCTACAGATTTAAGGCCTTTATAATGATGCTTTGGAGCTCTGTTCCAGACAAGGCCGTTGATACTTTCATTGGCATTTTGTGAATAACCTGGTAGACACCGAAGTAGCAGTGAATAGTCACTTAGTCTTGTAAATTCTGGCAACAGTAACTCTAGGAAAACTTCATCCAAATGGTGATCTTTTCTTTTAAATGTGTCATTTCGTTGATATGAACACCAGCTATCTACTCCCTCCGGGCAATACTTGTGTCTTTCTGTTTCATCGCTAATTTCACATGTATGATACAGTACTGCCTTAAGTAATTTCCCATGTAATTTTATTATATATATATATATATATATATATATATATATATATATATATATATATATATATATATATATATATATATATATATATATATATATATATATATATATATATATATATATATATATATATATATATATATATATATATATATATATATATATATATATATATATATATATATATACAAGGAACAGACAAGTTTTTGCTGCTGTCGCTACCCTGGGTCTCACGCACTAGTGCGTGAAACCCAGGGTAGCGACAGCAGCAAAAACTTGTCTGTTCCTTGTGTTTTACGCTCTACTTTCTCCGGTATTGAGCGCTCTTTTAGTTCCAGTCATATATATGCTACTTTTCGTAACATATCTTTTATATATATATATATATATATATATATATATATATATATATATATATATATATATATATATATATATATATATATATATATATATATATATATATATATAGATAAATGTAGTGATAAAAACTATCGTGAGGATAGAATTTAGCGCATACAAAATCGTACGGATAGAGTGCTCAATGCGTACGCAGAGCGGTATAACACAAGATGAGAAACACAAGTTACTTCATCGAAATTTTATTTACTACAGGACTGTTTCGTATGGCAAGTGTTGAACTTGCCACACTCATCAGGTAAATGATATAATATTACAACAGCGCAACGGAATATATGTACAAGGGATGCATAATTAAATGATTCGATCATGTTACATGTCCTGGTGAGAGTGTTATCGTAGTAGAAATTTCTTCCGGTGTCGGCATGTGGATATGAGTTCGTTACGTTTGTTGAGAGAGCTTAGTTCGGGGTGGCATATGATGATAAATTTTTCGGACATACATAAGTTACAGCGTTTGGTTTTATTTGAGTATGGTTGTGATTTCTTAATGATTTTCCAGTTAATGGGTATACCATTTAAAAAAATTTATCATCATACTTCTACTACGATAACACTCTCACCAGGACATGTAACATGATCGAATCATTTAATTATGCATCCCTTGTACATATATTCCGTTGCGCTGTTGTAATATTATATCATTTACCTGATGAGTGTGGCAAGTTCAACACTTGCCATACGAAACAGTCCTGTAGTAAATAAAATTTCGATGAAGTAACTTGTGTTTCTCATCTTGTGTATATATATATATATATATATATATATATATATATATATATATATATATATATATATATATATATATATATATATATATATATATATACCGAATGGCGCAAAAAAAAGTTAACATGTTTGATTAGGCATAACGCCGAAACTAAAGAGTTTATTACACAGAAAACATGTTCTTCGCTTTCATAAATGTCTAACTTAAAATTTGATATGCCGTATATGCTTTTTCATGCAATATTCGCCGAGATATCGAAGTTTCAATTTCAATATGCGTTTTGCAAAAGTGGACAAATATGCTAAAAATGGCCTTAAAGTGACTTAATTAATGCTTTTATTTTATCGTACGCACAGTGTTTAAATGAAGTTCAAATCGAAACATTAGACAGATGGATATTCTCTTTTATTTTTGTTTTACAAACTTTTGAAAAACAATTATCAAAATTTAGAAAAACAACGCTGTTGTGGTTCCGGGTTTGCGGCTGGGCGCTCATCGCCATGCGCTGCGTATTTCCTGACATTCCTTCTGTTTATTTCCGAATTTAAGCTGACAATTGCTTCGTCTGATACTATTAACTGGTCTAGGAAACAAGGGTTTTGCTCGACGGTATTTACAAATTGATTACAGAATTTGGAACGTGCCGCATGATGGCCAACCCAACAATTTGAGACAGCTTCGTGAAGCAATTGTTACGGAATGCCGCACTATCGACCAGCAAACAATCTAACGTTCTTTTGACTGCATGGTCACACGAGCAACACGTTGCATCAATGAAAGAGGACCTGCTTTTGAGGATGAATAGACGTTCAACTTTAGAAAGTCAACGCGTAGTACTCCGTTGTTGTCTACTTTATTACATATAAACATTTTTTTTCATATTTAAATTAATAGACCACATTTAGCTGATTTGTGGACTTTTCAAAAATGCACATTGAAATTGAAACTTCGATATCTTGGCGAATACTGCATGAAAAAACATACCCAGCATATCAAATTTTAAGTTTTACATAAATGAAAGCGATGAGCATGGTTTCAGTGTGATAGACTTTGTAGTTTCAACGTTATGCCTAGTAAAACAGGTTAACTTTTTTTTGCGCCACCTGGTATATTTGTAAAATCCTGATGAGTCCACCGTGGCTGAATAAAATTCACTCACTCACTCACGCTCATAAAAAATATACGTATACAAACACTTATACAATAAATTAGTATAGGTAATCATGCGATGGCGAGTACAATTTGGGATTAATAGTACGAGTGATGTTTGGAAATTTTGCCAAAATTGGACGAGCCGCCGGGGCGAGTCCGATTTGGAAAAATTTCCAAACATCACGAGTATTATTAATCCCAAATTGTACGAGCAACATCGCATGATTATTTGTTTATTATTAGCATGACAAAATTACATCCAGCAGGCCCTGCCCACATGACAAATGTTTGGAGCGAAATCACGTGAGTTCAACCACGCGTAAACAAGTTCATAAAAATAAACAATCAGGTGTGTCAGCATTGTTTATTTCAACAATTCAACAAAAATAAGGTAGTGTGTACAAAATATGCTGCGAAATATTTAAAAAATGATTCAAAAGGTAGCTAAATGTCTTAACAAAAAGTCACTCAACGTCAAAACTCAGCCGATGCCTTCGGGAATTGCCTTCGGGTGATATATTTTATTCTTGGGAATCGGATTCACTGTCGATAACAATTCGCTTGTAACGGCGCTTTTCGACTTTGGGACATGAGCTGGATTCACCAACATTGAAAACGACGTTACAGTGGTTAAACGTGTTTGTGGGGAAGAGACCATCGTTCAAAACCGCTTGAAGTGGAAGGCTGCTGTGTACTTGGTGCTGGTGGGACAATGTTCATCATATTCATGGACATTGGCTTTTGTTTACACAACGAGCTGGCTGATTTGGAGTTGCCGATTAGATTGGAGATGTGCCTTTGCTCATTCTCGCTCCCTACGTCGTAATCGTTCAGCGATTGTTCGTTCCTGTGACCAGTGATATTCATGATGGACGAACGCTCGACGTTGTTTAACCGAAGTTTCTTCACGACTGTCTTTCTGGCAGAGTGATTTGTTAGCCTTTTGGAACTACTTGCGAGTGGAGTATCGGCTTTCATCGTTTTCATTATCTTGTCGATTGAATGGACCCCAAGATTTTGCGCTTTGAACCAGATGTCGTTGTTTGGGGTTGTTTTTGACAATGGCGCGAGATAAAATGGTCCATTTGTTCGCAGAGATACTGGCCGGCGCTTAAGATATTCTTTAAACAAAGAAATTGGGCATCTTTTCTCACCAGTGGCAAACATCTTCGGAAGCTGTTGTCGTCTGGTAATGTGGAGACCTCCTTGGCGAGTTTTGGTCGGATTCTCCCTGAAGCCAACGTACGCGATGCATTTCTTCTTCTTGCAAGGTTAGTGGTTTAGCTGCATTTGGCTTTTTTCCGCGACCGTTTTCGCGGAGTTGACAAGCCTTGCCCTCGAGAATTTGATTTGAATTATAAAACTCTCTGTCTCGAATTATTGAACAGGAATAGTTTTTTGTTTTTTAAATGTCTGTCCAAAGCAGCTTGCATAACTTTCAAGCTATCAGGCTCGTAATCTTCGCCTTTCTTCGCACGCACCTCAGCGTAAAACTTTTGTAGTACATTATCAAGCTCTTCAGGGGGATAATTCTTGATTTCAGCGTCATACTGTCTTACCAAAGCCCAGTCTTGCCATACTTTCAACCAGTATTTCGTGCTTTTGTTTGTATTTTTGTTGTTTGCTTTTGCTTTTAATGCCTCTAGCTCAACTGAATTTGCATGCAAATACCTTATATAGGTTTGTTTTGGGAAAATCATTCACATTAGATAACATAATATTTCAGAATTTAAAAAACCCGCGCATATCTAATTGGGTATCCGGTCATTTTGCCAACAACTCATTCACACACAATTCGAGAGAAGTAGCAGGAAGCATAATACACATAGCAAGAGGAAAGGCTGCATTCAAGAAAGAAATGAAAAGATTTGTCAACTTGCTAGAGACTGAACCGAGGGAACAAGTAGTTGATAAGCCCTCTGAAAGTAAGTTATATATACCTATAATTTAATAGATGTTTTTAAAGATGCTGTAGGATAATTCAAGATATCCTTACAATAACGTTTGGCATTCAATTCTTCATGTAAATATCTCTTTATATTCATATATCTCTTTATATGCATGTTTATTTTATAGACGAACTTGCTGAAGTTACCCTGGTAGTTATTGCCCTTTCTGTTGCCTCAGAAAAGGAAAAAGTCCAACAGGAAGAGTTTGTTCGCTTTATCTCGGTAAGAGTTTACTGATATGTTTCAAAAAGCATCACATGCATGTCCATGTAATCTGCTTTTTTGTACATGTTGCCATTCATCTTTAAACGTATTTTGCGAATCTAATGATGGTGTATTTATGGTACTTATATATTTTATAGGTAAATTATTAACTTTTAACTGGATCCATCATGGAGGAGGGTCATGTTGTGAATGCTTTTGCAATAACACTGGAGTCGCCTTTTCCAGTTATCGTAGTTAGTGTAGTGAAAGGTGAATTAGAAGGAATGCTGAGTTCGAGTATTGTGGCCTACCGACAGGTCTTATTCGAAGTGGAAGGCGGGATAATAGATGCAGCAATGGCGTTGTTTGCAATTACTTATTACGTGTTTATGTATCAATACACAGCTTCTCTGAATAACGTCTTCGCATATTTACAGAAGTGCAAGTGCATCTTTCAGTTTCCAGATATACGCAAATTTCCGACTTCTGTTATAGCGTTCGCAAATTCACTGAACTTTAACAGAAACGCTAAAGATTAATTAGCACTTAGTTGTATATACATAAAAAATTCTTGTGCTTGTAATATATTTTTATCCCCCTAGATATATTTGTGCTTTGTTTTGCGCAATCTATTTAAGTACAATATTACTCAAATAGACTGCGTAAAACTTACGTTTAACTCACGTTGAGTAAAATGTTCCTTTTACACACGTTTTAGGTGTCACTGTGAACGCATTGTTGTTTACTCAAAGTCTTACTCAAACATTAGCGGTAAAGTTACTCAAGTATTGGGTGTTACTGTCAACGCATTTCTTTACGCAAATTTTGAGTAAGTTTTACGAAAGGGTTAGCACGTCTTTAGTATTTTTATATGTATTGTATTTTATATTTTTATGGTTGTTAGTGTCACGCCATAGGTTATTAACATCTTCATTTGGTGACGATTTCTAAGGTTTTCTGCAAACAGTTTGACATTGAAGAAATTTAGTGAATGGAAGGATGATGTTTAAGCCAAATCTATTATTAGGAAGTAAGACGTAACTCGGGGTGCAAGAAATAGGAATTTTAAGCCATTTTCGAATATGTTATAGATGCGAGATTATCATGCAGTTTTACCTAAGTGCAAAACAGTGAAATGCCAAGAGATCTTTGACAGTACATAAACAACTGGGCATTTTGTACGGAGCATGCCTCAAATTTAGCGCGCAATCCCTGGGGCGAGGGAGTGAATTTCAATATGGCCGCGTATGAATAGAGCGTTTTCTGGATTTGCCTGGCTTCAATACTCATAGAACGACCACTTTAATGAACAAAAATATACTTTAATATTTAATGAAAAACGTTAACCGATCCATCACAAAGGTTTTAGCTTAAAAATTTATTATTTTGCTTTATTATTTTGCTTTTATGCTATGAATACAGACAAGCTCGTACTTTTTGAAAATTCAGTCAATGAATATTACCCATCATCTGTCCAGTCCATGTAGATACGGAATAAAAACGTTGGTATACAAGCTAGAAAGATAATAAAAATAAATGTAATTTAATTTGTCAAATCAATGGATATGCTGCAAATAAAAAACTGCACAACTGTACACCAGTATAACAACTTTTGGGATTATTTCATGAAAATTGCAATTAAAAGCATATTTAGATTGTTTTGTAATATCATTTCAATAAATGCAATATAACTAAAGCCTTAGCAGTAACATGCTAACAGCCAAGTGCAAAATTTGACACAGGTCTACAACTTTTATATAGAACTAAAGGGGTACAAAAGATTTCATTACATTATCAGGGTGCAAGCAACATTGTATCAAATTTTCATTTACATGCAATGAGTGAATATATAGCTATTATGTGACTAGAAAGAGGGAGCAAAATATTATGAGATTACTGGATGTACATGATTTAGGTAAAAAAAAACATATCATGCGCATTTTTCTCAGCATGCCCACTAACTTTACGAAGACACTTGATATGAAAAGATAATTTTAGGGCATATTTCAGAGAAAGGCAATAGTCAAACCTTTGAGATATTTGCATTTATATGCCATGTCACTACAAGATTTCACAAGGCAAGCATGCCTGTGTTAAACAGTACCACGAGACTTCTAAATTTGAACAAATCAGTACAGCACTTCCTATATCATAACAACAATACTCGATTCTCTTAACATCATTTTGCAACTGTTTTTACTTTATAATAAGCCAATAGTGGAGCAATTTAAATAACATGTCATCACATGTCATCTGCACTACAGCAAATGCATTTGTTGATTGCCACATCTGGCACATTTTTCTTATGAATGGTTCAAGCTTTATAGAACAAAGTAGGATTTAACTTTCATAAACACAATTTTTAATTAAAGGCAATAGGGCCATTTATACGAGCGAAAATAAGCCGCGGCTTAAGTAGGCCGCGGCTTAAATAAGTCGAGAACGTCTGTATAAACGTACAATTTCTTTGCGATTAAAATAAGCCGCGGCTAATTTCAGCCCAAGGTTCGGGCCTCGTCTTAAATTGGCCGCGGCCAATTTTAGGCGGGAAAACCTTGTAAAAACGCTTCGTTCGCGACTAAGGCAAGTCTATTTATACGATGTTTATTAATATTACTTATTATTACTTTAGTTTATTAATATGATGTTCGCGACCAAGGAAAGTCTGTTTATATTACAGCTTTTACTGTTTTTATACTTGCTTGTTTCCATGTAGTTAAACCTTGCCTCTGAAATTCTGACCATGAGTGGAAAATATCCATTTGTCGCCAATTTCCAAACAGCATTTCTTCGCTCGTTTGCACTCGATTACGCTGTTATATCGTTGCATACAAACACTGTGACTTATTTTGTTGAGAAACGTTTTATTTTCCATGAAGAAATCAACAAGGGACTTTAAAAAATTATCTCAAAATACGTGTTTTCATTGTTCGAAGAAAGAAAGATTAAGTTCAAGAAATGCGCCCGCGCTATATTAGACAGCGACAACAAAATGCCCAACTGTTCAGTACATATCGACTGTACAAGATAATTTTGTTTTTTTGGGCTCAATAGTAGTTCGTGGATTTCATTAGGGACATCAGTAAATGTGTTGATCACTTCTGATTTGTGATCTTCATTAAACATGTTGAAGTCAAAGTAGCGAACTAAGTATCAGAAAGATTTACTAAGCTCGACACGTGGTAAAAGAATATTATTTAGAAAAGGTTTTGGGAGATACTAGTAGTATAGGAATTGTTCGTTCTGGCGCATTTTAATAGCCGCCCCCTCCCACCAGGTTTTGTTGGGTTTCAAGATGACGTCAGAAAAATATTTTTGTCAATTCAGCAAAAATTCCTTAGAAAAATTTTTCTAAGGAATTTTCCGTAAGTCCACTTCGCCCTTTGTAACATGAAGTATTTCTATATCATTTTTAAAAAATCGAGAACTTCAAAAAGCAAAATTTGGAAAAAGCAAACAATGTCCAACGACAAATACGACAACTTGGTCCATGACAAAGACACAATTACTTTTTGTTTAAAAGACTGTTATTCGCATTTTGGATTATCGTTCAACAAGAAATTCAAAAACTATCCGATCGGCATTAATGTTAAAGACAAGCTTTTTTCACGATTAAAAGCTGTGGAAGAAAAAGCTAAAGAGTTTTTAGGCCGAGAAAGACGAGTATAAAACATTTTATTTAAAGTTAAGACCTGGCCAATTCGACGAAGACATGGTCGACGTCAAACATGTTTTGGTTTCTGGGTTGATTACTATAACGGCCATTTACAAAGGCCACGAACACCCGAGTTTGTTAATTCGCGTGGACGAGATCGAGATTAAAAAGGCTCCTCCGCAAGAGAAGTTCAAGGTAAGAGCCTTGTGTGATGATGATTAAAAATCGCGAAAATATTTTTGTCATTTTATGGAAAAGGAAAACCATGCAAAGCGAAGCTGACAGAACGTTCCAACAAAACGTTTTGAATTTTAAAGGAACTCTTCAAAGTAAGGCGACGTGGGAAGAACTCGAAGCGTACGTGGGTTGCAAATTAGAAAGGGGGAATAAGTTTAAGGCGTTTATTTTAGCTTACTTGAATAGGGATTTTGAACCGCTTAGTTCTGGCGACGGCCGACAGTATTATTACGCAAAAAAGGCTCACAGATGGTTGGATGAGGGTGGGCATCTAAAGGCATGTTGGAGGGCGAGAAAAAAAGATCCCAAAGCAACGTACTATGAAGGGAACAAAGACGTTATAAAAAAGCAGAAAGCAACGTACTACGAGAACAACAAAGACGTTATAAAAAAGCAGAAAGCGGCGTACTACGAGAATAACAAAGACGCGGTAAAAAAACAAAAAGCGACGTACTACGAGAACAAAAAAGACGCTATTAAAAAATACCGGGCAACATATTACAGGGACAATAAGGAATTGCTTATAAAAAAGCAAATGGCACACTTTAAAAAGGATGTAGCAGAAAAACGGTTTTACTGTAAAATTTGCGATGTTGCCTGTATATCGAATTATGATTTAAAAAAACATTGTGGAACGCTTAACCATTCGTATGCGTGGCTAAACTCGCTAGATTAATTTTTTCTATCTTTTTTACAGATAGGAAAAAATCAACAACATAAAAAAAATTTTTCCCCACCTCAATATGACTCACGAAATTGGACAAGTTACAATTGGTATTCTTACCGATAATGACATCATTAATAATTCGGCCTGTCTCGTAAACACAACAAAACGTAATGGATATGGATCTATTTATAGTCCGCTTATGGGTCCTTTGAATACAGCTGGTACATGTGAAACGTGTTTTAAGACGTCGATCCAATGTCCTGGTCATTTTGGGCATATCGCATTGGTAAGGCCTATTTTTCACCCATTGTTTTTGTTAAAATTACCCGGACTTTTAAAGAAAATATGTTTTAGTTGCGGTGCAAGTTGCAAGACACCCACATGCAAACAATGTAAATCTAAACAACCGACATACAAAGTCGTTGGCCACGAGCTACTATGCAATGGTATTTCAATTGATCCAAATGGTTTTATAACCGAGTATCCTGATTTTAAACGTTTCGTGATGAGCGTATTGCCTGTAATTCCGCATTGTTCAAGACTAAATTTACAAATTGGTAATGTTGTTGCCGACGATGATTTGACGACACATTACATCGAAATAGTGAAGCTGAACCAGAAGAGCCCAGTCGATGTCAAAAAAATTTTTAATCGTATAAGTGCACTTATGGACAATAGTAAGGGTAAAATTATACATACAACAACCCTTCGACCTTTAAATGGAATTAAAGAACGGTTAAGCGGGAAATCTGGACTAATTAGGAATAACATTATGGGAAAACGTGTCAATAGCGCTGGACGGACTGTTATTGGGTCGAACCCGTTACTGGCACTAGACGAATTAGCAGTTCCCGAAGTAGTGACCAAGACGTTAACGTTACCTGAAATTTGTACAGACCATAATTTAGAAAAATTATCGTACTATCTTACGTCGGGGCAAGTTTCAATGATAGAAAAACCAAACAGGAAGAAATTTTATGTCGATGGGGTTAGGCAATGTCATAAAATTCGTGCGTACCCTAAAGATATTGTTAGAAGGGACGGTAAAAAACATTTTATACACAACCATCAATTTGAAACGATAGACGGTGACGTTATACGCCGGAGAGGGGAAGACATTAACGTTAGTATTCAACCGTATAAAATAACTATCGGTATCGGAGACGTTGTTCACCGACATTTACAAGAAGGGGATTACGTTGTTTTAAACCGTCAACCCTCGTTACATTCTGCGAGTATGCAGGCGATGCGAATTAAAATTGGACGTGATAAAACATTAAAATTCAATTTGGCTATTACAAAAAGTTTTAATGCTGATTTTGACGGGGATGAAATGAATATCTATATTCCACAAACAGAAGACGCTCAACAAGAAATACGACGTCTTATGGTGGCTACGAATAATATTATGCCCAAACAATCGGATAAGCCTTTAATAGGGATTGTACAAGACGCGTGTCTTGGTGCTTATTTAATGACCAAAAACGATTGGCATATTGATGATGAAACGTTTAACGATATCGTAATGGAAATCAAATTCACACATACCAAACAAGACTTTAATCTTTTTGAAAAATTAAGTAAGATAGAACGTATTTTCAAATTTAAAAAAGTACCTTTTAAAAAGAACACTGGTAAGGCGCTCGTTTCATTAATACTTCTAAATTATTTTTCCATTGAAACGGGAACGGCTAGTATTTATAACGGGGTTTTATACTCGGGATTTATCGATAAGGATAGTATGAATGCTATCGTTAAGGTTTTGCACAACACGTTTTCGAATTTACATGCTGCCGATCTTATCGATAACATGCAATACATAACACGGGTATTTTTCTTAAGGTTTGGTTTTACGATAAGTTTGCACGATTGTAAACCTCCTGAAAAAGTTACCGAAGCTGTCGAAGAGCATTTAGGAAAAGCTAAAACATATAAGGATGAAAATAATATTATGGTGTGTTTAAACAACGCAAAAAACAAAGGTCAAACTATAACGAAAAATGCATTAGACAAAGATAATCATTTTTTTGACACTATTTTATCGGGTAGTAAAGGAGATCTATCAAACGTCACACAAGTCATGGGACTCTTAGGTCAACAAAACCTAAAGACCGGTCGTCCGGCCGATTGTCTTAAACATTTGCACGTTGACGAGCTTGAGGCGAGAGGGTTTATACGCAGTAATTTCATACAAGGGTTAAATCCGCGCGAATTTTGGTACCATGCCATGTCGGGACGGGAGGGTGTGTGCGATACGTCTGTGAAAACAAGTACGTCGGGGTACATTCAGCGTAAACTTGTAAAAACGTTAAAGGATGTTGCAGTCCACGACGACGGTACGGTTCGTGATCACGCTGGGAGAGTATTTCAATCTACGTATAACCCAACAAGCATCGTTGATATAGAGAATTTAGTATCTAGACTTACATTAGAAGATGAAAGTTAAAAAAATCGAGTTTAAAAAATTTTGTAGTTTTTAAAAACTACAAAATAAGAGATGTCCGATGAAATTAAACAACGAATCGTATACATTTTAACGCGTAAAGACAAAGCCGACGATGATGATACCGATATATATATATGTTGGATCTACCTCACAACCCTTAGAGAAACGGTTTACTGATCATATATCTAAAGCAAAAAACTTTATAGAGTATGGTTGTAGTGAAAATAATCGTCTTTTCGTTCGGATGAATGATGTTGGCCTGGGTAATTGGGAAATTCTTCCTTTAGTGTCGCGGGCGTGCAACATAAAAACGATCCGTGAAGTAGAGAGGAAATGGATTAAAATATTAGACGCTGACTTGAATACGTATTCGCCGGTTACCGATCAAAAAGAATACATGGCGACGTACCGTAAGAATAACAAAGACACGATAAAAGAACGCCAAGCGGCGTATTACGGAAACAACAAAGACGCGATAAAAGAACACCAAGCGGCGTATTACGAAAACAACAGAGATCTTGTAAGGCGATGTGTTTCAAATAGCCAAAGAAAAAGTTTAGAAAACCGGAAATACTTTTGCGACGTTTGTTGTCTTGCCTGTAGGAATAACTATTATCTAAAAAAACACCTCGGTACTTATAAACATTTTGAAAAACGAATGTGGGACATCGATTAAAAAGTCGCGGAAAAATTTTTCTATACTTCTAAAAAGTATAGAAAAAATATGTCCGTATTAAGACACAACCGAGTATTATATGACAAAGTTCGTCGTGAGTTTACCAATAATTGTCTTTGGTATCAAATTACTGGCCGTTACTTTGAACAAAAAGCATTCCAAGGGGCATTATTATCATACATATTCAACATTTGCGAACTTAATCCAACGCATAAAGTCGCAAGCATGGTTCATGTCATTTTGAGGTCGTTCCTTTTCGAAAAACCTGATCAACGTCTTGGGGTCTATAAACCCATTCGGTATATAATTTTACCCGTCCTCTGGAAAGACCATCGAGCGATAGAACGTTAAAAGCAAAAGAGATTAACGTTTTTAGCTAACGAATTAAGTAACGCAGGACAACACGTCCAAGGACATATCGTGCGCGCGATCGTTAAACCGTATATTCGCGACTTAAATAAGCAATGGTCTAAAATGACTGCCTTGGGTAAATTAAAAACGGTGCTACCAACATCTGAATGGAAATTCTAAACAAATCATCAAAATATTATTATTCTTATAAGAATAGTAATAGCATGAAAAGGTTTTTAACAAACAAAGAGATACAAACGATTGTTTCAAATGTTACCGATTCCCCTTTTTTTAAAGATCAGTACACATCTCAATTAAAAACGGTTTATCTTAATCCGCGTATTATCCCAAAACTAATCCGCGCCTTGAAAGAAAAACACGATCAGAGTATTGCTCGACCCGTAGGAATTATCGCCGCACAAAGTATAGGCGAGCGGCTTACGCAAAGTACGTTGAATACATTTCATCAAGCTGGACTATTAATATCTGGTGCAACAAAAGGAATTCAACGTGTTGAAGAATTACTTAATGTTTCTAAAAATCCTAAACGTATTTTCTATCGCTTAAAACCTGGTATAGACACTAAAGGTTTACAAGCCATTACGTTAAATTGTCTTGCCAAAACAATTAGAGTCATACACATGGGAAATTACGCGTGGCGGGACGTGTTTCACACCATGTACGGTATTGGGTTAGACGTAGGCGAAGAAGTTTTACGAATTGAATTGGACCGTCAAATGTTACTCGAACACGAAATAACGCATTGGGATTTCGTTCAAAAAGTATCGTGTTGCGAAATAGACCCCGAAATGAATTTTTTATACGTACCAAAACATACGGATATATCGACGTTAATTCAAGGTGTGGCAGGTATTTCTCGTGTTATAGGCGGTACGATGATCGAAACACATAAAAGACAATTTTATTTCATGCTATCGATGGACCCACAAGCACGCTCGTCTGACGTATGGGATATTTGTAACGTGCTAGGGGTAGAAGCGGCACGCGAATACTTGTTACACGAATTAGTATCCGAAACGACAGGTATACACGTGAGTCATTTAAGTATTTTAGTCGATAAGATGACGTTTACAGGCCCTGTAAACATTCGCCCTGTAAATCGGCACAGTATGAAGAAGGATAGCATTGGTGTGTTTGCAAAAGCGTCATTCGAGGAGTCGTTTACACACTTCATTAATGCAGCCGTTAATGGAGAAACGGATAATGCAAATGGTTTGAGTGCGAGTATTGTTCTGGGGAAAAGACCATTGTATGGTTTAAATAAATAAAATGAACATTACACAAGCTACCGAGGAGGGCCTTTTGCGGTTGAAAGACGATCTTATTAACGACGTCAAGGAACTAAAACACAAGTCTAACAAGAAAAAAGCGGTACTTTTAGCAAAAACATTATTAAAAAGCATGCTCGTTGTCGGCGGTATTACGACCGCATTATTTTTTCCACCTGCTATTGTGATCGCGGCACTTGGGGGTGCAGTCGCATTGGTCGATATGGGCTCGAGTACGGTTACGAGCGTTCGAGGCATAAAAAGGTCTAAAGAGACCAAGAAAACAAAGATAAAAGATTTAAAAACCGTCGGCGAACAACTTATCAGGGAACAAGTCCTAAAGGAGGTTCGGGAGAACCCAACCGCACCACCCTTATACCCAAAATTGTAAGTTTTCGTAATTTTTTAAAATTACGAAAACAATTTGGTTAGAATGAAGGTGCCTATTCCAACCCCGATAACAATCGGGGCTGTACTTTTAAAAGGTTTTATTACGACGTCGTCTTCTTCTTCTTTTTCTACAGGTAATGCGACGGTTGGTCTTTTTTGTATAATTTTTAAGTTAGACGGGACCGGTGTAATATTTTGATGAACTGTAATTGTTCCTGTCGCTGTATTGTGAACGATCGTTCGATTATACAAATCTAAAATATTATCGACACCGTTGTCAGCTTTGATACGGTCCATCACCTTATCCACAAACGACTTTTGTAAAATAAGAGCAATCCCATTCGTTCCAATAATATTTTTTCCAGCGTTTATCACCTGCGCGGCTAATAGGGCATACACGAACGTTAAAACCGATTGTTGGAATAATTGTATTCCTAACCGTGTTAGGCCTTTGGTTGTTGGCGCGACCATAGACAAATAATCCCGGTCTGTAATTTCCCCTAATTTACAAACTCGACCTTTTCTATAATCGCACAACCTGTATTTTGTTGGTAAGTATTTCCAAACGTTACTTATAACGTTGGCATCTTTAGCATAAAAAGCTAACCGCCCGCGTGATCGTAAAATATGTTGAATGGTAAAATAGACGTGGAAACGGTATAATGTGCCTATAATCCCTGGTTTTAACATATCTTTTTGTGAAACGCCACATTCCCACGTCGCGACCCATGTGGCGGCCATTGTTTGGAACATAACCGTATGTTCGAAGGATGGGTCGTCGACGATACCGTCATTATTTGTTTTATCGCTTGTTTCGCTCCAGCGGTATCGAACAAGATCTGGGAATTTTACGGTAAAATAATCATGGGAATTTAAATAGACTTTAAATTCTTCAAGGGCAAACATGTACAACGGATAATATTTCGGTTCTTTTGGGTTCGTACGGCCACCTCGTCTTGCGATAAATCGTCTTGGACTTGTCAGCATTTTATTTGGTAGCCGTACGGGCTTTTTAAAGAAATTTCAAGCCGTGCGTACGGTGTTTTCCGTAATTGTGTGATGATCGTTTTTGCATCGGCATTTGGGTCTAAAAAGTCGTCCACAATGACTTTCATATCACGTCTACCTGGTATGTAAAACGATACTAAAAACGTTATGTTTTCTCTATAAGCTTTGGCAATACTCGTGAGTTGTTGTGTTAAAACGATCGTATCCAACCCACGATGCCGGCCGGAAAATCCTAATTTTAAGAGTTCACTCGATTGTTGTTTAACGTCTTTTGTAAAGGCGATATCATCGAAAATAATAAGACCCTTATTTCCTTGGGCATGGACGGTTAATATCTTTTTTATTGCCCGTGTAATATCATCGGTTTCAAATACCATGACGCCACTATCCGATTTACATGACCAATTTTGCCATGTCGTGTTAATGGAAAATGTTGGGCAAATAATATAGATGGTGTTGTATTTTTGTCGACAATGCTCTTTAAGATAATTTAACAAAAAATGGGTTTTTCCACACCCCGAGCGTCCAACAATTAAAATGTGCGGCATTTTTTTATTAAATAAAATAATGGCTTGTTGTATTCAAAAATATGTGGAAGCATCGGTTACTCGTGAACGTAAAAATTACGGAACTGACATATTTCCATCGACCGTCAAAGCAGGACAAACGTTTTCGGTACGAATTCCACCACTACGTACGGACGTGTGCGTTATCCAAAAAAGTTTAAACGTTGTGTTTAACTTCAAAGTAACGGGAACGAAATCAACTTGCGTAAATAATTTGTCTAGGGCCCTTGTCAAAAAATTCGTTATAAAATACGGGGGGAAGGAACTATATGAAAATATAGACGAAAGTACGTATACCCTATTCCGAGATTTATGGATGACAAGCGACGAGCGACAACGTCAACGGTCAAGTGGAATAATGCCCGAAATCATGCGAAAGAGAATTTCAAACAACGATACGTACGAGGCTAACGCGGCCGTGGATGGATTACATAAAATTTTTGGGAATACCTTTCATATTCAATTGGGACAAATTTTAGAAAATTGTGGGTTGTTCGCACCGTGTGCTTTACGTGAAGAATTTGAATTTGAAATGCGTTTAGCATCAAACGATGAAATTTTAGTCGGTGACGGTGGATTGTACGAATTAACAAACCTTCGTCTCCAATATGAAATTATTGAAAACCAACATTTAGTGGACCAGGTGGTTGACTTGTACGACGGAGAACATACGGTAATTTTTGAAGACGTTATGTTTTACCAACAAGAAACGTGGTCCGCGAATAGTACTTTAAAAAATATTCATATTAACCCGGAACGTCAAAGTTTAAGGGCTATCGTCTGTTTGTTTAAAACGGATGCGGTAAACAACGAGAATTTTGAATACCCAAATATCGAACAGGTGCAAATAACATCAGACGGAATGGTGGGTGCCTTGTATAATCAGGGACTTCCAAAAAATAAACTTTTTGTAGAAGCCAAACGTTTTTTCGGCAACAAAGGTGTAACGGAAACATCGTTCTACCTCGGTAACCAATTTGCCTTGGTCCTTGATTTAAGGACAACACCTGATCAACAATTATTTGGTAACGGGAAAGAATTGTCGAAGACCAAAAAGGAATCCAAAATTAGTTTACGAATTAAAAAGAAACCGACTACCAAAGACGTAACATGTTACATTTACCTCGTATCGGATGCATTTGTACACTTTGAAGGCTCAAATCTTGAAAGTCTTATAAGATAAATGAAGACGAATGAATACGTTTCTGCAGCATTAGTTGCCACATTATCTTTTGGAGTGGAAAAAGCGTTATCAAAATTTTCCAAAAACAAAACGTGTAATGCCTTGGGTGCCGTATTTGGATCGACTGTCGTCGTTGAATATTTACGAAGAAACAACATGGTTCCTGTCGTTGGTGGCGTAAATTTAAATAGGGCCAAAAAGTCAGCGGAATAATCTTATAACCATTGTTGGTTATAAGATTTTTGCTTGCATTTGCTTGTATTTGCTTAAACTTTGCTTAAATTTGCTTATAAACTAGCTTGAATTTGCTTGATAAGTACTTGTAGGTTTGCTTGTATTTGCTTGATAAGTACTTGGTAAGTACTTGGCATTTGCTGTGTAAGTACTTGTAGGCTAGCTTGGATTTGCTGTGTAGCTACTTATATGTTTGCTTGCATTTGCTTGATAAGTACTTGTAAGGTACCTTGGATTTGTTGCGTAAGTACTTGGATTTGTTGCGTAAGTACTTGGATTTGTTGCGTAAGTACTTGCAAACAAGCGCAAACACTGGGCTAAGCCCCGCAAGTGAGCGCAAGGTCTAAACCTAAAATGGGCGAGCTCGGGGCTAATCCTACTGTAGTTTTGTTGGAAAGTTGTTAAGATTTGTTACATAACAGAATTACAACAAAACGTAACAAAATTATAGGAGAAAAATCCTACTGTAGTTTTGTTGGAAAGTTGTTAAGATTTGTTACATAACTGTTACAACACTACTGTAGCATTACTATAGGTATGTTGTAACAATGTTATAACAAATACTAATAAATGGATGAGCAAATTACAATTAAAGATCCCAAACGTGTTGAACAAGGGAAACGGCTAGCAGAACACAACAGGAAGAGACGGGAAGAATTTAAACACCTGAAGGACCAGCAAGGTGAGGCATTAGTTATGCATGTAAAAGAAGAAGGCAGATCGAAGATGACCATACCTATTGTCCTTATTGCAATAACGATTGCTGGTGTTGGGAGTTATTTTTATTTGCGACAACCTAAAAAACAACAACCATCATCATCAAATAAGCCAAAAATATTATCGCGTTTAAAAAAAATAAATGGACAAGAGACGGAATGATTTGAAAAAATTAGCAAAAGAAGGGCTCGTGGATATTAGTCCAGATATGGTCGACGATCTTTTAGACGAAGTCGTGAACAAATATTTAAAAGAATTTGAAAACCAGGTAAAAGATAACGAGCAAACGGCTGCTATTCTAACCACATTAGGGACCGTTACCGAAACGTTTGGAATACGCGGGTCAGCACAATTGGCAATGGACATTTCCAACAATCCACCTATTTTAAAAAGAATTTCAACGAGTAGTAGCACACTCACTACAACAATCGACTTGTCTAAACATCGACGAACCTTATTGGCAGCCATTATTGTAGGGGCTACTGGGTTGTTAGCTTACGATTATTTGACTGAAAATAAAGATGAAAAAGAAATGGCGTAAACGTGTTGGAAAAGTTGCGGCGCCGGTCTTGACCGCAGGTGCCGTTGCCGGTACCATGGTTTTAGCAGGCGGACAAGATGTACTTGAAGCAGTCCCAGAGTCCGTGGCAGGAGTGGCTAACATTGTCAAAGAAACGGGTTCACTTTTAACGACCGGTATAAAAACCACAAGTTTCCTTTTGGAAAACCTTGTGGTTATTGGTAGCGTAATAGGTGTAGGATTTGTGGGATATAAAATTCACAATAGAATTAAGGTAGGAATGGAATTTTCTACAAAATCTTATGGGCAACAAAACCACACCCAATGCCTAACGCGACCATCACGGATGAGCGGACATCATTAAACGTCTTACTTGGTTGGTAGTTTAACGTTGGCCTTTTTGCAAGTCGGATCCTGGTTTCTATTTCACTTTGGCGTGCTTCGTTTTTCTCCCGTTGCGCGATCATCAAATCGTTACGAAGTTGGTCCATTTTCTTGTCCCACGCTAATCGTTCAGGTTCTAAGTTAATCATGGCATCGTTATAACGTTTTTGCTCTTCTAAGGACCGGTCAGGTATGATCATGTCTAACGTTCTAAACGTAACCGCCGTTACAAACCCGTCTAACATTTCCCCTATAATCATTTTTTTATTTCTAAAACACTTATAATAAAAATGGTACGACCAAATTTAGAAGAATTAGCACGAAAGGTGGCCGAAAAAAGAAATGACCCTGAAAATTATGAATTTAAATATAAAGCAGCCCTGGCACTCCTTCAAACCCTCCAAGGCATTTCAGATTTCATTGGATTATTTACCCAGGAATAAATTCCTAACATCATACCGTTAGGAATTTTTATAATACGTTATACGCAAGATTCATTAACGATCCGGCCTCAAACAGTTTTTGTGTATTCAAGTCAATACCATACAGTGCAGGTGTTTTTGAACGCCAATGGTTTAATGCTAATGTGTGGACTCCATCTTCGCAAATTATTCTTTTATCGTCAATAGCCGATAACGCTACTTTTTGAACCGTCTCTGTATAAATGTCGTGTTTTCTACTACGGAACACGTTCATATTACGGTAATGAACGTTCTTGTTAAACACACAATCCTTATAGTCTTCTAAAGTTATTTGGGTTTTCACCACACGCTTTTTAACTCCCTTGCATTCTTTCCCGCCATGCCCAACGCATGCTTTTGTATTACAATGCCCATCACAATATTGGTCATTGCACATTGTGTCGTAATCGTGGATTTTAAATGCGTATAATTTCGACCGTAGCCCTGCAAATTCGAATATTTGCTGGCCGCCGGCCTCATCTTTCATTAAGCCGATAATTTTCTTATTAACCCTAGGTAGATCCGCAGGATGATTTTCGGGGTACGCGCTCGTGTCGTACATGGAAGGAACATCGCCACGAATATCATTATAGAAATCTTCTGTTTGGATGTCATAGCACAAACTATCTGTATCGGTAAATAATAACTGAGCACGACTACCGTATTTCTTTTTAATATGATTATAATGAAAGTCGTACATAAGAGTCTTACTTAGATCAAGAATACTCATGCCGAGGTAAATAGGTTTACATAAGTTGACGGTCGTTCGTTGCATATGGACGGCTACCAAATCTTCCATGCCAATTCGGAAAAAATATTAACACGATCAAAATTGGGTTTGTTAACTAATTTTTTTAACGAATTTTCATTTGTAACTAATCGAACATCAACACGGTTACGTACATTCTCCATGGTCTTTCCAAACACAGAATTATTCATGAGTTTAAAAAAGTCCTTCTCAAACTCCGTTGTTCCTTGCGTTCGTAAATCGGTATTTAACTAGATGTAATCTTTTAACCACGGACGTTCATTAAATTTAATACCGCGGCGAACCTTTTTAAGGACCATGCCAAGACTTAAATATTGTTGCAAATTCTTGTAGCGTAATATGTATTTTTTCTTGTCTTGTAGGTTAGGGATAAGTTTTTGAACTTTATCGATTCCTAAGGACTCGGGGGCTAAAGGATAGTCGTTATGATAGTCGTGTAAATTCTTCGGATACTCGAGATCAACTTCTAAAATACACCCTACATCATCATCTTCGCATATGAAATCCCAATGTAGTAATTGGCAACCAGGTAACCATTTGAACCCGTCTACGGGTAGCGGTTGGCTCATGGCCCATCCGTAAAGGTTGTTAGCATCAAGATACATAATATAGTTTGTCTTCTCATCTGGGTTATAGTCTGACCCCAGATACGGATCATTGGCTTTCGCGTACCTTTTTGTAATAGTACTAATTCCTCCACGTATGCCCGACTCGACCATTAAGTACATGTTTGGATCGGTTAGTAACTCTAATTTTATACCTGAAATTTTTAAAGCGGCGTTCCATGCGAGGCCAGGTGCTGTATAGCACCATAAGGGGTCTAGCCCATAATTTTTTAAACACACATCTCGATAGTTTTCCGTCACGTCCGCAAGTAATAAGACGTCGGTTTTTAAATATAAGTCGTGATAATTACGCATGGTCTTACATTCAAATTCATTCCAAACCTTTTGAGCATGCTCGTATTGATCGTCGGAAATATGCTCGTCGTTTAATTTGCTGTAGAAACACGTTTTAGATGGAAGTTGGGTCGTTGCCAACTTACTATAATCGCTCATAAATTCATAGGGGAACACGCCTCTCTTTTTTAACAATTCGTTCGTCCCTAAACCACGTTCAAGATTCCTAAACTGGTTAGAACCAAGCCCACTAACAAGTTCATCTAAGCTTTTTAACGTAAACTTCACTGAGTCTAGAAACCGTATTTCTAACGGTTTTGACTCTGGATTATAGTTAACCTTTTTCGAAAAAGAAATATACTTTTCATCTGTTTTTGGAATGCAGTTCACGTCGCCCCCTAAACTTTTAACAAACAAATGCGAGTCATATCCTTCTAAATTATGGAACAAGACCGGTACAAACATCGGCGTCCCCATTTTAAGGTTACATTTTGAATGCGCAGCACCGCGGTACTTTCCTGTTAGATGACAATGATCTCTCACCTTATCATTACCCAATGTACCTTTACAGGCGTAACATGTTTCTGCGTTTTGGAATACTACCTCATCGGCGTCTGTCATTCTAATCGGGATGGGGGTTGTTAAAATACCATAAACTTCCGATAAATCTTGCTCTAAAGACTCCACAAATTTACGACCGATGTCCTCATCTTCTTGTTGCATTGTATACAAAACCGTTTTTGGTTTGTAAATATTATCATCCATGCATGTAATCGTATAACAAAACCCGCTCGGTGTATGTTGTTGATATTGTGTCGTGCCTTGGCCAATCTTATTGTCTACAGGAGGTAAAAAACACTCAAAATCAGCGTACACGGCGAACGGAACCTTTTGCATGCGTTGGTAATTTTTAAAATACTCGGTATTGTTTGATGGGTTCGGGTAAACGTGGCGTAAATGGTCGTGTTTAGAGCACCATTCTAAATGGTCCTGTAAAACATGATCTGAACCAAAATGGTTCAAACATCGCTTGCAAATATATTTTTTATTATGATTTTTACTTTTTTGACCCGAAACAAGCCTACTTAGGTTTTTGACGACACTATAATGTTCATCGTAAAAAAATAAATTAACGGTCTTGTCATAATTCGGTGGACTTATGCGTCGTAACGTGTAAATCCTACCATACCTACCCGATTCCTCATCGTAGGAAAACACATTAACATTCATTTTGTTATTTTTTTCAAATACGCCAATATCTTTAACCTTCACAGGGAACTCTAAACCTTCCCAACTATATTTCTCGGATTGTTTACGTAGTATTTTTGAAACACGCTTGGCAAAAATGCATGCAAAATCGCCAATATGCGATATGCATATCCAGCGGTTATTCAAGTGAAAATATCCAATATTGGCTGCCTAGATGAAGTAGTCCCATTCATTCTTTCAAGATGGCGAACCACTGCCATAAACGCAATAAAGAATAAAACCCAATATTTTGGCAAATGATACAAAATTTGGCGAAACTAAATAGAAGAGATGTGGTACATGAATTGTGAGCATTTTACTGTTGATGAACTATGAGTTTCTTCTGTGAAGACTGCTGTAGTTGTATTCTGAAGTGAATCTGAATATATTAAATGTGCAAGTTTTAGCAAAATCTATTCAGGATATTTGTGGGAAAAAAAATTTGTTTACAAGTTTTTACCTGTTGGGTATTCTCGAAAAGCAGTCATGAAAAGAAATAGCTCGCTGAATTGCGCATTTGGGTGATAAAATGTAGGATTGAAATGACATGTATGAATTTGTAAACAAAATTTACCTATACATTATAAAGTATAGCCATCAAAATATAAAGTAAAGCAAGGAAGCTTTCCATTTTCATCCTCACAATTACATATGAAATATTATATAAATGTACATATGGCATACGAAGAGTATGGTTGGACAATAGACACAGTAATCTTGTGCTGTTTGAGATGTTTTGATAATGCAAGAACTCTGATGTTATAGCAAGTAACAATGCTCAAGGGAAAAAAGAAACCTGGGTGAGTGGGAAGTTCTTAATGACCTACCTTACTTCATTCCTTTTTTGTACTTTAGTGCAATAAATGTGTATAACACCTGCTATTCCCCAACCATTCCACTTGCCCACCAAACTCAACACATGATCAGACAATTATGGAAAAGTTCTCAGACTTTTATCTATTATATACTGTTTAGTAACTAATTTATTAGGTGTCAGGATGTACAAGTGTTTTGTTTATAATCAATACTTTTAGTGTACAGTAATTCATATAATGGTTGTAATTTGTCTATTTTACAATTATATATTATGTATTATATACACTGTCTTTTACTGTTTTAGTTTACTTTGTATTCTCATTGGTTTGGACTTTTAGTATGCATAAGCAAGATAAAAACTCTTTCCTTGACAAGTAAAGTGAGTGTTTATCATCCATTGGGCTCAAACAACAAAGTAAGATTGGGTTTGCCAATCGACTATGGTGAAAGATCATAATATTCACAAATAAATTTGTACAGCAATAGAGTGAATAATGAACAGTATGGCAGCACTATATAGCTTTACAAAGTGCAATTCCATACACCCATTGTGTTAGGCTACAGATCCTTGAGTTAGGCTATTCTACAATGTCCCCTCCCCTTTCCACATCTTTGATTTACTGAAATTGATCTATTTTTGGCCATTGTTTAGTACTGTACAATGCAAGTAAATGGGCCCAAATTTATTGGCACATGATTAATTGTGAAGGAAAGAATTTTTACGTCAATCAGCAAGTGACACATGCTATTAATTTTATTTGTTGACCAAATTCAGTTCCCCCTTTTCCTCATTCAGTAATATTGTTTAACATTAGAAAAGGCAAAATAATATAACAGTATGCATTGGAGCACATCAAAAGAACTTTTGTGCTGCTATATCTATGAAATTGCCCCTTCAAGTATTTCATTAATTGTTCTTTTAACTGGCTGGCAAAGGCCTTACATGCTATTAATTTTATTTGTTGACCAAATTCAGTTCCCCCTTTTCCTCATTCAGTAATATTGTTTAACATTAGAAAAGGCAAAATAATATAACAGTATGCATTGGAGCACATCAAAAGAACTTTTGTGCTGCTATATCTATGAAATTGCCCTTTCAAGTATTTCATTAATTGTTCTTTGAACTGGCTGGCAAAGGCCTGCTTGGATTGAGAGCACACATAGGTTGTGGTAAAGACTTTTGCTACCAGCTGATGTAGTCAGGTAAATAATGACCTAAAGAAGACAAACCCAGTGTCACTCTGGTGTGTCAGCAATCAAGATGCAATGTTGTGATGAGCTGACTGCCTGTGTGATTTTAATAAAAACACACACACACACAGGATGAATTTTCCATGTTGCTGCTGCAGTGTATTTAAAAACAAATCTGACCCTTTCCCCGTTTTAGGTAGTAAAATAAGATGACATGATTTCTTAATAACACTTTTGGAAATCAAGTGTCAACACACATCTCAATCACAGACTCTGTTACTTTATATATAATAAAACTAACTGTATTGGCCAGCTCGTGAATTCTTTACATGATAAAATAAAGAGCTGAAATACTTTGTAATACTACCATAGAACTGGAAAAATGTCGCGTAGGTATTTACTACCAAATGTGGAAGGCCAGTATTTTAAAATAGAAGCAATACGAAAAATATAAATTGCCTAAATGTTCAAAGTACAAACAAATAGACATATAGTCATACAAGAGAAATCTGTCAGAAAATGGGCCTGATTACCGATAAATAACACCCAACAGTTTATTTACCTCTTAATCTAAATGATTTATCCAGTATCCTCTGTTTTTTGCTTTCTTTGACAGTCTTTATATCCGTTTCTCTACTTCATATGTGTGCAGACAACCAATTGTTATTACTGGAGTTCCAGATATCACCCGTAAAACATGCCTTTTTTTATGACTTTATAAAACAAAACTTTGAAAACAAGAAACATACGATTTTAAGATCCCATCTTAGCTTTAAAAATACGCAAAAATTTTTACGATCGGAGTAAAAATCAAAAAGATATAACTAGCCGAAAATTGCGAATTTTTTGTAAAATTCGCAATTCACCCGATTCGCGCACGCACCCTCGAAGCAAAATTCGTTCACAGAAAGGGAAACAACGTAACCATAGCAACTTTGGTATCAAAATTATCCTCGTAATTCCCCCTTTCAAATTCACTAGGTTTCCTATACTCCCCGACAACCCTAAACTTCTAGCACCGCTCGAAATATTGCGCAATTTTAGAAGATACATTAGTCACCAGTCTCCAGTTAATTTACGCACGGACGACAAAAAATTGGGACATTTTGAATTGGCGATTTTGCATACATTTTTGCCAAGCGTGAAATTCGACCGGCGTCACGCTCGACAGAATGTAATGCGCGTGTAACCGCCCATTTAAAACATTGGTCGTCGTTATTTTCCATATTAATAACGGCTTTTTTGTTAGCGACATATTTTGGTAAGGGTTTATAGCTTCTACCTTTAACCGGATCGAATTTCGTAATGTAAATATCTAGCCTATCAACAGAATGTAGACGCCATCCGCTGCCATTCCGCTGCCATTTGTAGAAATTCTCTAACGTCCGTTCACGCATGTCGGCATAGCCATCATTAGCATTATCGTAAATCGTATGAACTTTAGACCGGCAATGAATAACCGTGTACGCATTCTTACCAGTGACAGGGTCAGATTTTACAAGTTTAAGTGTAAGTACGCCGTTTACTTTTTTCCCAGCACTATTAATAGAATCGATCAGCCAGACAGTAGCGTCTACCGTTTGGTCAAGAAAAACAACAGGATCCTTTTGTCCGGTACCTTTGAACGTCCATTTTTGCGTATTACCACGGATAGCGTCCGTTATTAAAACCGGACGTAACTGTCTTGGTAGACGACGCTCGTTTGCTTGAATTTCTTTCACGCCTGGCATTTTTGAATGCGAAATCGCTAGTTCGCCTGTACGCAAATCCAGCGGTTATTCCTCAAAAAATATCCAATAACTTCAGCTTACACCAAGTATTCCTCGTTATTGATTCAAAATGGCGAACAAATTTTATTTGCACGAAATCGCAAATTACAATAAGACAAGAGATGCACAATACTATGGCAAGGAAAAAAAAGGGATTTAAGTTTTTAAGAAAGGATTGTACAAGTGTTACAGCAGGACAATTTTCCATGCCACGTTTTCTTCTCTGTAAAGGCTTCGATTATATATTGGATAGAGCGGACACTGGACAGTCACAATTGCATTATTGCAGTGAATAGCTGAGTGCGAGCAAATTTTGTCAAAATCTTCTTGTCTTGTCACAGTACACAATTGGAAACTTTGTTTAGAAGTTTTTACCCGTCAGGAAGTGATCACAAGAAATATGAAAACAATATTCTATCTTGTACATTAGCTACTAAACTAGTACAAGAATGAATTTGTATCAAACAGTATTAATATGGTCACAGCAATAAACAATATAAAAGCAGAAAGATTTTATGAAAGACATTCTCATCGTGTAAGTCTCAACAGTTTCGTCGTACAACAACTGATGCTTTGTTAGTTAGGGTGTACATTATTATAGATTATTATATAAAGTACAGTGCTTTATAAGGATTTTGGGCACTGATAAAACTGATAATCTCACATGTGAGATTAATCTCACATGTGAGATTAATCTCACATGTGAGATTATTTATGATGATTTCACATGTGAAAATTATCGCTTTTCAAACAATTACCAATCATAGCTTCTGGACATTTTATATTGGTATAAAACCTGTAGTTTATAATAATAAACAGAAAAATACATGGGTGCTTGGAAATACCAGATTTATTTCTCTGCGCTTACTCGTGAGATATCATGTTCAACACTCGAAATAAATCTGGTATTTCCGAGCACCCATGTATTATTCTCTATATCATTGGTGTGAATTAGACCAGCAAAAGATAAAAAGCAAAACTGTTTTTTATTTTATATGGTTAATTACTGTAATTTACACAATAGTTACAGGCTTTGTAAATTTAAAATTAAATACTGAATAAATTGCCTTAAATTCATATATTGTCATAGTTTGCTTCGGACTCAATGGGTCAAACATTTAGTATCCATAGGCTTCCCTTGACAAGTAAAAGTAATAGTCTATTATGTATAATTCAGTTATGTGTAATGAAGTAGTGGGGACATGTTCAGTATTACCCACTATGAAACCAACTTTACTTGCCAAGCGGAATCTGTTGCTCAATGGCTTAGGCAAACTATAAAAAAGTTAACTAATTTGACCAATTAGGCAATTACACCCTAATGCAATGTGACACATATAGGTTCATTAATTGTCTGATGTGCAAAACCCTGACCTTCCTGTGAAAACTTATAACTTGTTTGTATAATAACCTTACATAGGTGGGTAATAATATAGTTAAAATCTACCAAATATCTGCTTGGGGGAGACCACACAATGTCTGCCCTAATTATGATAATCATAATATGATTTATGACTTGTCATGTCAGCTGATACAGGCAGTTGGAAACAATCTAAATAACACAAGCAGAATGTTAGTTTGGTCAGATCATAAATGTTATAGCATATATGTCACCAACCTATCAAATACATCATGTTTCAGGTGTTTTGTTCAACCCACTAAAATTTGGCAAAGACAGGATGATTAGAAATCAGAACTTTAATCATATATTTTGAAAAGAAATTTGCTGTGCACATTTTTTGTTGTAATTCTTGAATTACTAATTTGGCTCACATAGCACAATGATAAAAGAAATTGTATAAATAGCAGAAAATATTGATATATACAATGGTGCAGGCATAGTTGAATTCAAATATATTCTGTACTATGTCAAGCTTTATACAAAATCACCTTTCATTGCTGACTATTAAACAGTCCTTTCAAATGCAGATGTCTAAAACAGGTGTACTATTAACAATAACTCTCAATAAATATACAGCCCATATTGTTCACTATTAACAAAATCTCTCCCGGCAATCATCAACCATCAATTTCTCTTTGCTAATAATCATCTATCAATTTATAATAAATTCATTACTCTGGGTTGGGCCATGTAGTACTTATAGCTTGACTGTCAAGTGGATTAGTGCAAAATGTTTAGCCCTATAAATCACCAGCATAGCACAAACATATCATAACCAACTACATCTATTTTCATTTTCTTTCAGAGAGTTGTTAATTTTAGTCTGGCAGAAATTTTTAATGATCATTGACCTGGGCCATATCATTGAGCTTGGTGTAGTGATTATATTAAAACCCATTGTGGCATATGAACACTATATATATATATATATATATATATATATATATATATATATATATATATATATATATATATATATATATATATATATATATATATATATATATATATATATATATATATATAGCAAAATATAGCATTATATATATTACAACTACTTTTAGATAGCAGATTTTCTGAACAGTTAACAAACTTAGGCATATTTAACAGGCGAAAATAAATTCATCAACACAAAAATATATGTGAGTTCTTCTTTGATGAATACTATATTGTGATATGTTGACTTGAAATTTTATGGAAAAACAATAAATCAGAAACGTTATCACAAGAAATACAAAATCTATAACACGTTTCCTACCTTTTGGAGCAATCGCTTAGGTTTTTGAGTTGTATTTTTTGCTTTTTGATCCTTCTCTTTAACCGTGAACGCGCCGAACCTTTTCTTGCACCTTTATTCACAATTCGCCAAAATTCATGCCTTTGTAAAAGCCATTTTTTATGTTTTACTAACATTTTTCGAAAAACAAAAAACATACAAACTTTTATAGATGTCTTAACTTGTATAGGCAACAAAAATCAAATGAAAAGAAGCCGGAACGAAGGAGCCTATGCAAGCCGAAGTTGTCACATTTTTACAACACCGTACAAAAAGTCGCCATTGCGCGAAATGCCTCGAACAAGAAGCCTTCCCGTAGAAAAACACTGCATGTAACCATGGCAATATTGATATCATTTTGATCCTCGAAAAACCCTCTATCTCCCTATTAGCATCAGATAATCCTCCAGGAAAACGCGCACTAGGAATAACTCGATGAATTTAAAGAATTTTTCAAGAATTAAATTCTCTACCAAGCTCTTCAATTTTGACGCGCGGTGGCAAAAAAATTGTCACACTTTAAACTAGCGTTTTCGCATGCAAAAATGCCAGGCGTGCTTTGTGCCATTTTTTAAACTCCACCCGTTCTCGTGCTCTTGTTTTCTTGGTGTGTAGACGGTCCATGAACCTGACCCTACGTTCGCCTTCTTTGGCTAATTCGGTCATCCATTGGTTTGTCTCGCGTTCCCTTGCCTTATTCAAACGTGCTAGATCCTTCGCTTCCTGCCGAGCTTTCCCCCTCACCTCTTTTTGCTGTTGTTTCTTGAGCTCCTTTAACCCTTTCTGCCGTATCATTTCTTGTGCTTTTAAAACCTTTTGTCGTTCTCTCTCACGTAAGGCTTCTACCTCCTGGTCTTCTTTTTGTCGTTGAACTCTTTCACGCTCTTCACGTTGACGCCGATTACGTTCGATACGTGCTTCTAATAAAGAAGTATTGTCCTTTTGCTGACGCATCAGCTCCCGGAATTTGTCACCGACGTCAATGTTAATACTCATGTCCTTTACTGATGATTTCGAAGGTGACCACCGCACTCGTCGTTCGGATTTTTTATTGTTGTTCATCTCTTGTTTTATTATATACCTATTTTTCCTTTCATTTTTTTGAAAGAAAAAATTATAAGAATCTTGCTTCCCCATTAGCCACCATCGCGTACAATTGGGCTGGAAAAATACCATATGCCTTCACAGCTTTAATCATACTTGGGAAACGTTCGTTCGTTTTACAAATTTCAATACCCCGGGTGGATGGTTTCTTCTTTTCATCTAATTGTATCCCTCATTTTTCAGCAAGACCGTGCTTGGTAAATGTATAAAAGTATTTAATACCTTCCGCTTTGGCTATAATGTCTAATTCTTTCCGTGTATATTTTTGACCTATTTTTTTCCGCAACTCGGCGGCTTGTTTTTGATTTTCCATATGCTTTATGCGACTATTCATTTATTATATACTAAAAATTTCAACTTTTTTTTAATTCATGATTTTTTTCATCTTGTGCACACCCACTTCTGAAACGTACCGTTTTATAACAGAATCGTGCATAAGTTTAATACCCTGACCACGACACACGCATACTCTTGTATGATCTGAAGATAAGTCAAGACAATTATCTACTTTTCCAACAACCCGACGATGACACTTATTGCAAAATTTCATTCTTGTTGCTTTTCCAAAAAATGACAAAAATATTTTCGCGATTTTTAATCATCATCACACAAGGCTCTTACCTTGGGCTTCTCTCGCGGAGGAGCCTTTTTAATCTCGATCTCGTCCACGCGAATTAACAAACTCGGGTGTTCGTGGCCTTTGTAAATGGCCGTTATAGTAATCAACCCAGAAACCAAAACATGTTTGACGTCGACCATGTCTTCGTCGAATTGGCCAGGTCTAACTTTAAATACAATGTTTTATACTCGTCTTTCTCGACAAGAGCTCTCAAGAGTGGTTTTGGCAAGGGCCGGCCTAAAAACTCTTTAGCTTTTTCTTCCACAGCTTTTAATCGTGAAAAAAGCTTGTCTTTAACATTAATGCCGATCGAATAGTTTTTGAATTTCTTGTTGAACGATAATCCAAAATGCGAATAACAGTCTTTTAAACAAAAAGTAATTGTGTCTTTGTCATGGACCAAGTTGTCGTATTTGTCGTTGGACTTAGAGACTTTGATGAGTTCGGGATTAAATGACATTGTTTGCTTTTTCCAAATTTTGCTTTTTGAAGTTCTCGATTTTTTAAAAATGATATAGAAATACTTCATGTTACAAAGGGCGAAGTGGACTTACGGAAAATTCCTTAGAAAAATTTTTCTAAGGAATTTTTGCTGAATTGACAAAAATATTTTTCTGACGTCATCTTGAAACCCAACAAAACCTGGTGGGAGGGGGCGGCTATTAAAATGCGCCAGAACGAACAATTCCTATACTACTGATACTGAATTGATTTCGTCAATTCCTTCTTACAGTTTGGTACAGTTTATATATTATTTATATGGATCAGTGACATCAGACATCATCCTCACGACTTGCGCGTGGAATTTTCGTGGTTTGGCAAACAATATGAAACAAGCTGCGGAAAGTTGTTTTTGAGTTGTTTTTTTTGCGCCAAAACATGGCAACTCTTCGCTTTTTCTTGAATTTTTTAAAAGTTAAAGAGTACCTATGGTTTAAACAGTTTTTAAGATGTATTTTAACGTGTTCTTTCGCATTTATGTTCAAGCAATGTCTTTAACGATGCTAAAAAATAATCGCGGATCAAAATGCTATCTTGAACTGTCTTCAAAAGGATTCTCCAATTGTGGACAAAAGTTATGTAAGTCCTGTCATTCAACTCCATTCAGATGTAGTATTTTATCTGTTGAATTTAGTATAAAAGTACACTGCAGACAGTTACAAATAATAGGAGTTGCTTTAATACTTGTTTTGGACCAATTTTTTTAAGTTGCAGTTGAATGTTTTGAAACATTTTTACACGGATTTATCAACACGAAATTTGATGAACTATACATCAATTCAATTAGTACAGTGTTTTTGTGTTTTGTTTTCTGAAGATTTATCTTGTATGTTTGTCTCACATAGTAAAAAATATCCGTTTTATACAGTGTTTCATAACATACATGCCAAACAACTCACAATGAAATTACCAAAAAAGCCAACTAAAAAACACGCGTTTTTCACGCATTATAATTCAAACGCTTGCGCAGATACCGATCATGTCGAATCGCTATTTTGTCACGACAGCAACATCAACTCGCTTTTAAGAGTGTTTTTCTCGCGTTTCCTTCGGTGAATTTTTTTTGAAACTTTGCATACTTGCTCCATATGATAAGCAATAAGACAAATCAAAATTTCAAGAAACTCTATAGGAGGGAATTTCCATTATAGTTATTCGTGTATACCCCAGGACCTGCCTCGATAACCCCGTCTCAAAATTTAATATATTACTCCTCTTTCAACCATAAATCATTAGAGAAAAATTCAGAAAAATTCACCAAAGGAACAAAAAGTTAAGAACAGGCAATAATAGTGCTCAAGATAAATCGACATAGTTGCTATGGCAAAACCAACACTGTTCTAATTTGTTCAAATATGAATACCACGAAACTTCATATCTTTGCTGAAAATGATCATATTTCCTTGGCATATGTGTATTAAGCATAAATGTCATTGAAAATGAAAGTTAACTAAAATAGCAAAAATGTTTGACAACTGTAGGGAGCCACCTTAATTCCAAAGGTTGAACAATTATCTACACGTATCACCATATCTGCCCATTGGCACCAGATTGTAAATTGATTGAGTAACAATTGATTTTCTATTTCTTGGCCACTTATCACTGCTACATCGTCTTCGAATTGGAATTAACCAATGGTTGGATATAATGGGGTTCTATTTTCATTCAATTTCCAAAGTCCTAGTTGTCGGTATTTTTCTGATTCAATGTGTTAGATAAATGTATTGAACGACATGTTGAATGAAAGAGACAGCCGCTCTGAAGTATACCACGACCTACTGTGATAAAAGTGGTTCTGAATGGATCGCTTATGATTGATGTTTGGAAATCGTTATAAAGGCTGGTGATCAGGTTCTTTATGTGACCAGGGATGTGATGATAGTTCAGAACTTCGTATATATCAAGTTATGATGTACTTCACAGAAGGGATTCTTTAGGTCCAATAATGTTACGATCAGGGATCGTTGTTTGCTACAGGCTTTGTTAGTTATATTTGCCATCTCCGCAGTATGTACTAGTGTTCCTGAAAGCTTTGGCGTAAAACCTTTCTGAAAATGCGGGCTCGAGCTATTGTCATTTGGCCAATTTTGGATATGTGCCAGCCCAGCGTGCTCTTTAGTTGGATACGCCATGCTGCGTCCAGGTGAATTCAGCCGTGTCAGCTCAGGCCCTGAGGCCCTGTCTATAGCTTACACGATGGCCTGGTAACGAAAAACTCTAAATTCCAAAATTGGTTGCCAATAATAGTGTAGCCGAGATTTTTTCACGTTTTCATGCTTGGTTTGTAAATAATGGAATTGAAGAGTTTGAACCAATATTTTTGCAACAAGGATTTAATGACCTCGAAACAGTTATGGAGATTTGAAGTAAAAACGAGTTAAAGGAAATGGGAATTCATCTACTCAGAAGTCAGTTGAAGCTACTGTTTAAAATAAACGCACTTAAAAACCATCTACCGAATCAACAAAACCACCAAAACGACTTAAACAATCACGTACGTGCTATAATTAATATAATATATCATATCATTAATATGGTAGCTGAAATAAATGGTGAATAACTGCAACATTGCTGTTGTATAAAGTTGTTTATATTTTACTCTTTAGCTTTACCTTGGGCTCCACCTCCATCACTTCAGTCAGATAATAATGCAAAGCAAAGTTATTCAAGTTACCTTAATGCAGATTCTAAGCGTGAAAGGACAAAATATTTTAACGACATTCTACCTAATATGTACAAGCATGCTCATCCATATCTTCTGGAAAAATTCTCTGCATACTTGTACAAAGAAAGGGAAGAGCGATTTCAAACAATGAAATTGCTGGAGATGGTCAATCACAATCTTGACGTCCTTTTTTCCCAAGAGAATAGTGCTTCTTGTTTTAAATTTTTAGATTTAGATGGGACAGTGCAAAGACATAAACATCTTGACGCTGTGTCTGCAGGTCTTAGCAAACTGGATGGACTAAGATTAAAGCTTCAGCATGAGAAAATAAATTAAAGTCCAACATTGAAAAACTATTCTGCAAAAATAAGCTAAAAGAATAAGCCACTGAACAATATAAATATTCTCAATCCAAATTAGAAGAAGTAAAAAAATTACTAGCAAATGTAAACATATAGTATGAAAATCATTTGACAGCCAATCACAGATTGTGTTATCAGCCAATCACAGTCATTAAAGGTATTCCAGACAAAAGCAACAGAACAAGAAAGTAAAGGAGAATAAAAGAAAGGCTGCAAAAAGAAAAGCACAGCGTCTAAAAAAAGCCATAGAAGAATTGCGATCAAAAACTCTAAAAAAACTCTAGTCTATAGATTGCTTATCCAAATGAACCTCAAATGTGGTTGATTTGTTTTGAATTTCTCCACCGTTTTTTGGGCTTAACTCATTTTCTTTTATTTCCCAAGCCCTGATGTCAAAATCAATATGCTCAGGGCCTTTATAGAATTCTGGCATAACAATACAAATATTAAAATATTGGCCAAACAATACAAAACACTCCATTTATCAAACACAATCTTCCGATTCCAAAATGACTTGTATTGTTTACACGTGGAAATGAACATCACTAATCTTTTTACGGGGGGCCATGGATTAGCTCGTTCTCGAACGAATAATTTCCGATAGGTAATAGAAGCAACAATTTCTGTTGTTGAAACAACGAGAAGTTGGTTTTTCTTCGAAGTTAAACCAGCGCGATCGTGCGCGTGAGAAACTCACAAATCTCTCGATTTTTCACGTAAAAATACTGAATTAGACTTTGCAACGCCCCTAAAACTATATCACACAAGCAATAAAGAGACAATTATCGCGAATGTACTTTTCTAACACAAAGTTTTGATCAAACGAAACATTTCAAAACTTGGCCTGCGGACTAATAGGTCTGACAGTAATCGCGTCATACGCCTTTGCCATGCCAACAAAAGTGCTGACATATTACTACAAGAGCAGTAGTAATTCATTTTATTTTATTTTAGATGATAATGCTCGTAAATGGGGGGAAGGCTCATCAAGTATCATTCATAAAATTTTACAGGTGAATTGGAAAATTCTTACATAGTATTATATTCACAATTGAATGAAGTGCATATTGAGTTCAAGAGGCTGCAAGAAACAGCTAATTCAGCTAATGATCAAGTTGAAAAAATTACGGTACATACTCACTAGAGACTGATTTAAACCTTCCAGAATCAATCCATCAATGACTGCAGTAGGCGACTACCGTGAAGCGAACAGTTATCTGTCAGGCATTCTTTCATCATCCAGCTTTTTGCAGTCAGATTCACGAAAGGGGAAAGCATGCGAAATAAATGTGTCGAATGCATGTGAAATCACAGTTCTAGTTAAGGCTGGATTTTTTCTGCATGAAATAACACAAAATTAATAAGAGGACAAAAGAACGCCTGTCAGCTTGGGCGAACAAAGACATGTACAGTAAGAAACAACCATCAATCCTAAACAGCCAACTCCAATTATATCTTCACCTTATTAACCTGCCTTTAAAAAAGACTACTGCAAGTAACATTGGCGAGTGTAAAACAGCAGGAAAAAAATGTATGTCTGCTGCCCTGTGTTATGAAAGTAGCAAACTACACTTTTCAGGACATTTACTTCGTTTTCACAATTGACATTTAATTTTGTTGATTTAATTAATCAAACACATCAGATCTTCTGTGTATATGTGATATTTTATTCATTTCAATTCAACGTTACAAGCTCCAGATAAATTAAGGAAATCTGCCGTCTTCCCTGTACGTACGTCGCTGATATAACACGAAACCTATAAATATAATTTTATGAGAATTAATCGTCGAAAATTCCGATATTTTGCACCAGTTAAAAATAGTGTTGCTACTAAAGCAGACACAGGTTTATCGAAAATAGATATAGCAATATTAGTAGTAATATAGGTACCGATCGACCCCCTTTTTTAGGGGTGTGCAGGGATGTGCGGAGGGGTGTGCACAAAGGGGTGTGCAGGGATGTGCAGAGGGGTGTGCAGGGATGTGTAGAGGGGTGTGCACAAAGGGATGTGCAGAGGGGTGTGCAGAGATGTGCAGAGGGGTGTGCACAATGTGTTACGTACACAAGCCGTTACGTGCACCCCGTGACGTACGCTATAGTCGCGCGCTCTGATTGGTTAATGGTTGGCGTACGTATGCCCCGTGACGTACACCCCGTGACGTACGCCATAGCTATGCTCTGGTTGGTTAAAACAGCGTACGTATGCCCCGTGACGTACACCCCGTGACGTACGCCATAGCTATGCTCTGATTGTTTAAAACAGCGTACGTATGCCCCGTGACGTACACCCTGTGACGTACACACCGTGGCTGCGCGAGGTTGCATGAGGCTGCGCGAGGTTGCGCAAGCCTCCACAGGGTGCCGCACTAATTAGTATGCGAGATTATGATTGGTCGAAAAGCGTACGTACACACCGTGACGTACACACCGTGACGTACACCCCACCGTGACGTACGCTATAGCCGCGCTCTGGTTGGTTAAAACAGCGTACGTATGCCCCGTGACGTACGCTATAGTCGCGCTCTGATTGCTTAAAACAGCGTACGTATACCCCGTGACGTACGCTATAGTCGCGCTCTGGTTGGTTAAAACAGTGTACGTGTATCCCGTGACGTACGCCATAGGCACGCTCTTTTGCCGACATGATCTGATATGTCGCACCAAGAAAGTGAAGAAAGAGGGTCCTAATCAGGATCGTTTATTCTATTGTTGTCCTCATCCAAGAGAAAGTGCTTGTGACTTCTTTGAGTGGAAACCTGACGAAGACCCCCTTGAGCCAGGTTGTGTTTGTCTGTTTAGTATGCCACCATCTTACCGATATACAGTGAGAAAGACAGGGGAGACATTTACTAGTAAGGAAACGGATTCGTAAGAAAGCGTATGACGAATTCCTTCGGCAAAAGGAAATCGGTGAACTGATTCAGGACTTACAGATCTACTAATAACTATAACAAAAGTGTAACTGTACATATAATTAAATGAACTTAAACATATAACTAAATATTGTTAAACACAAAACCAAATAAAATAGTTTTTGTAAAAGTTCCGTGGAGGCGGACAAATTGTGTCCCGCAAGTCCCGCAAAGTGATATTAGGTTTTGCAAAACTTCCGTGGAGGGACACAAAGTCCCGTGGAGGGACAAATTATGTCCCGCGAGTCCCGTTTCAGCAAAACAAACCAATGCCCGCTCACGAACTCGATTCTATTATTGTCCAAAATCACATATATCCTGTTATATGATCCCCCGTGTTGTCAAGGTTTTATTCGCCTCGGGCAAAGTGAATAAGACACAGATGGTAATAACATGCACACATGTTAGTTGTTGAAAAGATATATTCACAAAATAGCTATTTACAGATCAAATATCTAATGGAATGGTTGCAACACCGTCTTCCAAAACTTTACGTTTTGGATAAAAATAACTAAAAGCGTTTTTAACTTGAACATATGTGCAAATTGTATTGTTCATGGCTCTGAATCCCCTATTTACACCCGACCAACTACGTTTACTTAAAATTACATCTAAATATTTATCTTTATTAATAACATCATTCTTTTTGTTAACCCCTTTGCAACTAAATTTGTCTTTCCCATCCCCAAAACAATAATACGTTTTACTACATAGACTAATTATCCCATCCCCCTGGAAACCTGACGAAGACCCCCTTGAGCCAGGTTGTGTTTGTCTGTTTAGTATGCCACCATCTTACCGATATACAGTGAGAAAGACAGAGGAGACATTTACTTGTAAGGAAACGGATTCGTAAGAAAGCGTATGACGAATTCCTTCGGCAAAAGGAAATCGGTGAACTGATTCAGGACTTACAGATCTACTAATAACTATAACAAAAGTGTAACTGTACATATAATTAAATGAACTTAAACATATAACTAAATATTGTTAAACACAAAACCAAATAAAATAGTTTTTGTAAAAGTCCCGTGGAGGGACAAATTGTGTCTCGCAAGTCCCGCAAAGTGATATTAGGTTTTGCAAAAGTCCCGTGGAGGGACACAAAGTCCCGTGGAGGGACAAATTAAGTCCCGCGAGTCCCGTTTCAGCAAAACAAACCAATGCCCGCTCACGAACTCGATTCTATTATTGTCCAAAACCACATATATTGTGTTATATGATCCCCCGTGTTGTCAAGGTTTTATTCGCCTCGGGCAAAGTGAATAAGACACAGATGGTAATAACACGCACACATGTTAGTTGTTGAAAAGATATATTCACAAAATGTGACCTTCCATGGGAAAACGTACGTTAACGATTTTGCCAAACGCTTCGAAATATCGTTTGGTATCCGTTCGTTACCGTTTACATGATTTAGCATTTCGTTCACCGAAATTTCAATTCGTTAAACGTTCATAACAGACCGTTGAAATTGTCAAAAAAGATCGTTATAAAAATCTTACTAAAGCGTTTATCAAATCGTTAAACGTTAGGTGATAAACGTTAGGTGATAAACGTTAGGTGATAAACGTTCAGATCCATTGCACATAACGTTTACTGCAAGCGTTTATGTACACTGTGATGTAGCTTGTAGATGTGTTGGGTATTGCCTCCTTTTGTTTCGCCCAACAACTTAAAATCACGATCACACAATATACGTTTAATAAAGTGTAATGTAAAAGTTCACAGGTCACGTTAGATTGTACCGTACTGTTATACGGTATCCGGTTACAATCAATACGTTTGCTAGCGAACTGTTGTTCTAAGCTAGCGTTGATCCAACGTTTTTCCTCTAATGGTTTTTCTAATGTGTTTAACTATCATTTACAGGTTATATTTATACTAAATTATTGAGTAGTCATTTTGGTTTCTGACGCAAGTTCTCTACGGAAAATATGCAAATTCACCAAGTCTCTGCGCATGAGTTCCGACTGCGCCTTAGATAATCCGTTGCTATGTCATGTCTGTGTGTGGTTACGAAGGCCCTAGATTATTACGATGTGTTTCCCACATGCACGTTCACGCTAATTTGACTACATATCTATATGCTAATAATGATTCTCACACATCATTACATATTCATAGCAATTCGGCCAATGATGCTTCCTCATTCACATCACGTGTCTGTACATGAAAACCCAGTCTAGGTCAGTCTCTTAATATATTCAAGTGGGCAGGGCTTTGAAGCTGAGGGAAATTGAGGGGTAAACAAAAGATTATGCAATTAAACTTAATTGCTGTATTTAGAAATAAATTCTAAATACAGTTTACTGTATTTAGAATTTTGTTCTAAATACACTTTACTGTTTTTCGAGAATATCTCCTGGATAAAAAACTTTGGACGGTGTTAGCATCTCGCAATTTAACTAATTTATAACACAAATACACACTGTAAACACGCTTTAAATATACAATTGATTTATTCACGACGAACCTAAGCCGAAGTGAACACTTCGTTTCACTTCATGCATGCAAAATTTCATGCAAATGTCATTGGTAAATTTGTTTTTCACCTCAACCATATCGTAACGTATCCTAGCATTTTCTTTTGTATTGAACTCATTAGTTCCACTTTAGTGTGCACTCTTTATTGTCCCAGATCTATTTTTTATCAATATCTAATCGTCATAATTCCATGCCTCATTGCTATGAATATGTACTGATGTGTGAGAAGCCATATCCAATCCTCGTTGGTGTTTTTGACTTGGCTTCCAACTCCCTAGTGCCATGAACAATGGCTCGGCTGCGCCTCGCCATTGTTCATGGCACTCGGAGTTAGAAACCACGTCTAAAACACCAACTCGGATTGGATATATTACTTATAATATTCGATTACTATATATACGCGAATTCTAAATGATTATTGATTTAATGTTATGTTATGATTTAATGACAGAAAAGTTAGTCTTAAAATGAAATGCTCATTGAAAGCATCTTGCGCAAAAGCGCAAGAACAAGCGATCAATATATATGTGGTGTAAAACGCTACATAACACCATACATCTGCACGTTGCCACTTGCGTTTATCTATATATTTCAACGTAGTCGTTATATTGGAACAGATATAATATTACGATGCAAATCTAACGTATATAATACCCGTCTAAACTATCGTTTTAACTTGATTTTGTTCCCATATATATGTTGCGGTGTACCATTAGAAAAGCTACAAGGATAAAAGTGAATTAAATGGACTGCACTTTACTTTTATGGACAAATCTTAAGGGTTAAAGTGTGTTGATTTAATAAAAATGAAAATCATATCTAAATATAAAAATTTGTTGGACTACCTAACTTTGTTGGACTACAAATTGTGCGTAATTTTAACTCTTGATAAAAATAACATCTGTATGACAGATGCTTGAAAATCAGAGCCAAGATGTTAATCAACTTATTTTGCCGGAAATATGCAAAAGGCTTTGAATTTTCACCTTTTAGAGTGCACGCAGAGTTGGCAAAATACTGCTTCTGTATTGTTAAATGTATTATTTAAATTCTGTTATTCTCATCATATTTTTCAATACTTCGTGGTATGTTTTTTGATATTTCTTGGGGTAATACAAGCCAATCTATATACAATGTCAAAGGCAACGTCAAATTACAATTTCGATGGGATGCAAATGCAATGGTGTGCTTTATATGAGGTCCATGGGGCTATGACCAACAAAAGAACTGTTTAGTTACAGAATTTACGGACGCCATCACAAGTATGAAGACATCGTAAGGTAATTAAAATGTTTTCGTAAACATTCAGTCCAGTTATTATATATCACGTTGTATCATAAAGAAAGGTTCGTACCTGTATACGTACCAATTTGTATATAGCTGTACTCACCTAAGAGAAAAATATATCTATACAGCACACAAAACCTTCGGATCACCCACTTCCTAAATGACTAAGCCAGGCCCTATAACTGCACGACGAATTGCCCTTGTTCGAATATGCAGATGGTTTAGGTTATGTATAAATCCTGACTGCGCATCATTAACATTAAAAGAATGCGTTTCATATGCTTGCGATAGTTGTTGATTATCTGGGCTAAACTATACAAGAAACATGCGGGGCTCATTGCGCAGTTGGCGTACGCTTTATCATGTTTATTTTGTACTTGCATGAGATTTTGCTCGCGCCAAACTGTGCATGGTCAATGGGTAATTGATGCATCATCCCTGAAGTGTATTTCAACAATTCGGCCCAAATTTGACAGAATGCCTGATGACTTACTTATATTTTATTCAATAACTACTTTGAAGCTGGAATAGAGCTTATGTTCCTGTACTATACAGTAATTCTTTAATACTAGCTCTCGCCTTATTGACAATTATCTTGGTTAAGTCAAATGTTCATGCTAGAAGTCCGGTGTCCCGGCATCTAACAGCTTTTTATTTTTTGTTGGAGTTTTTCGATTTCATCATTCCTGTCACTTTGCATTATTAATGCCTAGATACAGACAATGCAATTCTTTCTTGTACAATCGGTAGGCTAACCGCTAGCTAAGAAAGCATAACTCCATTCGTTTATTTAAGTAAGTGGCTTTAGTGAGCATAATTTACTTATCATCAAGCATGTATTCCGGACCGCGTACTTGTGTTTTACATGTTGGTCTGTTACACAAAACATGCGCAAAGTCATGTTCTATCGACTTATATACGAAGTGTACAGATATAATAAAAAGTCTGCCTGAAATCTGCTTACAGCTTTGACGTGCCATTGCTATGGCTATAATTAACTATATTCAAATAATAGCAGCTTTAACTGCGATCTCAGCTTTGCGTGTTCCAACTTAAATCAAACCATCAGCTGTAAAATTTCTGAATTCATGCATAATCTTGTGCATATTCTTGTTACTTAATCTAATTTCCTATCATGAAATATTTGTCAAGTGAGACATATTTTCTGCAAAATCTCACACGCTTGGTGTGACTAATACTTTTCGATTAATAATTATGTTGTCTATCTATCTAGTAAAGGTCAGATGTATACAATTATATTTGTACCACAGAAGATGTACGTTACAAAATGTGAGTCCTTAGAACTAAAAATAGCCGCAACCTTTTGTATTAATTCGACTGCTTAATTTGAACTATTTCAAATTCACAAAAACACCAGATCTTGTACACATATAGTAAACGCGTATCAATGTCCTAATATTTTTTTATGCTCAGGCCTGTTTTATACGTCGCATTTCAGTCGCGCTGAGGGCAATTCAAACAATGGATAATGAGATGACTCACTTCATTATCTATTGTTCGAATTGCGTTCGACGCGGCTGCAGTGCGACGTGTAAAACAGACCTCACACTGTAGCATACCTGTTATACACATGCATTAAGATAAATTATTACCAATCATATACCTAGCAATTATTTAGTACACAAAAATATAGGTCGTAGACATGGTCATAACAATTATAACATATATAAGTGAAAAGAGTTACAACTCGCTTAGAACGCCTTTGGCTTTGCGATAGCATTTTAATTATTGTGCTAACGTTCAACGATGTCGATCTGTTAGAAAATTACCGTTCATAAGATCGTTGTTTGGAGCGTTTAAAATTTTGTTTTAAAGCGTTCGCAAAACTCCACCCAAATCGTCAAAACGTTCGGCGTATCCGTTCGGCAATTTTGCAAAGCGTTTGCAATCCGTTCGTCATCGTTTTTTTGCTGGTTTTAACGAAATATCGTTAACGTACCTTTTCCCATGGAAGGTCACAAATAGCTATTTACAGATCAAATATCTAATGGAATGGTTGCAACACCGTCTTCCAAAACTTTACGTTTTGGATATTAAAAATACCTAAAAGCGTTTTTAACTTGAACATATGAGCACATTGTATTGTTCATAACTCTGAGTCCCCTATTTACACCCGACCCACTACGTTTACTTAAAATTACATCTAAATATTTATCTTTATTAATAACATTATTCTTTTTGTTAACCCCTTTGCAACTAAATTTGTCTTTCCCATCTTCAAAACAATAATACGTTTTACTACATAGACTAATTATCCCATCCCCTTCCCACTCTACTTTAAATAATCCCGGCGTTCTCTTATCCATCGACTATTTGGTGGAAATTAGCCAGGAAAGCTATTCGCTATTGTTGGACCGTTTCTCTCATGTATTCGACCAAATCAGTCAACGAATAGTGAACGGTGAGGTATGTTGTGCGTTTGACCACCTAGGTATTTTCGAGACTTGTACTTATTACTATTATGACTATTTAGGTGTGTGCTGAAAGTGGCGATGACGTTGAAGAAATGGTGCAATGTCTTCTCACATTGAATCAGGTATAGACCATATTGGAGTTTGACTAATGGTCGAAGGTCGAGGGTCGAGGGTAATAGGTCGAGGGTGAGGGTAAAATGTCGAGGGTCGAAAAATTTGGTCGAGGGTCAGAGATTTACGTTTTCGACTTGAAACCTTTTACGGGGGGGGGGGGGGGGGGGAGGCAAGGAGGTGATTACAAGAAGATTTTTCCACCCGCTTTACCGAGCTAAAAAGTTTTAATGCCGTGACACATGACAACGGGCTGGGATGAAATTTTCGCCCGGTTTAAGTGTCAAAATGGAGCCATATATATTTCGGCTTGTTTATAGTCTTGTTAGAGACTAGATATTGCATTTAAAACACAAACCATAGATAATAAACAATCTAACACACAATTAAATGGTCGCGTTTGTAATAATTTTGTGGCGCTGAAGCGATTAACTGGCAATATACTGTATATGCCTAGGAAACTTGACACTAAACCGTATACAAAAATTTAAAGGTAATGCAATGCGACAAAATACAATAGTTCAATACTTCAATCCGTGCTAATAACTCTATACATACTTGCTATACTTGGTTAGTATACATATAAAAGGATATGCAATATTTTAAGCGGAAATTGATTGAACAAACAGAACATTGACACTTGCTACCGGACATACTGTTTCGTTAGCTTAAAGAACAGCTTGATAAATGGTGCTATATCCTTTCGGATGCCGGTAAAAAAACATATAAAACAATCTATATAAAAACAATTATTTACAACGTGTTTAAGGTTGAAGTGTTATTCACCCCGAAACCATTACAAGATCGATAGAAAATTTATTTAACTGTTTAATTTCTTTGTATAATTCAAAGTATCAATGGGAATCACCTTTAGATTAGAGGTAGCAGTTTTCAAATAGAAGCAATGACAACAGGCTAAAATAATTAACAATTAGATTACGAGCTCGAGATTTCTATGCGGTGATAGTTGATGAGGGCGAAGCCAGAATCAACTATTAACGGATAGAAATTGAGAGCGAGTAATCTAATTGTTTTAGTAGAATCTAGGATAAAAACTTTATTCATAAGCTATTTTGTTAAAAATACTTCTACATATTGTCTTTGAATTTAAAAAAATACGCCAGGAAAATTGCTGTTTTGCTACTCGCTATCTATCGAGGAATAGATAGCGAGTAGAGTAGCCAATCAAATTACAGCATTCGTATTAGTATGCTAGTATGATTCTACTAATGTTAATTAGAATACAAAATGGTGCATTTTTGAACTTATCCTCAAATATATATAGTTTTAACTTTATATTGTGCATCGTCGAGATCACCAAAATCTTAATCACAAATTAATCTATGCTATATATGCGCACTATCAAACATAGCTGTCTAAACCTAACTACGAGGCGATACGCGTACGCTTAGCTTTTAAAAATAGTTCTAAAGTCATAAGTTGACATAACCTGTCGCTGCTGGAGATCGAGGGAATTAAATAAAGCATTGTCTATTAAAACAATGCCGTTGAAGGTCGGATTTTTTCGTTTTATGTGTAATGAAGAAGGGTGGTAGTAAGTATTAGAAAAATCAGCACTGTACACGAGTTGGCCATCGGAACTTTTACCAGTTACTCTCTTGTCTAAGTGTTTAACAATAAGATTGTTCGGCGGATGTCTGAATCTTTCTGCAAATTCAGCCCCACAGCCATAGCACTTTTTCACATTGGGTTGGAGGAGAACAATCTCATATGCATGTGGTGATCGACCAGAATGCCATCCTATATTTTGTTGCTGATTCCATGCAGTGAAATCTGGTGGTTGGGGAATAGGTGCAGGCCAAGGGTAATTCTGGTTTGTGAAGGAGGGGTAATACGCAGATTGGTGATGTGGTAATGAAGACTGGCCAAGAAAATTGAACGAATTATTCAGAAAGGGGTTCTGTGATGGTGCAGTAGTTGGTGAAAAGGGTAGGTTCGGGCGTTGGGTTGTATCGAACGGGTTGTTGAAGGTCTTGCTAGCTTGTGGGCCAGTCGAAGTAAATGTCATTTGAGGGGCCGTATTTGGTACATTCTCTGCATTTATCGAATGTTCGCTATCTTTTTTCTTCCGTTTTGATTTGCCCTTTCTTTGTTGTTTCTGGGTACTAGGTTTATGTGCTGAGTTAGGGTCTATAAGAAAGCCATCTCTACACTCTTGTAGTAAGTCTATTCCCATTTGTTTTGCTTTTTGAACCTCGCGAACATATTCTCTTTTTTTTCGACTTTGATAAGACGGACCAGTTCCAACAGATAACGAACCTTTTTCGTATTCGTTGAGCTCTACATCTAAAACCACACTATCCCTCACATCTGCCTGACAGGCGTCAAGCAAACTAAGGTTTGGCGAGTCTCTATGGACCCAGCTAGCATGGATCACCTCGGCCTGATTCATTTGTGGGGCATTCTTTGGAGCGAATGCTCTGAATATAAATCCCCGTCTTTCGTGCCACCAAGAAAACCATGTGTTCAAAAACGCTCTGTCTTCGTGTGCGTTGATGAAAGTGTCAATACGCTCCTTTGCGTTGTTGTAAGCCTGTTCGGTTGTGCTTGTGAGTAATTGTTCACAGAGCTCTTTAAATTCAGAAGAGCTCTTTGGATCATTTAATCTGTTTGCCTTTTTATTTCGCTGCTCTTTGAAGTGAAATTCGCAACTCTTGATGGCCGATTTCACTTCATCGCCAAAGATTTTTGTAATACCCGAGAAATTTGCACCAGCCATATCAGTGCAGAATCCGGTTGGGTTGAATTTGTAATTTTTATTTCCCGTGTATTTTTGAACGATCTGGTTGAAGACAGTCCAAAATAGCGCAATATTTTCGGAATCCTCACTAACTGCTTCCATTATTGCTAGGGGTATTTGCTTACGTAAAAGAGGATGGTAAACACTTGCCGTTAGTGTTACAAACCCACGACACCGTTTACATTTACCGTCAAAGAAGCAATACTCTTCCTTGAGAAAATGGTCACCGTTTTTATCCATTTGTGTTGCTATTTTCGCCTTTTGCTTGCTACTTTTAAAGACGAAAGAAGGTAGATCTGGATTCCCTCTTTTATCGTTCACTTTATAGACGTAAAATTCGTCCTTTTTGTCACAATACTGTTTGAATGTGACGACAGCTTCAAAATCATGACCAACAGGCTCAAAGTCACTTTTCATTTTTCGCTTTAAATTTGAAAGCCATTTTTTGTCCAATGTCGCTGCTGCCTCTCTTTCGACTTTTTTCTAATCAGCGCCTTCGCGAAAAGCAGCCAAAATGCACGAGGACTGAATTTCGGACGGTTTTATATTTGGGTTATTCCTCAGGAGTTGCGATACCTCCGCAGTATTTTTGACGACCGGTTTAATTATTGGGCTGTGTGTTTTCCGCAATGGTATACTTTCGTTTGCTTATCGGAAGTACTTACATATCTTCTAGCGAAGCATTGAACAAAAATTGCATTCGCTCCACACCCTTTGCATGCCAACCCAAAACCTTTCTTCTTTTCGAACTGTCTGGTGTTTAAAACACCAAATTGTACTTTGAACGGGCAAGATTCATTTATGTGATCCTTTGCAGTCGGCAAATCGAACACGCCGATGACCTACCCAATCCGTTGGACAGCTTTTTTTCCACTTTCTTCCATCTTCCAGACCGTTCGTTTTATCATTGCTACTGTTGCTGACGATGTACACCTGCAGACCATCAATACCAATTGGAAGACATGTTACATTTTGCGGTGTGACATTCGACCAATGGTATTCAGCAACCTTTTTCTGTTTCTTTCTGTTACACTTGATAATTAAATCACTATCTTCATCGCTGGTACTGCTTAAACGGCTATACATCCTAAAAAAATTTTAAAATGAAAAATGTTCGTGATATTGTCAGTCCAGGAAACATTATGCTACACGTCGAGCAGACCATACAGTCCATCATGTGTATTCCATGACTACGTTGTGTAAAAAAGTTTAATTAATCTGCTGAAATAGTTCTTACACGCGAGTCGAAAATATAAGGCTTGTAGCTTTTGAGTGCTATTTGAAGAAAATTGAGCAAATACGAATAAAATGAAAATTGTCTTCCACAATGGTATAAAATGGAATGCATTAAATTTCAATAGATTTTCAATGAATTCTTATGAATGAAAACATAGAGTACAGACGCACAAAAAAAGGAAATCTATACGTTTTATACATCAAAATAACATAAAATTTTAAAAAAATTTTAAAATTGGAGGACAGGAAAACATTGTATGACGTCATAAATGAAATATGAAATTCTTACTTCGTATCCATTTTAGACTTGACAGGAGAGTCTGTTAGGTCTACAAACACCTAAACAAAAAATAATAGCTTGTATAAATAAAAAAGGTCAAAGCAGAATGTCGCGCAGGTATGGGAAATGGGAATCCAGGGTTATCTCAGCTGAGAGGGTTGTGGTGCTTTGCTCGCTGTTTCCTAGTTTTTGACATAAAATGTGATGCAATAAGCAAGTAAATAGCTTGTGGATATTTTTTGAAACAAATAAATTTCACCTGTCTTTACCTCTGCATTTTGGCCTTTACATTCTTTGCTTCTATGGTTATTTGCGACGTGGCTCTTAAGTTTATTTTTCGATCGACAAGACACGGGGCAATGCTGGCATTTGTGTCGAACCTAAACAGCATTAACTGATAGTTAATAAGACCAAGTATACTCTACAAAGCGATATGCCAACTGCATACAAAACAATGATAGACAAGGTCGAATATTTAAGTGACATCTTGAACCACAAATATAATAATCATACAACCATAAGGTAAAAGGATAAAACTTATAATTCCTTACCTGGTGCTTGGTTGAAGTGGACAATATAGGCGAAGTATCGGAGCCTGATGAACTATCCAGGACTATGAAATCAATCCGCTGCCCGCGAGTCTGACAAGCTTCAGCGTGAGGAAGGTGTTCTTCTTTTTCCATTTCAGCCTCCTTTTTAGCTTGTTGTACCTTTATCAGGCAAGTACGACGTTCAATTCTGTGTTGTTATTTCTACTGTTAACGTTTTACATGGTTACGTGCATACTATTGAACTTCTAGGTTAGGATTAGCCTTAAACTAACTTAGTGAAAATGAATAGATGGATATGTCTTTCTCACTGATGTTCAGTTGATTATGTGCGTTGATGTATTATTTCTCACCAATGTTATTTGATTTCAGCGCGCGTTTACAGTTTAGTGTTACTCGGGCTTTTCAGTACTTATGTACGTATTAGAAATTTGATCAGTTGTATTTTCAACAAAGTTAACCCATGCACATAGGTAAACTTATAGTAAGTATGTATAATTTCATGAGTAATCGGTTATATGTTTCATAAAAGTATCGGTTTCTGTCTTCATGCCATACCTCATCAGAAGGAGCGAGTGCCATGTAGTGATTCCCGGTATGGCCAAAATATACGTAGCCAGCTGTGCTCGCAAACTGAGGTTCTAAAACCTTGATGTAGTTGGTTTTCTATACATGCAAAACAAAACGAAGGAAAATCAGCATCACAGAAATATGAAATATTTGCTAATAAAATTGTCCAAGGGCGTACCGGGCGTGTGTGTGCGGGGGGGGGGGGGAGCAAAACCCTCCAATATTCGTCCGTAAAATGCTGAGTCTAAATGTAAAAAAACGCCTTTGATGTGTTTTAACAAGATGTTTTTAATCAAGCGGGTTTTGTCCGATTTTACTTCAAAAATTCGACAATAATATATATATTCTCTGTTTAGCATGTTCAATTTCATCAAAACATTTGAAGTATCGTGAACAGAAATTGGAGTTAATTAACATATTATTATACTATAGAGATAAACAATTTTGTCGTAAAATAGCTATAGCGAATATGATGTTCAGGAATTACCTGATGCAAGTGATTCACGCACATATATCTGTTAAACCAACTATATACATGACTGGTGCGCAAGATGCATAGGAAGGATCAATAGCACGTATATGTTTTGGATATTTGACCCTTAGGAATGATATACTATGCAGAGTTCATGCTGTGCATGGTTGACACCTTGCACGGCACATATATTTTAAGGCTTTGCGCCAACAGCAAAGCATTACATTTCAAAATTTTAGAACGGATATGTGGCAGTTCAGTTCGGAATACATATTTGTTGATACTGTTGTGCTAAATTGTCAGGAAATTTTGTAAATAGGAAAAAATAGAACGGTTGGCACCTAAAAATCTAAAAACATCTAATTGATTTCGATTTTCAAACTATGGCAAGCAGATAAAAAACCCATGCAAATGAACCTTGAGTTGATTCCAAGGATTGATATCTTGCGGACACAAATTTGCAAAAGGAATGTGGACCGGCGCACTCGTTTGGTCGGTTTTGTTTTTTTTTTTCAATACCAGTACAGTCAAGTATTGAAAACACTATAAACCTACGGGCAACTGAAACAAAGACATTAGCTCTAACTTCCTGACGGAGGGCCTTCGCTCGAAACATCGAATTCTGTTTATATCGTTTCAGATAGTGAAAAATCTATGCTTTTGTGTGCCTTTGAATTGCATGCACTGTTGGTAGACTGGGAAGTCAATTAGTCAACGCAGGTCAACGTTAGTTCCAGATAAGTGAAAGCGTTTATAATGCTTTAACTTGTTGAGTAAAGGTCGGAGTAAACCCAATAACATAAATTTTAGGCCAATTTGGGAATAAATAATAAGTAGTTGGTATATATTTATAGACTGACGCGTAGCGCTTTTAATTAAAACGTCGTTTTGAATGAGCCCAGTTTTGAATTCAGTTTTTTATTCATCGAGTTCAGGTTTTGTGAGGTCAAGTCCGGCTTTTTTCAAAGAGTCCGGGTTTTTCTCGAGTCCGAGTTTTCTACGGGTCCGAGTCCGGGTTGCGCAGTATGCTGTGAATCGATTATGCTAAGGCTTCATTATTCTAAGATTATAGTTGACCTGTATCTAAGCACATAAGCGAACATATATTCACTTGTGCAAGCATCTTTCGTAAGAATATATCATTTGATTCGTTAAGGTAGTGACAATATGTTAATGCAGACCTAAACGGACGTAAAAAAAGGCGCAACTAGGAGCGCAAATTAGACATGTTTATCAGTACATATATTACTTTATAAATTGCGGGTTTTTCTACGTACTCAGTACTAATAAAATGAATGATTTGATATTATCTTCTACTAAAATGTATTACAGTGAATAGTAAAACTGTATTTCAGTGATACCAGAAACGACCAGCATCTTCAGTAAGAGCACCAAAACTGCGTATAAGACTCTTGAAGAGTTTTTCTATTCCTCGAAAAGTTTTCGAGTTATTTTTGTTTAAAATGTAGAAATTGAACCAAAATCGCGCAATATAAACTGAGTACAAGCTTAAAAAAAGGGGGGGGGTTAACAACATATCATAGTTGCGCTGTGCACATGCAAAAAAGGTAATGCAATAAATAAACAAACCATAGGCGATGAATATGTCCACTATTAAATTCCTTTTAAGTCACCTAAAGTCACAGCCAACAACAAGCAACTATTCTGCACAAAGCAATTGATATCCGTTACTTGGCTTACGGTAGGTCTCGAAAATAATATGAATATTGGCTTTAATTGCTTAAATACAAGTCAACAAAAAGCACGTATATAAGTCGAGTCTTAAATCTTAATCAACTTTAATGTACTTGCATAAGGCTAAATAAAAAATATACCATAGGCGGCAGCGCACACAAGCACACTTCGTAGGTTACGAAGTGTGTTTATATGAAACTACACACTGAATTGGGCCGCCTATGAATATACTTGCATGGTTAGCGTAACCGTCAGCGGTGATTTTTGGCGCTCCTCAATTTCGTAAATGTAAATCTTTTGATTTTTTCTCACACTTAGACCTTTGTTGTGGTGTATGTTCTGGCCAGAATGGTTTAAGGTAACCAAGCAGTATAAACGCGCGGATGTGATATAGGTGTTATGTGTCGACTTTAGATGTGCTGCCAGCGGGACCGGTGATGCTTTGAATTTAGGGGAAAGTGCCGCGGCTTTTGTTGTATATTAACACTTTGAAAGCACCATTAAATAGAGTAAACTTTAATAATTAATGAAACTTGTTTACATTCTAATCCCCCTGAAGGCTATTTTTATAGAGCAAAATCTTCCCGTCCTCAAGGAATAAACAATCTATAACTGAAATTAAAATATAATTTTGTGGAAACACTACGTAAGTTTATTATCGCACAGTTTTCCATCCGTAAGCTCGGATCTTCATCAGTGCTAATAATAATGCGACTACTATAAATTCAAACGTCCCTTAAATAAGTAAAATGTCGTGATTTGTATGCTCGCGTGATTTGAATGTTAATTAAACGGTTAAATCAACTACGTCAAATCTAACAAGCAAAAAAATTTGTAACTAATTCACACGCGCGCAAAGAAGAAAGAGAAATCAATTTGTCACAGTAAAGAGAGCGCGCCACGTACTATCCAGTGGCTTACCCGCTCCTGATCTACGGTACTGTGCTTCTCAATTTCAATTGATTCTCTCATTTTGCGAGAGAACTTATGATCGCTTCATTCCATTTTATGCGATGGTCATTAGTCCATGAGTGTTTAGCGATGGCTGATTTTTCGAGTTCGGCTTTCTCTCAATTAGTCTTATGTTTTTAAGACGTAATGCCGGAGATTTCGGCCAGTCTCACCGATGTAAACCAAACCACATTCACAAGCAATGCGGTACACACAGGGTTTCTGAAATTCATTAACTCTATCCTTATGTGTGCAAAGAGATCGAAACAATTTGTCTTCACTAGAATCAATACCTGTATGCCAGCTTCGGATGAAGATCCGAGCTTACGGATCGAAGGCTCTGCGATAATAAACTTACGTGGTGCTTCCGCAAAATTATATTTTAATTTGAAAATCACCATGCAAACATACAAGGAACTTACTAATCTATAACTGGTCATAATTACTAACGAACAGAAAAAAAATATTTTGACTACTTACCCCATTAGCTGTTACTACAAAAACACTTCTTCCAATCAATTCCGCAAACGCTCTCAACACCATTGATGTGGCGTAATTTTCTTTGAGAATGGCTAAAGCAGCACTCCAAGAAGAAGGTTTCTCTACATTTCCAATGTCTTCATCACAAATGAAGTCCATTCGATCATTGCCGTCTTTCTGTGAGAAGCCAAATTCAATGATCATAATTAGCAAATGAGTAATGATAGATTTATACAGGTAGTCTTTGCAGAAGTGCAAAAATATTTCCTCTGCAAATTCACCAATTTACTATGTGATTTTGCAATATATATTAAACCATGTTGTAACCGAAAATCGCACATGCATGGCAAGGTGTTCCACGTTTCTCACAACGTCAGAAGCAAAAAGATGCGTTTTTACAACATCTTATATTTACGAAATACTATTTAAAAACACCAGGCAAAAATTATACTCACGTCACAGCGATTACTTTCCAGGTACTCGAATACCATATTACGGACCGTCATAGAAGAAAGACCCAACTGATATCCAGCAGCTGAATAAAAACACATCCCATCACCAGGAGGATTGTATGTTATCTTAAGACCAGCCTCTTCTATCCTGCTTTTAAGTAATTCCATTTCGCTGTTATAATTTTCCAACAATTTTCGCACTGAACAGTAAGTTTTCTAGAGAGAGTTTCTCACTTGTGTGTATACTGAGTGTATGCCGCCAAGAAAGAATCGAATGACAATCTTTCGCACTTCTTCCGTTTTTAATTCCCTCGATGTGCAACAGCGACAGGTTATGTCAACTCATCACTTTAGAACTATTTTTAAAAGCTAAGCGTACGCGTATCGCCTCGTAGTTAGGTTTACACAGCTATGTTTGATAGTGCGCATATATAGCATAGATTAATTTGTGATTAATTTGTGATTAAGATTTTGGTGATCTCGACGATGCACAATATAAAGTTAAAACTATATATATTTGAGGATAAGTTCAAATATTGCACCATTTTGTATTCTAATTGTTAATTATTCTAGCCTGTTGTCAATTGTCATTGCTTCTATTTGAAAACTGCTACCTCTAATCTAAAGGTGATTTCCATTGATACTTTAAATTATACAAAGAAATTAAACAGTTAAATAAATTTTCTATCGATCTTGTAATGGTTTCGGGGTGAATAACACTTCAACCTTAAACACGTTGTAAATAATTGTTTTTATATAGATTGTTTTATTTGTTTTATTACCGGCATCCGAAAGGACATAGCACCATTTATCAAGCTGTACTTTAAGCTAACGAAACAGTATGTCCGGTAGCAAGTGTCAATGTTCTGTTTGTTCAATCAATTTCCGCTTAAAATATTGCATATCCTTTTATATGTTATACTAACCAAGTATAGCAAGTATGTATAGAGTTATTAGCACGGATTGAAGTATTGAACTATTGTATTTTGTCGCATTGCATTACCTTTAAATTTTTGTATACGGTTTAGTGTCAAGTTTCCTAGGCATATACAGTATATTGCCAGTTAATCGCTTCAGCGCCACAAAATTATTACAAACGCGACCATTTAATTGTGTGTTAGATTGTTTATTATCTATGGTTTGTGTTTTAAACGCAATATCTGGTCTCTAACAAGACTATAAACAAGCCGAAATATATATGGCTCCATTTTGACACTTAAACCGGACGAAAATTTCATCCCAGCCCGTTGTCATGTGTCACGGCATTAAAACTTTTTAGCTCGGTAAAGCGGGTGGAAAAATCTTCTTGTAATCACCTCCTTGCCCCCCCCCCCCGTAAAAGATTTCAAGTAGAAAACGTAAATCTCTGACCCTCGACCAAATTTTTCAACCCTCGACATTTTACCCTCACCCTCGACCTATTACCCTCGACCCTCGACCATTAGTCAAACTCACCATATTGTTGGTCAACTTGATCTGTGTAGTTCTTGCTCTTATTACTCTTTCTTATTTTTTTTTTTTTTTTTTTGCAGGAACCCAAGATGAAGCGGACGCTAGTCAAGCAAGCGAGGACGAAGTGCATGAGGTAAATAATTTTAGAGGTTTAAAATTCTAGTCATGGTTTACTTATCTTTCCGGGCTTGTGATATATATGTGTAGCATTTTTTTTCCTCCGTTTTTTTCAGGCGAGTGAGAATGAGGAAAGTGGGGAAGAAAATACAATTAAAGGTTCACCCATTAGAAAAATTGCAAGAAAAACTGGAACTTCATCTCATGGAACTACCTGCTCTGGGCTTCAATTCCGGAAAGTATGATATCAACGCCTCTAAAAACCCTTTCTTTGCCCACCTCATGAAACATGAGCAAGTTAAGTTTGTGATAAAAAGAAACAACAGCCACATGTGTCTCAAGACAATACACTTGAAGTTTCTCGATATTACAAACTACTTGGCTCCTGGATTCTCCTACGAACAATTTTTAAAAGCTTACGAGTGCACACAGACCAAAGGGTACTTTCGTCTGACAAAGTTAAACTTATCCACCTTACCGCCCCCTGAAGCCTTGAATTCAATGCTTTCCAACACCGCCATTTCCGAGGAACAATACGAGTACTGCCAGCGCGTGTGGAACGATAACAACATGGAAACGTTTCGTGACTTTTTGGTTTGATATAATAATCTTGATGTCGTTCCCTTCCTCGAGGCTATTGACAAGATGAACAAGTTTTGGAAGGAGCGAGATATAGACATGTTTAAAGACGGCGTGAGTGTGCCAGGTTTGACGATGAAATATTTATTTTCGAATGTTCCAAACGTGCATTTCTCACTGTTTAACGAAAAAGACAAAGACTTATACTATACCATGAAAGACAATAACGTCGGTGGCCCAAGTATAATATTTAACCGATACCACGAAACAGACAAAACTTTTATACGCAACGCAGAAATGACACGAAAGAAATCTAGAGCCTAAACCATGCAAGAAAGTGGTCGGTTACGACGCCAATGCGCTATACCTCTGGGCGATCATGCAATATATGTCAACCGGACAGTTTACGCGACGACTGGAAAGCGACGGCTCTAAAGAGCAATGGAGCGGTAAAAAGCCGATCGAGTGGTTGGAATGGCAAGCCCACCAACAACAGATAAAGATCAGACATGGGTACAAAAATACCGAGAAAAGAGTTGGAGCTCGTCGCCTTCCAGTCGTCGCGTAAACTGTCCGGTTGACATATATTGCATGATCGCCCAGAGGTATAGCGCATTGGCGTCGTAACCGACCACTTTCTTGCATGGTTTAGGCTTTAGATTTCTTTCGTGTCATTTCTGCGTTGCGTATAAAAGTTTTGTCTGTTTCGTGGTATCGGTTAAATATTATACTTGGGCCACCGACGTTATTGTCTTTCATGGTATAGTATAAGTCTTTGTCTTTTTCGTTAAACAGTGAGAAATGCACGTTTGGAACATTCGAAAATAAATATTTCATCGTCAAACCTGGCACACTCACGCCGTCTTTAAACATGTCTATATCTCGCTCCTTCCAAAACTTGTTCATCTTGTCAATAGCCTCGAGGAAGGGAACGACATCAAGATTATTATATCAAACCAAAAAGTCACGAAACGTTTCCATGTTGTTATCGTTCCACACGCGCTGGCAGTACTCGTATTGCTCCTCGGAAATGGCGGTGTTGGAAAGCATTGAATTCAAGGCTTCAGGGGGCGGTAAGGTGGATAAGTTTAACTTTGTCAGACGAAAGTACCCTTTGGTCTGTGTGCACTCGTAAGCTTTTAAAAATTGTTCGTAGGAGAATCCAGGAGCCAAGTGGTTTGTAATATCGAGAAACTTCAAGTGTATTGTCTTGAGACACATGTGGCTGTTGTTTCTTTTTATCACAAACTTAACTTGCTCATGTTTCATGAGGTAGGCAAAGAAAGGGTTTTTGGAGGCGTTGATATCATACTTTCCGGAATTGAAGCCAAGAGCAGGTAGTTCCATGAGATGAAGTTCCAGTTTTTCTTGCAATTTTTCTAATGGGTGAACCTTTAATTGTATTTTCTTCCCCACTTTCCTCATTCTCACTCGCCTGAAAAAAACGGAGGAAAAAAAATGCTACACATATATATCACAAGCCCGGAAAGATAAGTAAACCATGACTAGAATTTTAAACCTCTAAAATTATTTACCTCATGCATTTCGTCCTCGCTTGCTTGACTAGCGTCTGCTTCATCTTGGGTTCCTGCAAAAAAAAAAAAAAAATAAGAAAGAGTAATAAGAGCAAGAACTACACAGATCAAGTTGACCAACAACATGGTCTATACCTGATTCAATGTGAGAAGACATTGCACCATTTCTTCAACGTCATCGCCACTTTCAGCACACACCTAAATAGTCATAATAGTAATAAGTACAAGTCTCGAAAATACCTAGGTGGTCAAACGCACAACATACCTCACCGTTCACTATTCGTTGACTGATTTGGTCGAATACATGAGAGAAACGGTCCAACAATAGCGAATAGCTTTCCTGGCTAATTTCCACCAAATAGTCGATGGATAAGAGAACGCCGGGATTATTTAAAGTAGAGTGGGAAGGGGATGGGATAATTAGTCTATGTAGTAAAACGTATTATTGTTTTGAAGATGGGAAAGACAAATTTAGTTGCAAAGGGGTTAACAAAAAGAATAATGTTATTAATAAAGATAAATATTTAGATGTAATTTTAAGTAAACGTAGTGGGTCGGGTGTAAATAGGGGACTCAGAGTTATGAACAATACAATGTGCACATATGTTCAAGTTAAAAACGCTTTTAGTTATTTTTATCCAAAACGTAAAGTTTTGGAAGACGGTGTTGCAACCATTCCATTAGATATTTGATCTGTAAATAGCTATTTTGTGAATATATCTTTTCAACAACTAACATGTGTGCGTGTTATTACCATCTGTGTCTTATTCACTTTGCCCGAGGCGAATAAAACCTTGACAACACGGGAGATCATATAACACAATATATGTGGTTTTGGACAATAATAGAATCGAGTTCGTGAGCGGGCATTGGTTTGTTTTGCTGAAACGGGACTCGCGGGACTTAATTTGTCCCTCCACGGGACTTTGTGTCCCTCCACGGGACTTTTGCAAAACCTAATATCACTTTGCGGGACTTGCGGGACACAATTTGTCCCTCCACGGGACTTTTACAAAAACTATTTTATTTGGTTTTGTGTTTAACAATATTTAGTTATATGTTTAAGTTCATTTAATTATATGTACAGTTACACTTTTGTTATAGTTATTAGTAGATCTGTAAGTCCTGAATCAGTTCACCGATTTCCTTTTGCCGAAGGAATTCGTCATACGCTTTCTTACGAATCCGTTTCCTTACAAGTAAATGTCTCCTCTGTCTTTCTCACTGTATATCGGTAAGATGGTGGCATACTAAACAGACAAACACAACCTGGCTCAAGGGGGTCTTCGTCAGGTTTCCACGGGGATGGGATAATTAGTCTATGTAGTAAAACGTATTATTGTTTTGGGGATGGGAAAGACAAATTTAGTTGCAAAGGGGTTAACAAAAAGAATAATGTTATTAATAAAGATAAATATTTCGATGTAATTTTAAGTAAACGTAGTGGGTCGGGTGTAAATAGGGGATTCAGAGTTATGAACAATACAATGTGCACATATGTTCAAGTTAAAAACGCTTTTAGTTACTTTTATCCAAAACGTAAAGTTTTGGAGGACGGTGTTTCAACCATTCCATTAGATATTTGATCTGTAAATAGCTATTTTGTGAATATATCTTTTCAACAACTAACATGTGTGCGTGTTATTACCATCTGTGTCTTATTCACTTTGCCCGAGGCGAATAAAACATTGACAACACGGGGGATCATATAAAACGATATATGTGATTTTGGACAATAATAGAATCGAGTTCGTGAGCAAGCATTGGTTTGTTTTGCTGAAACGGGACTCGCGGGACTTAATTTGTCCCTCCACGGGACTTTGTGTCCCTCCACGGGACTTTTGCAAAACCTAATATCACTTTGCGGGACTTGCGGGACACAATTTGTCCGCCTCCACGGAACTTTTACAAAAACTATTTTATTTGGTTTTGTGTTTAACAATATTTAGTTATATGTTTAAGTTCATTTAATTATATGTACAGTTACACTTTTGTTATAGTTATTAGTAGATCTGTAAGTCCTGAATCAGTTCACCGATTTCCTTTTGCCGAAGGAATTCGTCATACGCTTTCTTACGAATCCGTTTCCTTACAAGTAAATGTCTCCTCTGTCTTTCTCACTGTATATCGGTAAGATGGTGGCATACTAAACAGACAAACACAACCTGGCTCAAGGGGGTCTTCGTCAGGTTTCCACGGGGATGGGATGATTAGTCTATGTAGTAAAACGTATTATTGTTTTGGGGATGGGAAAGACAAATTTAGTTGCAAAGGGGTGAACAAAAAGAATAATGTTATTAATAAAGATAAATATTTAGATGTAATTTTAAGTAAACGTAGTGGGTAGGGTGTAAATAGGGGATTCAGAGTTATGAACAATACAATGTGCACATATGTTCAAGTTAAAAACGCTTTTAGTTATTTTTATCCAAAACGTAAAGTTTTGGAAGACGGTGTTGCAACCATTCCATTAGATATTTGATCTGTAAATAGCTATTTTGTGAATATATCTTTTCAACAACTAACATGTGTGCGTGTTATTACCATCTGTGTCTTATTCACTTTGCCCGAGGCGAATAAAACCTTGACAACACGGGGGATCATATAACAGGATATATGTGATTTTGGACAATAATAGAATCGAGTTCGTGAGCGGGCATTGGTTTGTTTTGCTGAAACGGGACTCGCGGGACATAATTTGTCCCTCCACGGGACTTTGTGTCCCTCCACGGGACTTTTGCAAAACCTAATATCACTTTGCGGGACTTGCGGGACACAATTTGTCCGCCTCCACGGAACTTTTACAAAAACTATTTTATTTGGTTTTGTGTTTAACAATATTTAGTTATATGTTTAAGTTCATTTAATTATATGTACAGTTACACTTTTGTTATAGTTATTAGTAGATCTGTAAGTCCTGAATCAGTTCACCGATTTCCTTTTGCCGAAGGAATTCGTCATACGCTTTCTTACGAATCCGTTTCCTTACTAGTAAATGTCTCCCCTGTCTTTCTCACTGTATATCGGTAAGATGGTGGCATACTAAACAGACAAACACAACCTGGCTCAAGGGGGTCTTCGTCAGGTTTCCACTCAAAGAAGTCACAAGCACTTTCTCTTGGATGAGGACAACAATAGAATAAACGATCCTGATTAGGACCCTCTTTCTTCACTTTCTTGGTGCGACATATCAGATCATGTCGGCAAAAGAGCGCGCCTATGGCGTACGTCACGGGATATACGTACACTGTTTTAACCAACCAGAGCGCGACTATAGCGTACGTCACGGGGTATACGTACGCTGTTTTAACCAATCAGAGCGCGACTATAGCGTACGTCACGGGGCATACGTACGCTGTTTTAACCAACCAGAGCGCGGCTATAGCGTACGTCACGGTGGGGTGTACGTCACGGTGTGTACGTCACGGTGTGTACGTACGCTTTTCGACCAATCATAATCTCGCATACTAATTAGTGCGGCACCCTGTGGAGGCTTGCGCAACCTCGCGCAGCCTCATGCAACCTCGCGCAGCCACGGTGTGTACGTCACAGGGTGTACGTCACGGGGCATACGTACGCTGTTTTAAACAATCAGAGCATAGCTATGGCGTACGTCACGGGGTGTACGTCACGGGGCATGCGTACGCTGTTTTAACCAACCAGAGCATAGCTATGGTGTACGTCACGGGGTGTACGTCACGGGGCATACGTACGCCAACCATTAACCAATCAGAGCGCGCGACTATAGCGTACGCCACGGGGTGCACGTAACGGCTAGTGTACGTAACACATTGTGCACACCCCTCTGCACATCCCTGCACACCCCTCTGCACATCCTTTGTGCACACCCCTCTACACATCCCTGCACACCCCTCCGCACATCCCTGCACACCCCTAAAAAAGGGGGTCGATCGGTACCTATATTACTACTAATATTTATCGAATTCGATTCAGTCAAACGCCAAAACAAATATTTCTCTTCCTCAGTTTGTAAATATATAGTTTGTACTAGTTATCTGCATGTAGACTGTAAATCACATTTGCTATAAACTGGTATATTCTTTGAGTTGAAATAAAATGATGTACAGTATATGCCAAGTCATTCAGTTCCATTTTAAGAGATTGACTTTGGAGGCATAATTCTCCCGTCGGAAATGAACAAAGAACGCACCTCCTTATTCTTTTTCTGAAAGTCTGGTAAAACACTATATTAACGTATAAATTATGCTTCAATATATATTTTTCGGTATATTTCGACTGCGAGGCAGTCATCATGCATTGATGTTTCTTTTTGCGTTTTCCCATTTAATATTTTGTCCTGTATATTTGCTCACCTTGTCGGGTATCAATTGCTATGCACTATACATGTGATGTTCATTTTTGTTTTTTTGATTTGTTGTTATGTCATGTTTTTGTATTAGCACCTGAGAAACACGAGTTTCCGACACACTATGTCTGCACTAAATTTCCAACGAAACAAGAAATATTAAAGTGATAATTAAGTTTTCTGAAACCAATTTGCAGACTAGTCCATTTGTACCACGTGAGGTTCCTTAAGACGACAACAACATACGGTCGGATAACAGAAACATTTTATTTCAATCGGCAATTTTCATTTAATTTGTTTTGGCTGCAAAATGTTTTAAAATTACACAACGACGGTTGTATTGAAAGCGAGAACCATTGTCTTTCCAACTTTGGAAGAGTGCAATATTGTACCTTTTTTATTATAAGAAATAAGCGATGTACTTTTTTTAAGAATTCGTGTTAATTTAATTAATGTCATTTTTCGTCATGGCTAATTTTAAGTATATAATATCTTTTTTCGTTAGTTAAAAAGACCAAAAAGACTTGTTTTTATACAACAACAGCTCTACATGTTTGTACTTTAAAATATACATTTGCCTAATTACTATGTTGATGCTTTGACCTACCATTGCATCGGCGGTAATTTTTTGATTAATTTTTTGTCGCGTTAATTTGATTAATTTGTGAAGTATGGAGACCAGATGCGCGTTAATATAATCATGTTTTAAATATCTGGCAAGAAGCAATTCGCATTGACAAAGTGCATCGTAATAAACTGCACTAGACTGGAGTTAGACATTGGACTAGTTTTGGATTGTACTATAGACTTTGGGTTGGACTTCGAAACTTCAAAGAAATCGCCGTTATTCAATATTTAGTGTATTAAAGCTTTTGTTTTGACCGCTACAACAACAAACTAAAACAGACAAACAAGTAATTGTGTAGGAGACATGGGTCTTTTTAGGGTGAAGTACTCCGGTAGTAAAAAATTAATTGCATAGCATTGTTAAGTTCGCAATAAATTTGCAACGGCCTGCAAATTTGTTGCAAAGTTAGTGTTTGAAATTGGCAATGGTTGCCAACTTATCTTCGCAACTAGATACATTGGCAACATATTTGCAAACATCTTTGCACGCTGTCGATTTTATTAGCATATTTGTAACACCTTTGCGCATTGTTGCCAATACAAAGCGAATTTGTTAAAAAAAAATTTTAAATACTGCGTTAACAAATGCAAGACGATAGACTTCGATAAGCTTTTTCTTAACTTCTAACTTGCATTAACATATTATTTCAATTACACTTGTCGAAATAGCTCAATATCCTGACAATCTCTCGCGTGATCAAGTAGTGAGCCTGTTTAATGTGTGTGATGCACTGTAATTTCACATTCTTAACAGCGTATTTACAACTACACAATACTTATACAAAAAAATGGCCCCGTAAAATATCCAAAATATTATAGATAGGTATAAAACCAATACAATCATTTCAACACATTTGCAATAAATTGGCATATGTATTTGCACACTGAAAAAACAATAGCAAATTTACTACTATATTTGTATCACATTCACATCATCTTTGCAATAGCAGCCAATTTTTTATACAGTTATACCGACGTTAGCACATTAACAATTACGTGCTTAGCGGAAAAAAGAGACTTTCTATTTTTTCACAGCACGAAGGTAAAAGATAGAAAAAATAGCGTGTTGAAATCATGTCGCTAACATTATTTTCTAGACAATGACAATGGGCGAGTTTTCATTGCATATTCCTATATCCATGTTTGCCTGACAAATTTCTTTTGACATCACCTCAAATCAGGTTTTAAAAAAATAAACACATACATATTAAATTATTTATTAATAAACAAAGATTGGTGAAATGATTACTTTTATGCCAACACATTTGTAATAAATTGGCATTTGTATTTGCACACTGAAAAAACAATAGCAAATTTACTACCACATTTGTATCATATTCACATCATCTTTGCAATAGCAGCCAATTTTTTATACAGTTATACCGACGTTAGCACATTAACAATTACGTGCTTGGTGGAAAAAAGAGACTTTCTATTTTTTCACAGCACGAAGGTAAAAGATAGAAAAAATAGCGTGTTGAAATCATGTCGCTAACATTATTTTCTAGACAATGACAATGGGCGAGTTTTCATTGCATATTCCTATATCCATGTTTGCCTGACAAATTTCTTTTGACATCATCTCAAATCAGGTAGTTTTAAAAAAATATACACATACACGTATATTAAATTATTTATTAATAAGCAAAGATTGGTGAAATGATTACTTTTATGCCAACACATTTGTAATAAATTGGCATTTGTATTTGCACACTGAAAAAACAATAGCAAATTTACTACCACATTTGTATCATATTCACATCATCTTTGCAATAGCAGCCAATTTTTTATACAGTTATACCGACGTTAGCACATTAACAATTACGTGCTTGGTGGAAAAAAGAGACTTTCTATTTTTTCACAGCACGAAGGTAAAAGATAGAAAAAATAGCGTGTTGAAATCATGTCGCTAACATTATTTTCTAGACAATGACAATGGGCGAGTTTTCATTGCATATTCCTATATCCATATGTTTGCCTGACAAATTTCTTTTGACATCATCTCAAATCAGGTAGTTTTAAAAAAATATACACATACACGTATATTGAATTATTTATTAATAAACAAAGATTGGTGAAATAATTACTTTTATGCCAACACATTTGCAATAAATTGGCATATGTATTTGCACACTGAAAAAACAATAGCAAATTTACTACCACATTTGTATCATATTCACATCATCTTTGCAATAGCAGCCAACAAATTTTTTATACAGTTATGCCGACGTTCGCACATTAACAATTACGTGCTTAGCGGGAAAAAGAGACTTTCTATTTTTTTCACAGCACGAAGATAAAAGATAGAAAAATAGCGTGATGAGATGATGTCGATAACATTATTTTCTAGACAATGACCATGGGCGAGTTTTCATTGCATATTCCTATATCCATGTTTGCCCGACAAATTTCTTTTGACATTATCTCAAATCAGGTAGTTTTAAAAAAATATATGCAAACGTGTACACTAAATTATTTATTAATAAACAAAGATTGGTAAAATGATTACTTTTATGCCAACACATTTGCAATAAAATGGCATATGTATTTGCACACTGAAAAAACAATAGCAAATTTACTAAACATACAAATACAAAAATAATATATAAATACTAAACATACAAATATACTACCCAATAGCTATCCAATATAATCTGCTAAGAATCTGCTGAGTTCAGAGATCCTTTCACCCTAAAGTCCTAAACCTCGCCCTTTTACTGCCCGCACCTGCAGGTTAATGATTCTTGGCGGGAAAATTAACCAATCACATAGCTAGTTTTACCGACAAAACCGCGAACTTCAGAGGACAAATCATTGAAGTGAATAAAACTGGAACGCTAACTCAGGGGGGGAAGTTGAAGCCGTGGTTAAAGCTTTCTTTGTAGGTAGACCCAGTCCCTTTTGAACAATTTTTTTCAAAATATACACATTTTATAATCAGAAAAAACTTGCCCAAAAATATTACATAGAACGCAAAATTTGATTTATATCAGTTCTTTGACAAACGAGCTTAATAATCGCAAACCAAACGGAGCACAAAATAGCAAAAAAACACGAAAAAACACGACCATAAGAATGAAAAGTCCCCAAAATCGCGCGTTTTAGGGCGCTTTTTCTGAGTTTTTGAAAGTTTGAAATAAAATTAAGACGTCAAACCTCAGGAATTATTTAAACCCATGTAAAATACAACTGTATGCCAAGTTTCACGAAGATTGAACTTTAAACATTTACATAAGATGCATTTAAAAAATTACAGAAATATTGTTTAAAAAACATAATATAAACATTGGTGGCTGACGTCAGAGTTTGTCCTAGTTTTCATAAAAAAACTTAAAAAGCTATATTATACAGAGGAAAAAGATAAAACCAACGTATATGGACTATGCCTTACAACTGTGTTGTTTGTGGAAGCAGGGGTAGTAAAAATAAGGAAAACGAAGAACCAATAGAGCATGTAGCTTATCACAGGTGAGTCTATATGTGCATAAATATATGCATAAATAGACAAAAAATCATCACACACAGTGTATATATGCATATAATGGTATAGCATGACAATTTACATTTACAATATAGTAATATATAAATTTTAAGGTTCCCCTTAAAGAACAAGGAGCTGTTAGAAAAATGGGAGAAAGTGGTCAAGAGAGTAAGAAATGGTGGAAATGAATGGAGAGCAACAAAGCATAGTTTTATTTGCAGCAAGCATTTTGAAAAGGATGACTACATTAAACCCCCAACGGCTGATTCAATTTCATGCAGGCTTAAAAGGAATGCCATACCCTCATTATTTAAGATACAAGAACCAATCCATATCTCAGAGGAAGCAAAAGAACGACTGCAAAAATTTGAGAACACACCAGTTTACACAGGGCAGAAACGAGCCAGGCAGCAAGACACCACCTCACAGCCAGCAAAAGTACAAATAAACATGAATTATGAAAAAGTCTTTAGGCTGAAAAGCAATGATACAGAAATATCGAAAAGGCAATTGAAGTCTAAAATTAGAAACTTACAACAACAACTGCGTCGATGCAAATCAAAAATTGCCAACATGTCAGATCTGATCACCAGCTTAGAGCAGAATTTGATAGTCAAAACCGAAATTGCTGACAGATTACATGCTTCGTTCGATAAGTTGCAACTATCCATTTTCAACAATGCCAAAAACAACACCACCATCTCTCCTTGTGGTCGACGATACACCGACGACATCAAAGAATTCTCACTAACATTATACTTCTACTCCCCAAAGGCATATGAATATGTGAGGTCGATCATACCATTGCCAAACCCATCCTTAATTCGCAAGTGGTCAAGCTCAGTAGATTGCGAGCCAGGTTTCCTACAGGAGGCTTTCCAGTCATTGCAAAGTGAGGCAGAAAAAATACCATCCAAAAAAGATTGTTGTCTCATTATTGATGCCATGTCAATAAGGAAACAAACATTGTGGGACCCAAAGAAAGAAAAATGCTCAGGTTTTGTTAATTATGGCCCAGTACCACCTGAAGATCCTGAAACCCTTGCATCTGAATCATTAGTTTTCATATTGGTTGGAACAAGAACCCGGTGGAAGTGTCCAATTGGTTATTTCTTATCAGATAAGATGAATGCTAAAACCCAAGCACAGCTAGTTCGGTTGGCTTTGGAAAAAGGAGCAGATGCAGGATTAAGGGTATGGTCAATAACTGCTGATGGAACATGTGTCAATATCAGCACATTTACTCAATTAGGATGCATATTTAGTACAACATATGACTCTATGGTGACCACATTCAAACATCCATCACAGAATTACAATGTCTACATAATATTGGATCCATGCCACATGTTAAAACTTGCCAGAAATGCCCTCGCCAGCATGGGTTCTTTTCATGATGAAGACGGGGGTGAAATTCAATGGAAGTTCTTTCATCTTCTTCACAGTCTTCAAGACGAACAAGGGTTGAAATTAGGGAACAAATTCTCAGCACAACACCTAGAATATCAAAAACACAAGATGAATGTGCGTTTAGCCGCACAAACCCTCAGCTCATCAGTGGCAGATGCAATCCAATTTCTGGATGTTTCGATGAAGCTACCACAGTTTAAAAATAGTGGGCCAACAGTAAACTTTACAAGAGTTATCGACAGAACACTTGACATTCTAAATTCATGATGTCCTCAGGCGAAGGGATATAAGCAGCCTCTGCAACCCAAATCAAAAGACACATGGGAAAATCACCTGAAATCAGCAGTAGAATATCTACTATCACTGGTTACAAAACAAAAAGGAAAAAATAAAAAGCAAAAGCTTCTTTCTACTCACAAGAGAAAAACATTTATTATTGGTTTTGTTGCCATAATAAAATCAACAATCCAAATGGCAAATGAAATGTTTTCACTTAAAGAAAATCCTTTTCACTATCTTCTAACCTATAAGTTCTCGCAAGATCACTTAGAGTTGCTGTTTTCTTGTCTACGATCAAAGGGTGGTTGGAATAACAATCCCAACAGCATGCAGTTGAAATACACCCTCAGACAAATGCTTTTCAGGAATGCAGTAAAAGCCTCGAAAAATTCTAACTGCATAGACTTTTCAGAAAGTTTTACCTCAGGAATAATTCCAATTTTCCACAAGAGAAAACACAGATCTCCACTTGTCGAAGAAACACCAGAAAATGATTCCGGCTCCACACCAGAAGAGCAGCTGCTTGTTGAACAGTTAGAGGAAAGAGGGCATTCAGAATTCATGGAAAACATTCTGTTTTACATCAGTGGGTATATAGTAACCAAGTTGATAACATTAATTTCCTGCACAGCTTGTAGAAGTTCTTTAATTTCAAGTACGTCATGATCAACTCAATCACTCGATCATGATTACTGCGGTATGAAAACGACACAACATTCTGCTGCTCCAAGAGCCTCGGCGTTCACACTGTTCATCAACAGAGGCGGTTTAACCATTCCCTCGCAATCAGTCTTCGCTGTTATCAAGTACGCTGAACATATTTTTAAAGCGTTTGTCGCCAAGGATGGGAGACACATCAATTCAAGCGAGAAGCTACGCAGTAAAATGATCATGCAAGTCTGTCATCATTTTGTTGTCAATGAGTCGTGCCATTTGAATATCTTTGGAGATCATGATCCCGGAATGAACGAAGTTGGCTTCGATGAAGACCACAGGAAATTGATCAAGTATACTGCCGACAAGTACTTCACACTCCGACTGTTCACGTACGGCAAGCGTTATTGTCAAACTGTTGTTGAAAATGGAAAACAAAGTGACAGATTTCACTTAACCAAATTAATTTTGTTCCAAAACCAGTAAAATATAATAAATATTTGCACTTATCTTTGTGTGTTTTGCTGTTTTTATATGGCGTTGTTAATATTTAACCGACACGGCGTTTTTCTGAATTGTATTCCGTTTAAAATAACAAAGATCGTTCTCATTTTTACAATCTTTCAACTCCGTCCCATTTCTTATAAGCTGAAGACTTTTTTAAATTCATACATCATCCAAAACACGGAAGAAAAAGGCAGCAAAATTGTACTATTTTACATCGAACATATTTTGCCAGTTTCGATCGCCTCGAGCACGCTCCCTTCCCGTTTCCGGGGGGGAGTGAAAATCCATTTTTGGCAAACTGGCTTCAACCAATCATAGGGCTTAACTATAGCAGTTAGCGTTCCAGTTTTATTCACTTCAATGGGACAAATTCTTTTTTTGAAAACACAGATTACAAGCTTTTTAAGCATGAAAAAGCTCAAAATCACACCGTCTTAGCGTTCAGATAAAGAAAAAGAGGTGCTATACGATTGAGAAATCAGAAATATACCGTCTTGTATGAAAAATATTCGGCGATTCAAGCTTAAACGTGCTGGAAATGCGAAGTTTATTTTGAATGACACAAGTATTCAGGGAAGCTAAATGGCAATCTCTTCTTCGCCCAAAACGACTCTACTTTAAAGTCAAATTAATTTGGGTATCAAAAAGAAAGGTTAGTACGATTTGCTTGAAACGTAGTTTCTTTATTTTTGTGTCTAGCAATTTGTCTTGCAGTTTTATATCGAAATACGTTGTCAGAAATATTCTGATGTATGCTGATAGTATTTCCTGTGTTTAATCGTAAAAAAAACTAAATTATGAAGCATGACTTTGTCCGCACTGGACTGTAGCTTTTCAGTCCAGAAGGCCTTAGTATTCCATTTAATTTTTGCTATTCTTTAGCTTTATGACGAGTTATACAAGTGTGTAAAAACAGTGTTTTTTGCTGTCTGTTTTTTTAACGTCAGAATGAAACATGAAATATATATCAGTAAGTTTAATTTGTTTATTTTAATCTTGATATAAACCTTGTACCCAAGTCTAGCATAAACATATAATTATTCAATTTTAAGCTATGAATCCTGGGGATATAATTTTACTCACATAATTTTTGATATCATAATGAATACTAAGGTTCAAGTCTTATTTCATGCTTGTACACTGTAAATTTTGAGGGGTAAAAATCACCTCAAATATAGGGGTGCAATTACTTTTCCATAGAATCCCCCAATTTTTGGTGTAAAATCTGAATAAATTAAATTTGGGGTAAAAGTTACCTTCTGGGAAGAGGGTAATAAATTGCCCTTCAAAAGGTGTAGAAGTTTTACTCCACTTTGAAGGGTAAAAATATTTTACCCATCTAAACAATTGTAAAGTAACTATTTACTCCTTTTGATGGAGTAATATAAATATTACTCCTAATTAGGATTTAGGAGTAAAACCGTGCAGTTGACACACTTAACGAAGAAATGATACGTCCATTTACACAGCAAAAAAACCTTGATAAAGCATTTTAATACAACATAAAACGCATTACTCGTACTTATATAAGTAGATATATTAACTATTATTAAACTTGCATGTAGAGTACTATATAGTAAATATAAAACAAATTCATAACAAAAGTACGCATGCAGTAGAAATGTATAGTTCTATGAACACTATTGTTCAAGTTCTTTAACTAACTTTTGAACCGAAATCCGATTAACCATTATTAAACGTGCATGTAAAGTACTATATAGTAAATATAAAACAAATTCATAACGAAAGTACGCATGCAGTAGAAATGTATAGTTCTATGAACAGTATTGTTCTAGTTCTTTAACTAACTTTTGAACCGAAATCCGGTTCTGCCAGTGAGACATTTGAAGACCGACAAGAACAGCGTCGATGAAATAGAAGAAATCTCGGTGATCAACAGGGTATTTGATAGAAAATATGTAATAAATGGCGTACAGAATTGAAAATACCGACTCAGCAGAGCACGTTGTAACGTCAACGAGCTCAACTGCTTCAGCAAAAATAATCATTTGTCTTAACTCAAATGGATTCTCTCCAATTCCTAGAAGCATAGGAAAGGTTGCCCTGGAGACGTATTCCGTTAAATCCTCGTCTTCCTAGACAAGAAAATGGGAAAATTACTATTTACTTTGTTTTTGTTGTCTTGTGTGCCATATATAGTATACAGCTAATTCAATAAAGGTTGTTCTTCCAAAAGCGTAAACTGTAAACTATGAACGCGAAGGGATGAGGAGGTATTGCTTATTTTCATCTCTGAACTCGGAATTATTTCTTTGAAATAGCATCAAGGGCACATAGGAAACTTGCGAGAGCTAATTTAGTTGCTACAAAGGTTATAATTTCCTGAGGCCTAAATAAACAAAACAATCCATCATCCCTTGCACGCTCATAATTCACAGTTCACGCTTTTGGAAAGACAACCTTAACTGAATTGGCTGTATATAGGTTTACTTTATATTTAGAAAAAAAAGCCGTAAAAAAAGGAGTATTACTAACAGTGATGATCAAAATAAGAGCACTTGTGGTTTTCTTATTTTTCATCTTTAGCAGTTCTGGTAGGACTATCAATGCAAAGATACTTCTGCAACCTAAATTGAAATAAAATATGAATTAGCAACGCCACGAAGATATAGTTATAATAGTGTTAAAATATAATATTACATGCAAAAAAAAAACAACAAAACAATCCATCATCCCTTGCACGCTCATAATTCACAGTTCACGCTTTTGGAAAGACAACCTTAGCTGAATTGGCTGTATATAGGTATTTACAGCCAATATATAGGTATATATAGGTATATATAGGTATATATAAGTATTATTAGCACTGATGAAGATCCGAGCTTACGGATCGAAAGCTCTGAAATAATAAATTTACGTGGTGTTTCCACAAAGCTTAACAAGAATATTACATGCGTTTTCATGACATAAAAATCTGCATGACAACCTATAAAATATATTTTATGCATACATACTTTCGGTCGAGGCTGTATCCTAGCTTTGCCGTAGCCTCTTGCAGAAGTCGTAATGAATTTTTCACGAATGGAGTTTTTCGCGATTGGCTTTGGCAATACTTGAGGACTGCTGCACTGTATTTCAAATATCTTTCCTTGATATCCTGCATAGCATTCTGGTCTTTCATCACACGACTAAATTCATGACGAATCTAAAAGATAGTTTCATGAACTACTGGATAAGTACATATGTGTGTATATCTCCGTAATGAGCTTGAAAATGCGTGGATTAATTTCCAACGCACACAAAGCTCTCTGCCTTAACTTTACGCATTTACAGTCTCATTAGGGAGTTAAAGCACTGAAATTATGAATATGTGGCACTAGCGCTTGACTTCAAAGGGTAGCTTTTTCTGGGACACACTGTAAGTAAACCCTATATGCATGTCAACACTATACAATAGGAATTGGTTGTCAGATTCGTGCCGTCTCGCAAATATATGCTTACTTGAAATTTTAATTACATGACGTCATGCATGTACTAAAAAATACACTGTATAAGACCGGGGATCAGCGAACGAATATATTTCACCGGATGAGAGGTTATCCGTAAGAGTGCTTTCAAAACAAATTTGTAGTTTTATATGTAAATAGTCATTTTATCTTTCGTAAAAACGTATTCTCATTCCTAAACACTTTCTTGAGTATGCAGGCGAGTTAATACTAAAAACTTACGTACCCCACTAACTGTGGCAAGTGGCGGATATTGTTGTAGTATTTCTTTGACAGGCACGGGTTTTGTCAATATTTCTGACCTTCTATGTTCGAAGGTTGACGTCATCAGCTGTTTTATTTTCCCAGTATCTTGGGATTTACGAGGACGTGAGCATTCCTTCAGAAGTTCAGCAAGGTGTTCGTCCATTACACATCCAATTTCTTTTGAAACGATGGGAATTTCGTTCCAAAAGTCCTTACGTTTTGTCCTTTTCACTGGTGTTACTTCATTCTTAGCATCTGTGCTGTTGCTGGAATTTACAGGAGCTGTTAGTCTCCTCTTTTTGGCGTCGTACTTCCTCACATGTTTAAAGCGATTTTTTATGGCTTCTTCCCATGAACCCTTAAGGAATGAACAATGCGAGATAAGAAAGTTTCCACCATGCCATAGAATTTCTATTCCAATCTCGCAATCTTTGCTCTTTGCCTGAAGGTTTTTGTAATGATAAGCAACTATTAAACAGAATTTAAAAGATTGTAGAACTTACCATGCCACTTCCAATGGGATCTTTAAGATGAGGATATTTGCTAACTATCGCTGCTGCTACTTGATTTCTTTCAATTTTGTTCAAAAAATACACGCCATTCGATGCTATATTAGAACAGATGTCTCTTACAAACTCATTTCGTTGGTTCCTAGTCAACGACTTGTTTTCCAACGCATTCATCACACTTGGCGAAAACTACAATCACGAATTCATGATAATTAGTGTTTATTTAGCTGAATTGCTGTTTTGAAGTATTGATACTACCATGAAACGTCACAGTGAGTGCATCTTAATATTGTGTTTGGGTGACCATGACAGATCTCGCAGAATGCTCGCCTACGTTTTACGCGACGAGTAAAAAGGATCTTGGCTATCAAGCAGTCAGAGCAGGTCATACCAAAGTGTATAAATCATGTTATGACTTCAGCTACCCTTCTACCTTTTCAGGTAATTTGAGCTCACGAAAAAGCATCCTGTTCTTCTTCTCCTCAAATAAGAAAGGGGTTTTTGCAGCGCTAACATGTGGTCTGGTCATAGCATTTTCAGTGTCATTTCAGGCAGGCTTTTCTCGTTCGTCTTTTCTTTCCTCTGCATCGGGAGTGGTAAGATCTTCTGAATGGCAGGTCTAAAATCATTACCATAACATAGTCACTAAGGTGATGCACAGTCAAAGAAAGCTTTACCATCTGAAACACTCACCTCGTCCAGTTTTTCATCAAACTGACCACCTTTTGAACTTATAAGTTCAGAAAATTTATTCGTGGCTCTTTTTAGTACAAGGGCCTCTCCAACCTTTAAACCACAAACGTTGACCAGTGTACTTATATCTATCTCATTTAAAAGAGTATGGTCAGTCAGCTATAAATGAAAAAAATAATAAAACTTTTTACTGATTAAAGAATACTCGACCATTTTCAAGCCTGTTAAAAAAATTGCATAGTTATTGTAGCTTATGACACAGGTATGGTAAAGCCTGCAGTGTGATTGCCTCATGAGCGTGCGTTACGACATAATATATAGCACACTTCTCAAATTTTTACCGCTATTATTTGGCTTGGCAATAGGGTGAGCAAAATGATCAATTAAAATTTATTCGAAATACTAAAATATATTTTAAAAACTGAAATGAACGACGAGCCTTGTTACAGTCTTCTCGAGATTTGTGAAAACATGCAAGGTGTACTTTTTGGCGCACAGTAAACATTTAATTGCGCGACACTTTAGAAAAATCGCTGCCCTTGATAACACTTAAGCTTTTACTTTTTTTGTCTTGCGCCCGCGGTCTCGTCGAAAAATATTCGCAAATTGTGGCAGACTATAAAGTATGATGCTTGCAAACCGGAGATTTTTTGCTGCAAACCTTTTTGCACACTAAGCTCCAGTGGGGAAAACAGAGGAAAAGGTAGGGGTCAGTAGTCAGTGTTTTCATCTTATACGATATAAACATCTTTTTTGGTAAATCAAAGAGTAAGGATCATATGGTCCTTACCATTTGATCACATGACATGATCGCGGTATGTATCGGGCAGAAAAAAAAGTTTAACGTACAATGTTATACTAGATTTTTGTTAGAGATTTTGCATCGCAAAAATGCAGACAAAAATCACTGTATTACAGTAATGGGTCATTCCAAAAAAGATCCATACCCCAACCACAGAGGAAATTTCCGCTGTCCGGAGAGGTGGGGTAGGTGTTGTCTAAAAATGTCTTGAATTTGTATAGGATGCGCGGAGAGGGGGGTATGGATCTTTTCTGGAACAACCCAATAGCTATATAAATGGTTAAAATAGATTGCACAACGTTTGACCAAAAAGGTTTGTGGCTTGCACGCCGACTAATCATGCCTGCACAATGGAGATCTCGTCAAAATGCCATATACTCAGGGAGGCAGAGGTACAAAAATACATGTTTACTTACCATATCGAGGGGCAATTTAATTTTATGTTTATATTGTACGCTTAGGTCTAATAAGTATATTTCTGCATGTTGAATGCGATAAAATTTCTTGTGGGATCCAGCCAACACGTTTTTTCCCTGAATTTTCTATAAAACTATATTATTGACAAAAAAAGTCAAAATTTGAGATTTATTTCTTGGAAAAATCATTTATGTCATCAAAAAGGTGATAAAAAACTACATATAACACATTATAATGGTTACTTTGATTTCTCACGTTGTTGTTCAACCTCGTACCCAGGGCTTCACGGCTGCCTGCGTTGCCTAAAGCCCTGGGATAATCCAAATCTCCGAGTGATTTGATTGGTCGTTGAAAATGCAACGGAATGCGGATATTGAACGTAAAGTCACTCATTAATTTCATAATTTGTGCAACATGGCTGATTATAAGGAGTGGATAGGAATATGTTTAATAACTGTTAGTCTGTTATAGTATTAAAACTCTTCAAAGAGTCGCTTTGGTCGTTGAAATCCTCTTCTCTATCAATGGAAATTTGTATGTTTTTCATATAAGACATATTAAATGTTGTACCATAATGTGAAAACGGCCCAACAATACATGTGGCATTAGTATCGACTGTATCGTGTAAGGGATATTCTTTATATTCTGTACAAAGACTGAAAGACAAACGAAAGACTATTAAAAGACTGTACCTTTAATTGAACAAATCTACAGAAATTCACAAATAATTGTGAGTGCACGTGAAATCCTGAATTTTTCAATTACAAATGACAATTTAAGACATGATTAATGAATGTGTGTGTAGCTGTTTAATTTATAATGCAAGAGATTACATGATATCATTAATGTAGAAATTGTTATAAAATTGAACGTACGTTATTCATTTTATATAACATTCACCAAAGGTGTAAAATATCCATGTAAAATTTATATTTTATATTAAATTTATCAATAACGAATTGCCACTCCAAAGTTATGAGCCTTATTTAATTATTATGTCAAATATTTGATGACTAGTGGCAAACAATTTGCAAAATATTTTGGGGAGGTGGACAAATCAGGGTTTCAACACATATGACCACCTTTCTCAGCTGGAAATCATATTTCTTCAACCTCCCCCCTAAATTCCATGCAATATATAGCCATTAATTTATGTCCTGGTCCTACAAATGTTTTTATGGTTGTAAATAATTGTTAAAATGCAGCCTTGTTAAGGCCTGTTTACACTTGCAATTTTTGCTGTTATCTCTAGTGCGATGATCGGGTTATGAATTCTCTGAGAATACTCAATAGCATCCTTATGTAAAGATTAGTACATATCCATCAAGAGAAGAAAATTGCATCTAAAATTGCAGCAAAAATTACAAGTGTAATTCAGCTGTTATTCAAAGGGTTTCAGACTTGCCCACTGGCATCATAGTGCCCACCACCGGTCATAAGCCTCCTGACAACTCTTACACTTTTATGCCGCACATACATTAAGTAATGTGTCAACATAAACTGACTTCTGAATCTGTTGCATTCAGTATACATTTTTACAGTAGTAGTATTATAAAGGCCGATCGAGCCTTTTTTTAGGGCGCCGCAAGGGTACCGCAGGGCGCCGCAAGCCTCCATAGGGCGCCGCAAGGGTACCGCAGGGCGCCGCAAGCCTCCATAGGGTGCCGCACTAATTAGTATGCGAGATTATGATTGGTTGAACCGCATACGTACATACCGTGACGTACACACCGTGACGTTCACTATAGCCGTGCTCTGATTGGTTAAAACAGCCTACGTATACCCCGTGACGTACGCCATAGTCGTGCCCTGATTGGTCAAACTGCGTACGTACACCCCGTGACGTACACACCGTGGCTGCGCGAGGTTGCGCAAGCCTCCACAGGGTGCCGCACTAATTAGTATGCGAGATTATGATTGGTCGAAAAGCGTACGTACACACCGTGACGTACACACCGTGACGTACACTATAGCCGTGCTCTGATTGGTTAAAACAGCGTACGTATACCCCGTGACGTACGCCATAGCCGTGCTCTGATTTGTTAAAACAGCGTACGTATGCCCCGTGACGTACGCTATAGCCGCGCTCTGGTTGGTTAAAACAGCGTACGTATACCCCGTGACGTACGCTATAGTCGCGCTCTGGTTGGTTAAAACAGTGTACGTATACCCCGTGACGTACGCCATAGGCGCGCTCTTTTGCCGACATGATCTGATATGTCGCACCAAGAAAGTGAAGAAAGAGGGTCCTAGTCAGGATCGTTTATTCTATTGTTGTCCTCACCCAAGAGAAAGTGCTTGTGACTTCTTTGAGTGGAAACCTGACAAAGACCCCCTTGAGCCAGGTTGTGTTTGTCTGTTTAGTATGCCACCATCTTACCGATATACAGTGAGAAAGACAGGGGAGACATTTACTAGTAAGGAAACGGATTCGTAAGAAAGCGTATGACGAATTCTTTCGGCAAAAGGAAATCGGTGAACTGATTCAGGACTTACAGATCTACTAATAACTATAACAAAAGTGTGACTGTACATATAATTAAATGAACTTAAACATATAACTAAATATTGTTAAACACAAAACCAAATAAAATAGTTTTTGTAAAAGTCCCGTGGAGGGACAAATTGTGTCCCGCAAGTCCCGCAAAGTGATATTAGGTCTTGCAAAAGTCCCGTGGAGGGACACAAAGTCCCGTGGAGGGACAAATTAAGTCCCGCGAGTCCCGTTTCAGCAAAACAAACCAATGCCCGCTCACGAACTCGATTCTATTATTGTCCAAAACCACATATATCGTGTTATATGATCTCCCGTGTTGTCAAGGTTTTATTCGCCTCGGGCAAAGTAAATAAGACACAGATGGTAATAACACGCACACATGTTAGTTGTTGAAAACATATATTCACAAAATAGCTATTTACAGATCAAATATCTAATGGAATGGTTGCAACACCGTCTTCCAAAACTTTACGTTTTGGATAAAAATAACTAAAAGCGTTTTTAACTTGAACATATGTGCACATTGTATTGTTCATAACTCTGAATCCCCTATTTACACCCGACCCACTACGTTTACTTAAAATTACATCGAAATATTTATCTTTATTAATAACATAATTCTTTTTGTTAACCCCTTTGCAACTAAATTTGTCTTTCCCATCCCCAAAACAATAATACGTTTTACTACATAGACTAATTATCCTATCCCCGTGGAAACCCGACGAAGACCTCCTTGAGCCAGGTTGTGTTTGTCTGTTTAGTATGCCACCATCTTACCGATATACAGTGAGAAAGACAGGGGAAACATTTACTAGTAAGGAAACGGATTCGTAAGAAAGCGTATGACGAATTCCTTCGGCAAAAGGAAATCGGTGAACTGATTCAGGACTTACAGATCTACTAATAACTATAACAAAAGTGTGACTGTACATATAATCAAATGAACTTAAACATATAACTAAATATTGTTAAACACAAAACCAAATAAAATAGTTTTTGTAAAAGTCCCGTGGAGGGACAAATTGTGTCCCGAAAGTCCCGCAAAGTGATATTAGGTTTTGCAAAAGTCCCGTGGAGGGACACAAAGTCCCGTGGAGGGACAAATTAAGTCCCGCGAGTCCCGTTTCAGCAAAACAATTCAATGCCCGCTCACGAACTCGATTCTATCATTGTCCAAAACCACATATATCGTGTTATATGATCCCCCGTGTTGTCAAGGTTTTATTAGCCTCGGGCAAAGTAAATAAGACACAGATGGTAATAACACGCACACATGTTAGTTGTTGAAAACATATATTCACAAAATAGCTATTTACAGATCAAATATCTAATGGAATGGTTGCAACACCGTCTTCCAAAACTTTACGTTTTGGATAAAAATAACTAAAAGCGTTTTTAACTTGAACATATGTGCACATTGTATTGTTCATAACTCTGAGTCCCCTATTTACACCCGACCCACTACGTTTACTTAAAATTACATCTAAATATTTATCTTTATTAATAACATTATTCTTTTTGTTAACCTCTTTGCAACTAAATTTGTCTTTCCCATCTTCAAAACAATAATACGTTTTACTACATAGACTAATTATCCCATCCCCTTCCCACTCTACTTTAAATAATCCCGGCGTTCTCTTATCCATCGACTATTTGGTGGAAATTAGCCAGGAAAGCTATTCGCTATTGTTGGACCGTTTCTCTCATGTATTCGACCAAATCAGTCAACGAATAGTTAACGGTGAGGTATGTTGTGCGTTTGACCACCTAGGTATTTTCGAGACTTGTACTTATTACTATTATGACTATTTAGGTGTGTGCTGAAAGTGGCGATGACGTTGAAGAAATGGTGCAATGTCTTCTCACATTGAATCAGGTATAGACCATATTGTTGGTCAACTTGATCTGTGTAGTTCTTGCTCTTATTACTCTTTCTTATTTTTTTTTTTTGCAGGAGACCCAAGATGAAGCAGACGCTAGTCAAGCAAGCGAGGACGAAGTGCATGAGGTAAATAATTTTAGAGGTTTAAAATTCTAGTCATGGTTTACTTATCTTTGCGGGCTTGTGATATATATGTGTAGCATTTTTTTTTTCCTCCGTTTTTTTCAGGCGAGTGAGAATGAGGAAAGTGGGGAAGAAAATACAATTAAAGGTTCACCCATTAGAAAAATTGCAAGAAAAACTGGAACTTCATCTCATGGAACTACCTGTTCTGGGCTTCAATTCCGGAAAGTATGATATCAACGCCGCTAAAAACCCTTTCTTTGCCCACCTCATGAAACATGAGCAAGTTAAGTTTGTGATAAAAAGAAACAACAGCCACATGTGTCTCAAGACAATACACTTGAAGTTTCTCGATATTACAAACCACTTGGCTCCTGGATTCTCCTACGAACAATTTTTAAAAGCTTACGAGTGCACACAGACCAAAGGGTACTTTCGTCTGACAAAGTTAAACTTATCCACCTTACCGCCCCCTGAAGCCTTGAATTCAATGCTTTCCAACACCGCCATTTCCGAGGAACAATACGAGTACTGCCAGCGCGTGTGGAACGATAACAACATGGAAACGTTTCGTGACTTTTTGGTTTGATATAATAATCTTGATGTCGTTCCCTTCCTCGAGGCTATTGACAAGATGAACAAGTTTTGGAAGGAGCGAGATATAGACATGTTTAAAGACGGCGTGAGTGTGCCAGGTTTGACGATGAAATATTTATTTTCGAATGTTCCAAACGTGCATTTCTCACTGTTTAACGAAAAAGACAAAGACTTATACTATACCATGAAAGACAATAACGTCGGTGGCCCAAGTATAATATTTAACCGATACCACGAAACAGACAAAACTTTTATACGCAACGCAGAAATGACACGAAAGAAATCTAGAGCCTAAACCATGCAAGAAAGTGGTCGGTTACGACACCAATGCGCTATACCTCTGGGCGATCATGCAATATATGCCAACCGGACAGTATACGCGACGACTGGAAAGCGACGGCTCTAAAAAGCAATGGAGCGGTAAAAAGGCGATCGAGTGGTTGGAATGGCAAGCCCACCAACAACAGATAAAGATCAGACATGGGTACAAAAATACCGAGAAAAGAGTTGGAGCTCGTCGCCTTCCAGTCGTCGCGTAAACTGTCCGGTTGACAAATATTGCATGATCGCCCAGAGGTATAGCGCATTGGTGTCGTAACCGACCACTTTCTTGCATGGTTTAGGCTCTAGATTTCTTTCGTGTCATTTCTGCGTTGCGTATAAAAGTTTTGTCTGTTTCGTGGTATCGGTTAAATATTATACTTGGGCCACCGACGTTATTGTCTTTCATGGTATAGTATAAGTCTTTGTCTTTTTCGTTAAACAGTGAGAAATGCACGTTTAGAACATTCGAAAATAAATATTTCATTGTCAAACCTGGCACACTCACGCCGTCTTTAAACATGTCTATATCTCGCTCCTTCCAAAACTTGTTCATCTTGTCAATAGCCTCGAGGAAGGGAACGACATCAAGATTATTATATCAAACCAAAAAGTCACGAAACGTTTCCATGTTGTTATCGTTCCACACGCGCTGGCAGTACTCGTATTGTTCCTCGGAAATGGCGGTGTTGGAAAGCATTGAATTCAAGGCTTCAGGGGGCGGTAAAGTGGATAAGTTTAACTTTGTCAGACGAAAGTACCCTTTGGTCTGTGTGCACTCGTAAGCTTTTAAAAATTGTTCGTAGGAGAATCCAGGAGCCAAGTGGTTTGTAATATCGAGAAACTTCAAGTGTATTGTCTTGAGACACATGTGGCTGTTGTTTCTTTTTATCACAAACTTAACTTGCTCATGTTTCATGAGGTGGGCAAAGAAAGGGTTTTTAGCGGCGTTGATATCATACTTTCCGGAATTGAAGCCCAGAACAGGTAGTTCCATGAGATGAAGTTCCAGTTTTTCTTGCAATTTTTCTAATGGGTGAACCTTTAATTGTATTTTCTTCCCCACTTTCCTCATTCTCACTCGCCTGAAAAAAACGGAGGAAAAAAAAAATGCTACACATATATATCACAAGCCCGGAAAGATAAGTAAACCATGACTAGAATTTTAAACCTCTAAAATTATTTACCTCATGCACTTCGTCCTCGCTTGCTTGACTAGCGTCCGCTTCATCTTGGGTCTCCTGCAAAAAAAAAAATAAGAAAGAGTAATAAGAGCAAGAACTACACAGATCAAGTTGACCAACAATATGGTCTATACCTGATTCAATGTGAGAAGACATTGCACCATTTCTTCAACGTCATCGCCACTTTCAGCACACACCTAAATAGTCATAATAGTAATAAGTACAAGTCTCGAAAATACCTAGGTGGTCAAACGCACAACATACCTCACCGTTCACTATTCGTTGACTGATTTGGTCGAATACATGAGAGAAACGGTCCAACAATAGCGAATAGCTTTCCTGGCTAATTTCCACCAAATAGTCGATGGATAAGAGAACGCCGGGATTATTTAAAGTAGAGTGGGAAGGGGATGGGATAATTAGTCTATGTAGTAAAACGTATTATTGTTTTGAAGATGGGAAAGACAAATTTAGTTGCAAAGAGGTTAACAAAAAGAATAATGTTATTAATAAAGATAAATATTTAGATGTAATTTTAAGTAAACGTAGTGGGTCGGGTGTAAATAGGGGACTCAGAGTTATGAACAATACAATGTGCACATATGTTCAAGTTAAAAACGCTTTTAGTTATTTTTATCCAAAACGTAAAGTTTTGGAAGACGGTGTTGCAACCATTCCATTAGATATTTGATCTGTAAATAGCTATTTTGTGAATATATGTTTTCAACAACTAACATGTGTGCGTGTTATTACCATCTGTGTCTTATTCACTTTGCCCGAGGCGAATAAAACCTTGACAACACGGGGAATCATATAACACGATATATGTGATTTTGGACAATAATAGAATCGAGTTCGTGAGCGGGCATTGATTTGTTTTGCTGAAACGGGACTCGCGGGACTTAATTTGTCCCTCCACGGGACTTTGTGTCCCTCCACGGGACTTTTGCAAAACCTAATATCACTTTGCGGGACTTGCGGGACACAATTTGTCCCTCCACGGGACTTTTACAAAAACTATTTTATTTGGTTTTGTGTTTAACAATATTTAGTTATATGTTTTAGTTCATTTAATTATATGTATAGTTACACTTTTGTTATAGTTATTAGTAGATCTGTAAGTCCTGAATCAGTTCACCGATTTCCTTTTGCCGAAGGAATTCGTCATACGCTTTCTTACGAATCCGTTTCCTTACTAGTAAATGTCTCCCCTGTCTTTCTCACTGTATATCGGTAAGATGGTGGCATACTAAACAGACAAACACAACCTGGCTCAAGGGGGTCTTTGTCAGGTTTCCACTCAAAGAAGTCACAAGCACTTTCTCTTGGGTGAGGACAACAATAGAATAAACGATCCTGATTAGGACCCTCTTTCTTCACTTTCTTGGTGCGACATATCAGATCATGTCGGCAAAAGAGCGCGCCTATGGCGTACGTCACGGGGTATACGTACACTGTTTTAACCAACCAGAGCGCGACTATAGCGTACGTCACGGGGTATACGTGCGCTGTTTTAACAAATCAGAGCACGGCTATGGCGTACGTCACGGGGTATACGTACGCTGTTTTAACCAATCAGAGCACGGCTATAGTGTACGTCACGGTGTGTACGTCACGGTGTGTACGTACGCTTTTCGACCAATCATAATCTCGCATACTAATTAGTGCGGCACCCTATGGAGGCTTGCGCAACCTCGCGCAGCCACGGTGTGTACGTCACGGGTTGTACGTACGCAGTTTGACCAATCAGGGCACGACTATGGCGTACGTCACGGGGTATACGTAGGCTGTTTTAACCAATCAGAGCACGGCTATAGTGAACGTCACGGTGTGTACGTCACGGTATGTACGTATGCGGTTCAACCAATCATAATCTCGCATACTAACTAGTGCGGCACCCTATGGAGGCTTGCGGCGCCCTGCGGTACCCTTGCGGCGCCCTATGGAGGCTTGCGGCGCCCTGCGGTACCCTTGCGGCGCCCTAAAAAAAAGGCTCGATCGGCCTTTATAATACTACTTACAGTGCTAGTTGAATTAAACCGCTGTTAGGTTTCAAGGGTTTAGTTTCCTTGTAGTTAGGAAGCTAATTTTGAAATTTGAAGTTGAGGAGCACTTCATATTGAGAAAATAGGGAAATGCTATTTTCACATCATTTTATCTGGAGGCTTTCGAAGAGAACTTTGGCAAGGGGAGCTGTAGCTCCCTTGTGTGTGAACTCTAACCCCTCCCATATCAATGAAAAGTTAACAATATGCTGGGAAGAAACTATGTTTTATAATGACCATGTTTTGTAGTGGTGTTGAATTCACTGTTAGCCCATCGAGTTGCATTGTGCCCTACTTTATTATTTTAGTCTAATGCCATACGATATTATTCGTCAAGAGGAGAGTGCGGGAGCTTAATGGGTTTACTGGCCTATCTGCTCAGGTGTGTATTTAACCCATTGGGTGGTATTGCACCCTGATGTACCCTACTTTATTATTCTATTCTGTCTAACACCAGATGACAAGCTTGCACTTGGTGGGCTAAAGATAAAAAATTCTGCTTCAAAACTAGTACCCTCAAAATGCAGGAAATGCCATTTCAATGCCGTCCCTCACCATCCCAAGTTTAGTTGAAAAACAAAACAATAACTTTACAGAATGATAACTGCTTGCCAAATCATAGCCCTTCCCCTGTTGGAAACCTGATAATGCTGATATCCCTTGTCAGATAATTCCTAGCCCACCTCTAGAGCTCCCTCCCCCCCCCCCCCCCACACACACACAAATTGTCTTTGTATTTCTTAGATTTTAATAAATACTGAAAAACTTTCTTGTCATCCAATAAAGCTTCTGCATGCGCAAATATTATTTTACTGGAATCGTTGTCCATATACAGGACATTTACTGGAATCGTTGTCTATATATTGTCCATATGTTGTTATTATACTGGAATCGTTGTCCATAAACACTGGTTCTCGTATTAAACTATACATTGCGTCCTTCGATTCATCAACATGAACAGCTTTCAAAATTGGAACATTCACATGATCCTTTAGTTTAGTGATTTGGTCAATCATTAAAGCATTTAACGGTGAAATAACCAGAACAAAACTTGAAGATGCAGATAAATCATTGTCTTCACAATGTTGATAAAAGTCAAACATGAACGGGAGAAGCTGATATATTAACGACTTTTCATAACCCTGTAGGAAGAACACAGATAGTGTCATTCTTGTCTTTCACAACAGACCATAACGCTTCATATTGTTTCTCTTTAATTCCTATTCCAGCTTTGTTAATTTTGTGGAGTGATTTAGACAGCGCGACTCGAAACAGTTCATCCACACACGAAGCCATGTTTCAATCACATTGAAATCAATATATCGTTTGTATTCATATGTAGTATGAAACCCAATATGAAACCGAAGATGTCATCGGCTTCGTCCCGAATGTAAAACACACATGAATAAACACACTCCGAATAATAAAGCCATCTTTTATTATAAAACTTAAGAACAAATTCTTAAAACTTCACTCCTCGTAAAAGATTAGCTGAGTCAGCATTTTTAGAACTAAAAGCGTTTACTTCCGGCCACTAATTGGCAAACTACCAGATTTTGCAAGTTCCGGTTTGGATTTTCCCAGGGCTTTAGGCAACGCAGGCAGCCGTGAAGCCCTGGGTACGAGGCTGGTTGTTGTTGAGATATGAGCGTTTGAAGCCATATTGTCAGACTAGTGTCCAGGAAATTAGCGCCATTTTAGAATATTTTCCCATTTTGAAGCAGCAATAACTCAAAAACTGTATGAAAAACCAGGGTAACCGTAATAATGTCTTATATGTTGTCTCATAAGCTTTCTTATGGTACAAGTTAATTTTCAAATGAACGTACTTAAAATTTTGCTATTTTTGGCAATATAATAGTTTTATAGTAAAACTGAAGGAAAACGTGTTGATCGAAGCTCACTAGAAAAATTAGACTAAACAACAGTCAGAATTTTTTTATTGGACGTCCAACGAACAATTTAAAAGCAAAATGGATTTGCCCCTCGAGAAGGTAAGCCTCCCAGACTAAACCAAAACATGGGTGTACTAAACACAACTATCATTTAAAGTGCGATTAAATAATAAATGGTGTACCTATTCAAAGCCAAAATAACTAAGAAAGAAGGAAAAAACAATGTACCTGTTGCACCTCCAAGATCTGCAGTGTTTGCTCGCTAATAGCAGCTTCTTTTAGATTTTGTTTAAGAGAAATATCCATTTAATACACGCGATTAATAGTTGTCGGTACTAAAACATTGCAAAAATAGATGTTTTTAACCGTCACATAAGTTGTCAAAGCACCAAAGAGCAGATAAATACAAAAAATAAGCGAGCAACTTTGTCAAAAGCCAGTTTAGTGGCGAATTATTTTTATGAACAAAAAAGCTTTAAGATATCGACTAAAAACTAAACAATTGCACCCCAACCCTTTAACAGGTTTCGTATAATGTAAAAAGCTTAATTTGTTGTGTTAACTTACATTTTATGTGGTCCAAATTTGAAATTTTCAGCAGAAAAAACCAAGAAAGCTTGAACACAAAAAAAAATACAACTGCAACTGATTTCCCGCGCTTTTGACATTCAAAAAAGTCCCGGATGGCGATCTTCGAGAAGTAAAACACGCTTTCTGATTTGCTAATTCCACACGTCACGATCTAACGAATACGCTCATTGGCCAAAATCAACATTCAGCATTCCTTAGTTTTCATTTCTTTTATATTTTGTTTTTTTTTGCTGCCATGTCATTGCACTGATTCACTGCGTGGAAAAAAAATGTATTTTGCGTGATGCCTTGGAATTGCAGTATTTGTGCCGTTTTTGCCGCAGATGATATTAAAATACTTTTAAATCATATTGGAAGATGTCATAGAAATGACCCAAATTTTCACTGTATCTGCGGTATAAATGGCTGTACAAAAACGTTTAAAAAGTATTATTCGTGGAGGAAGCATATAAAGATGAAGCACGACAATAGCTTAATACAAAATAGTGATTTGCTCGCCATGGATACGGATATCCCAGACATGCCAAATCCAGCTGAAATTAATGATACCGATGGCCAAGTCAGCGTCACGAAATCCAGTGCCTTATATGTGTTAAAGCTACAAGAAGAGTGTTACTTGCCAAAATCTACAGTGAAAAGTGTTCTTGAAAATACTAAGACCATTGTACAAGAAACTTTGTCCGTTGTGAAAACCCATGTAGAGCAATGTCTTACTAACAACGACGTAGATCCCAAAAATATTCCTGGCTTGCAAGATATTTTTGTTGAAAACAACGCTATCACAAATCCATTTTATAACTTGGAAACAGAAACACAGCAAAAAAACTATTACAAAGAAAATTTCAATTTGAAGGTAGCTATTTTACTTTATTAAGCGGCATTTTTAGACAGGGGTTTATCGTGTTACCAAAAAATCTTAGGTAATTTTCCGCAAGCAGGGAGTTGAAACGATTATTAAACTGTATTTCAAGGTGGTAATAGTGTGTATATCTGTAAGGCTTATAAATATTAAAAAGGGGCGTGATAAATTGTAACCTTTTAAAAGGAGGAGAGGGGGGGGGGGGGCTTGTTAGAGAGAAAGGGCCAAATGTAGAGAATACGGTATATTAACTTATGTTTGGTGAAAATTTACAGGAACCTCAAAGAGTTGTTCTGGGTCAAAAAGACGTTTTTAGAAGAAGAAAAGGACTGTTACAACCATCTTCATCAAATGATGAAGCATGTTACATATCAGTTCTCGACAGCTTGGAACAACTTCTAAATGATGAATTTGTGTTGAACCAGGTAAAGTGTAAAAGTACCATATTTTTTCCCTCAAGCCCTGCAACATGAGTGGGGACTCTTTTCAGACCTTCAAAGGGTTGGACGAAGGTTTACGGGAGGAAAAAGCCTAATTTAAAGGGGGCTTTTTTGTTTATTTATTAGGGGGGGGGGATATTTCTTTGTTTTTGAGGGAATAGTTGTGGTTTTGTGAACTTAGGTTCCGTATGGTTCTTACTAATTTTTATGCAATACAGGTTGAAAATCCGCACAAAAGCACTGATGGTCTTATAAGAGACTATTGCGATGGGCAGCAATTTCAAAGTCACCCCCTGTTCTCAATAGACCCAAAAGCTTTGCAAATCCAAAAGCTTGGATCAAAGGTTACAAAACATAAACTTGGTAAGATTATAAACAGGTTTTTTTAAAAGTTTTACTAGTCCATACACGCTATGAATAATGCATTCCAATTCGCATCAAAACGAGATCGGTAGGTCAAATGGCGGTAGGACGAGCTCTTTTGGAAACAAATAACTAAGAAAATATTGAATTTGTTTTGGGTTTTTGTTATATTGATTTTGTAACGAATACAAAAACAAGTTCAGAAGTGAAAATTGACCTGTCAGCTTCGTTTTGGAGAGAGTCGTTTCCAGGTTCCAAACAAGAGGGAGGCATTTTATTGCATATAAAATAATACAAAATTTAAAAGAATAAAAAAATAATTGATTTCATATAGGAGCTTTTTATTACACACTTGGTAACATCAATCCAAAATATCGGTCATCAACAAAGGCATACAGCTTCTGTGCTTATGTAAAACCACTGATATTAAGAAGTATGGTATTGACGCAGTACTTCAACCGTTCATTACAGATTTGCACAAGTTGGAACAGGTACAGGTAGTCCACTGCCCTCTGTATATTGTAAAAACCAACATTTCTACCAAAAATAGTATGATTTAATTTAACTTTAGTTAAGAGTACTCTTTAAATAGGAAGATGGCCATCCATTCATGATCAATGGTCAAGTGAAAAATTTTCGTGGTTCCATAGCTTACGCGTCTGGGGATAATCCAGGAATCCAGCTACTAGGGGGATTCAAAGAAGGTTGCCAAGCCCATCGTAAGTGTCGTCACTGCCTTGGGCTTGATGAGCAGATTAAATCTATGGTGAGATAACAAAAATTGCATTAAGTTCATTTTCTATTGTATTAATTTTTCAGAAATTGAGTTATAAATATTAATAATTTAAGTGCCAAAGTGGCACGGGGAGAAAGGCAAATAGACAAGTTTGGATGTTTATGGTAAACTAGTTGTATATTATTGATATACAGCAATGAAAGTTAAAAAGCAAGCTTTTAATTGTGACTTTTTAATTTTAGTTTCATGAGAAATACTTTTTGCTTCGCACACAAGACAGCTACAACAAACACTGTGATGAAATTTCAGCTTTTGGAGAGTATTTTAGCAAAACGTATGGGATTAACAAAAGATCCATCTTGAATAGTAGCAGATTTTTCCATGTGGTTGGTGGGCTGCCAACTGATGCAATGCACTGAATTTTCATTGTCCATTGCACTTTAGGTGCAGTGGATCACAGATGATGTCATAATATATTGTTATCAATAATATTACCAAAAAACAAAATAATTAGCAAATTCTAGCAAATGAAGTTTTAGTTGGGCTCAACAGGCCTGTAAAGTTTACAGCTTACACAAATTTTCAGAATGAATAACAAGTTTTAACAATAATTATGCTTTAATTTCCAGCTGCTCAGATGTGGTGCTTGGCCATCCACCTACCCTTGGTCATTGGTGATCTGATTTCTGAAGACAATGCTAAGTGGAAACTTTACTTGAAGCTACTAGAGATAGCATCCATTTGTCTTTCACCAACATTGTCACCAGAACAGATAGCATACCTTCAAACACTGATAAAAGACCACCATACTGAATTTTGTCACCAGTATCCACAGTGCTCAATTATTCCAAAAATGCATTATATGATCCACATGCCAACTGCTATGCTAAGGTATAGAATGGACTCCAAGTATTTTATAAATAACCAATGAAAAGGATGCACAACATCCCCCTAAAAACAAAATATTTAACACAGTTAAAATTACCATACCATACATAAGTGTGTCAAAAATTGACTAGTATAATTACTACTTTTGTTTTCACCAAAACATTTTAGCTTGGGGCCACTTGTTCGATCATGGTGCATGCGCTATGAGGCGAAGCATCACTATTTCAAGAAACTGTGCACAATCATTGGCAACTTTACAAATATTCCTTACACTCTTTCAATGCGTCATCAACACTGGGTGTGTTATAAGATGAATTCAACAGGAAACTATGGATCATCATTTTTAGAAAAGGGTGTTGAGACTGGAGCAGGTAATTCATCAACCAGTACCTTTCACATGAACTTTAGTTCAATTACCTAATCAATTCCATAACAAATTGGTTGGCACATAAAAATACTGTAATATTGTTTCACAGTTACTGCACTGTCACTCCACCATGCACATATCTAATTACTAAAACAGTACCTAATTAATCAGTCATAGTTGATTGCCACTCATGCATAACTTAATATTTGCTTAATGCCTTAAAAAAGCAAGCTATTGTACAGACACACTACTATGAGGTGAAAAACATACTGACAGTGACCAAGTACATTAGAGTTGTTAAAAATTAATATAAATAATGCATTTTTATATCAAGGTTCAACAGTCTGCGCAGGTGACCTTGAGTACTATCAAGCATTAAAGGACCAACAAGATTCATTAGAAAGGCAAACAAATATTACAAAGTAAGTAAAATACGTAACATAAATTTTAAATTGATTCACTTTGTTCTTTTGGAAAAATGACCTAGTTTGTCCTATAATAATGACAGGAGACAACCCAAGTATACATGCTAAGTTGTACACTAGCAGTGTTTTTGCTTCTTATTTAGACTTAAATGGATGTCAGTTCAGGGCACAACATTCAAGGTGGGATGTGTTGTTTGTATTGGGCAAGATGAGGAAGAAATGCCAAAATTTGCTTTGGTGAAGGAAATATGCATTGTCGAGCAAAATTTACACAATTTGTGGTTGGTAACAAAGGAGCTTTTGACAACCTCTTTCAACGAGCATGTCAATGCCTTTGAAGTAAATCAAAACCAAGGAAACTTTGTTCTGGTAAAACAGGAACACCTTCCATATGGCCTAGCACTCCACTTGATCACAATTGAGCAAGCTGGGCAAGTAAAAACTTATGTTCGCCCAAAGTATCAACTGCCACCTGTTAATGTATAGATAAGAATGGGTGTGCTGTATTGGTGATAGAAGTGAAATATACCAAAGTATGTATATAAACTGTACATGTAATATTCCCTACAAGGACTAAAGTTTTGTGGATGAAAAACAACTTTTCATCAGTCGACATTTCAGATTTTCAGTTCAAGTCTAGTGTTAATTATTCATTGTACTTTCTTGCATTCTCATTGATTGAGAGCCTACACATATTTATTTGTATTTCAGCTGACACAAAATAAATCTTGTACAGTATTTGTCATCGGCAAATTAAATTTGGACATGACAAATAAATGTAGCATTTGTCATGTCCATATTTTATAGACGATTTCTCACAGAATGAATAATAAAAGAATTATTGAATTGAGCTTTAGCACAGGATGTTAGAATTGTTCAGACCTCGGTCACCATTATCTGCCTCAACCTGGATTTAGCAGATAAATATGACCAGGTCAGACTAATTCTGATATTTAACTAGATACAGTCAAAAACCAAATAAGTAAGTAGAGTACACGTGACAATCTCTGTTTTAGAAGATGTTCGCGCTAAGCAAAAACGCCGGCATAAATAAAAAGCTGCATATGCGAACGGTCACAGACATAAATAGAAAAAATGTGCACATGTGTATGCTAAAATTCAATAGCACATTAACATTCTGGTCATTGGCATTAAAAGTCAACATTACATGATGAACTATAGAAATTTGATATTAAATTGTTTTGTCGTTCATGCCGTGGTTATTTATTGCAAAAAAGCGGCGTGTTATAACATAATATGTTAATACAATGTACTGTAGTCAGTATATAACCTACCTCGCTAAGATGTTTGATATCCGACACGTCCACATTTTTCTTTACTTTACGTTGATCAGCAAGCTTCTAGCTATTGTTAATATTATTTTGACGGTAAAAGTCTCCTTCTGTTTTTCCCCTTCACTAACCCGTAAAAGCACCTTATTTCTCTTTTCATGCTATTTTAAAGTCTATTCACATCACAAGTGAAAAAGAATCGATCCGCCATTTTGAAAATCATTTGAGCATTACCATACCTAATCACCCATGACGTGTGGAGTAACTTTGACACCCACCGCAATTTTTACTCTCCGCAAAGGGTAGCTTGTCAGTTACACCTTTTTTATGAGTAAGTAATTTCAGATCTTACACATTATACCATTATCACAAGGGGTAGAAATTACACCTAATACTTTTACACACACAAAAGGAGTAAAATTCACACCAAATTGGAGTAAAAATTACCCCTGAAAATTTACAGTGTAGTTCTATGCCGAATGTACAGAGCATCATCTCGTCGCACAACAAAAACATTCTAGGCAAAGAAGCCAACAGGAACAACGTCACAGAAAGAAATTGCAATTGCCACGCGAAAGATGCCTGCCCACTGCAAGGAGAATGTCAAACAAAGGCAGTAATCTACCAGGCCGCAGTGACAAACAAAGCTACGAAAGAAGTTCAAACCTACGTTGGCTTTACTGAAAACACTTTCAAAACCCGCTACCTTAACCACACCAGCTCCTTCCGTAACAAAACCAAGAGAAACGCAACCGAACTAAGTAAGCACATCTGGAAATTAAAAGACCCTAACACCTCGTATACTATCAACTACAAAATCATTAAGAAATCACAACCACATTCTAACAAAACCAAACGCTTTAAATTATGTATGCCCGAAAAATTTATCATCATATGCCACCCCGAACTAAGCTCTCTCAACAAACGTAACCAACTCATATCCACATGCCGACAACGGAAGAAATTCCTACTACGATAACAATCTCACCACCACATGTAACATGATCAAATAATTAAGTGTAATTATGCATCTTTTGTATATATATTCCGTTGCGCTGTTGAAATATTATATCATTTACCTGATGAGTGTGGCAAGTTCAACACTTGCCATACGAAACATCGACATAAAATTTCGATGAAGTAACTTGTGTTTCTCATCTTGTGTTATACCGCTCTGCGTACGCATTGAGCACTCTATCCGTACGATTTTGTATGCGCTAAATTCTATCCTCACAATAGTTTCTCTCACTACATTTATCACTATATATATATATATATATATATCGAAGTAAAAGATTTGTAAAAATCGACATGTGTCTTATCTCATATATAGACTTTAGTCACGGCTATGATTTCCTTTGTGTTTTTCTCATGAATTATTAATGAGGTTTAGAAATATATCTACAGGGTGAGTCAGAAAAAGCTGATGCCCTTTCAAATTCAAATTAGTCGCGAATTTCATTACGGTTCATTGAATTCCCATGGGTCTGTAGTGTTGTCTTGTTTCAGATTTTGTCTTGTTTCTGACAAATCTTGTACGGCTAGAACCATTATGCATTTTAACTTCCACAGGGAATGATGTTAGTTTGAATTTCAATAGCACCAGTTTTTTACTCACACTGTGTTGTTTACTAAGTCACAATCTGTTCTGTATATATATATACGGTATATATATATATATATATATATATATATATATATATATATATATATATATATATATATATATATATATATATATATATATAATTGTGCAAAATACCTCAAAAACTTACCACTACAGTCTGTTTCATCCAAAGGGAATCTTCAGGTGGTAGACAAATTTCGAAAATGTGCGAGCTTCTTTTATGCTCAAGGCGGAAACGTGGGCGCGTGGGTGGTTGAATAGCATGCATTCCTTTCTTTGTTTAGGTTGTTTACCTGAAATCTGCTTTTGTGTTGGCAGGCCGAAACTATTTCCGATCTTTTGTTAAGCAAGCAATTGTTTTTTCTTTCAAAATACTGATTTTTTCCTCCAAACATAAATTACATCTTTTGGATCCTCCCGTGTAAGAAATAGACTTTTTTATTATGGACCATTTTATGGTGAAATCTGTTTTCTTTTGCTTTAAGTGCCAAACGTGTTTCGAAAGTTCCGTCTCGTTCGAATATTTTTTGTGCGAAAGATTTGATATGATTCCTGTATCGCTCTTTGAATGTGTTTGAGGTCATGCCAATGTAGTGCTTTGTGTCCTGTGTGTTGCCTGTCAAAATTGTTGCTTTGTATACAATGTCCTTACTCATGCACTTGTTCTGCAATGGGCATGTGTGCTTGTTCCTACAGTTACAGTTCTCTGCGCTAATGTCTTGTGGTTGGCTTTTCCTAATTATGCGTGTGTTGTGACTTGTGATAATTGACTTAACGTTGTTCATGCAGCTGTAACTGACCTTAACTGTGTTCCTATTGAAAATCTTGTGTAACTTGTTGCCTATTGGAAAGTGTGTGTCTACAAGCTTGAGGAAACTGCGTGCGATGTTTGTCTTGACATTTTTGCTAAATGGAGGGTTAAACCAAATGATGTTGCGTTGCCTGTTCCTGCGTGGTTGCTGTGTTACATGTGGCATGTATTCCAGCTTGTGGCTGAAGTTGCTATGTCCTAGTGCGTTTTGATATGTTTGTACTGCATCGTCAAATACTTGTTTGTCAGATGACAGCGTTGAAATGCGCTTGTTGATAGATGCTGGAAGTTGCCTTAAGATGCTGGGTGGGTGGTTAGAGTGCTTGTGTATGTATAACGGATCGTCATTGGGCTTCCTATAAGGTTTATATTTTCCGGTAGAAAGGTCGAATGTTACGTCTAGAAAGTTTACCACGTGTAAATTTGATTCTGCTGTTATTTTTAGACCAAACTGTTCGAAAATTATGTGTAGCTCTTTCCTGGTTTTGTCTGCCAAACGTGCTGATCTGTTTTTAATGACCGCCAAACCGTCATCTCTGTACAAGCCGATGTTTTTCTTGCCAAACTTTTTTCCTAAATGGTTTAAGATGAAAAGACCTACTAGTTCGCAAATTTCTGCCCCGTCATAGCTACCCATGGTAACATCAAACAAATTGCTATTGTTGTTTTTGATCCACGGTCTTCCGTGATTGAAAAGGAGTGATTTCCTAGCGTGTTTTATTATAGAAATGTCTTCGTCCCAAATATCAACCAAATTGGAGGCCTAAGATAGTGCTTGGTCCAGTAAATTTTCTGAAATTGACGGGTAAAAGTCGACTATGTCAAACGAAATAAAAGAATGCCTAGTTTTTTCCTCGATGCTGCCAAACCATTCTATGACGTTTTGCGTGTTTCTCCATTGGTTTACGTTCAAAATTGTCCGAAGTTTTGTGTTTAATCTGTCCAAAATTGATTTACTAATTTTTCCGGAATCGCTTTTTGCTGGGTTGATGAGCCGGCATTTTGAGTTGGTCTGAAAATTTTCCTTATGATCTTTGAGAGAAATAAAAGCTTCGCGTTTTTTCATGCATTCAATCCGGTTGCCAATCGAAAGTTTATTTGCGATGTGGTTTAGTTCGTTGTTTATTTCCGAAATGTTTTCCTCAGATCCGTGTTTATATGTTTTTGTGATGTTGTCGTGCAAGAGCTTGTTGTATGTGTCGAGCGAGGTTTCATATATGTTCCTAGTTTTATCGGCGAAAACAAACATTTTGTCGGATGAATTGATTTTCTTTAAGTCGTTTGCCAAAGTGTCTTGAAAATAGTCTTTTGTGTCTCGAAATTTAATGGTTTCTAGTAATTTTATAACGTCTTCTTCGAAAGGTTTCAGTTCCAAAACTGTGGGAGGTGTTTTGTTAGACGAAAGGCCGAAATTCCTAGTGTTTTCCTGACTTTTTTCTCCTTTTAGAAAGAAATGAGCTTTCCATCTCATACGTTTTAGTACGCTTTCCGCTTTTTCAATCAAATTCCTCAAATAGTTGTCCCTTGATGGTATAGGGATGTTTTTCAGTGAATAGTCTAGTCGAAATTGCCTCATTTTAAGGTAGAAAATTAGATTTCGAAAACGAGAGTGCACAACCAATGTAGGGTGCGGATATAATGTGCTAGTTTTGGTTAGCGAAATACAAAAGAGTGCTCAATGACATGTAGACAGAGCGAAATGTATAATTGTGCAAAATACCTCAAAAACTTACCACTACAGTCTGTTTCATCCAAAGGGAATCTTCAGGTGGTAGACAAATTTCGAAAATGAGCGAGCTTCTTTTATGCTCAAGGCGGAAACGTGGGTGCGTGGGTGGTTGAATAGCATGCATTCCTTTCTTTGTTTAGGTTGTTTACCTGAAATCTGCTTTTGTGTTGGCAGGCCGAAACTATTTCCGATCTTTTGTTAAGCAAGCAATTGTTTTTTTCTTTCAAAATACTGATTTTTTCCTCCAAACATGGAACGTAAACCAATGGATATATATATATATATATATATATATATATATATATATATATATATATATATATATATATATATATATATATATATATATATATATATATATATATATATATATATATATATATATATATATATATATATATATATATATATATATATATATATATATATATATATATATATATATATATATATATATATATATATATATATATATATATATATATATATATATATATATATATATATATATATATATATATATATATATATATATATATATATGTAGCTAACAAATGTCCAAGGTCTGCTCGGTTGACCAAATACAAATGACATATGGAACAAAATAAGTCCACCACGACCCAAAGTAATGTAGAAAAAGTGTAATTAAATGTTACATTTAAATTTTCGGTCCTATGCCACGACCTTCATCAGAAATAGTGGCATACGACCGAAAATTTAAATGTAACATTTAATTACACTTTTTCTACATTATTTGGGTCGTGGTGGACTTATTTTGTTCCATATATATATATATGCCAAGCGCGCGTTAAACAATTTTTAAGAATATTAAAAAGCTATGAGGATTCTAGGTTTTCGGCGTGTGTGTCCTTGTGTTTGTGCGTGAACGTGTAATTTTGTTCCATATATATATATATGCCAAGCGCGCGTTAAACTATTTTTAAGAATATTAAAAAGCTATGAGGATTCTAGGTTTTCGGCGTGTGTGTCCTTGTGTTTGTGCGTGAACGTGTAACTAGCATATGCATCCTACAGGATTAAAAGTGTCAGTCACGCGGGTACGATGTAGTATAGAGATAATCATAGTTTTTGGTTAATTCAAACAGAGTACGTGAATATGTAATAAACTTGTTTTAAGCTGCAGTTAGTGATCTGTCTCGTTTCCAGTAACTCATCCCGCGTTGAGAATGGTAGGATGAAGTATTTGTATTTTACACTGCGAATTTGTTGAAGCGAACAGAAAACTCGCTTTAAAAGTTTGGAAAGCTTCCTACTGTTTTACGGGTGTTCACGAGTAATTCTGCCCGCGTAGTACTGTCGAATGAGTTGTGGAAGAGTCATACTCATAAGTTTACTCATAACTGTTACAGTGCATCCGTATTTTATAGTGTCCCAAAAAATTTCCAGTTATAGTTCGCTAGGATAACTTCACTACATTTAGGAAAATTTCAGATTTCAATTCTGTGTACGATAAATATTCTATCATTTTACACAATAAAAAATTAATAGTGAAATTTTGGTTCTCAACCTTTCCCTTCGTGCTCAGAAATGTGTATATAACATAATATAATGTGGATAATCACATTTGTTACACCACCTTAATAGCAAACGGTAAGGCACATAATAGGGATCTATTAAAGATTTGTTTATGCAATTTCTTTATGTTTAACTGAAGGTAACAAATAAGTACCACAAAATATCATGGAGGAATTTTTGGGACACCTTTTATTGTCAATTACTTGTAACGTTTGATTATGAGTTCGCCTTGTCTGAGCAGTTCAGCTTTGTTTCCAAAAACAAGGCATGGATGTGAACAAATGAATTTTGATTTTTTGAGCAAAAGAAACCATTGTCTCCCTGAAAAATTATCTGTAAACAAACAATGAAACTCTACTATAAGTTTTTTACTCTAGCACACTGGCCACTTGGCTATAAAAAAAAATTGAGGATAAATCAATGCTGATTTTGTCATTCTTCACTCAGTGTTGGATAGTTTTTATATACTAAACAGTTGATGTGTCCTAATCTCAAATTAGAAATCAGACACATGTTAAAATTCAAGCTGAGAAGAGTTGAAAAGCTGAAAAATATTCATCAGGTCCTCCAGCAGGTATTGAACATATGCCTAGGTGATCATGAATTTGTTTCATGTGTATGATTTCCACTATAGATTAGAGTAAGACGCAACAACCTTTAGAAATTACAGAAAACTTGAATGATAGCCACTGATGTAAAAAAATACTCGCCTTCTTTATAAAAGAGCATTCAACACCAATAATATTTCCTTCAATGTTAGTATTAAATATTTGTTTGCTATACCAAGCTTTAAAGCGTGCTTCCATAGACGCCAAACGTACTGATATTTCGCAGGGATTATTTTGGTCTGCATATGATTTTAGTTTTCCAGAATATAACAAATACATTCCGTAAATTTTGGAAGCTTTCTTCGCATCTACAGTAAACATGTTTGTAACATTTCCTTCAACGGAAACTCTGAACCAGCACCCACTCAATTCCTAAGAATAATTCGAAATCATAATTATTAAATTATAGACATATTTTATCAAAAGCAAGGCGCAAAAATTGCTAAACAAGCATTATTTACAACTGTATTAACATGATCTTACCCCAGTCTTTTTGTCTGACTGATATTGAATATATCGCAACGTTTCTTCAGCATGCAAACGTTTCATCGTCAAAGCCGAATTCTTCATATCTTCAGGTGTGACATGTTTCTTATGAGCTACGCGAAAATGTTGAGGTAGTCCGGTTGCTTCAAAAAATAAAACATTTTCCACACATTCTGCCACTGGACAGACGGTTTTGTTCGCCAAAAACGCTTCGTGAAAGGGCCTTACGAAGATTTCTTCCCTTCCTCAGATATGGCGTCCGCCATTGTGACAGACGCCATATTGAAAACAGAATTTCCCATTTGCTCAGTAACTTTACCCATTCCCATCATCCAACGCGGAATGAGCGACTGGGGACGAGTCAGGCACTTCTGAAAGGCTGTGGCTAGAATTGGTCTCAAGTTGGAGCTATGTCGACCCTGCCGTTTCAGGGTGGGGCATTTTTTTCACTTAAAAATACTGAATTAGACTTGGCAACACTCTAAAAACTATATCACACAAGCAATAACAAGACAATTATCGCGAATGTACTTTTTTAACACAAAGTTTCCATCAAACGAGACATTTCAAAACTTGGCAGGCGGACTCAAAGGTTTAACAGGAATCGCGTCGTACGCCTTTGCCATGCAAAAAAAAGTGCTGAAATGCTATTACAAGAGCAATAGTAATTTATTTTATTCTATTTTAGATGATAATGCTCGTAAATGGGTGGAAGGCCCATCAAGTATGATTCATAAAATTTTATATATAGGGGAATTGGAAAATTCTTACAAAATACTATATTTTCAATTGAATGAAGTGCATATTAAGTCTAAAAGGCTGCAAGAAACAGCTAATTCAGCTAATGATGAAGTTGAAAAAATTACGGTACATACTCACTAGAGACTGATTTAAACCTTCCAGAATCAATTTATCAATGACTGCAGCAGGCGACTACCGGGAAGCGAACAGTTATCTGTCAGGCATTCTTTCGTCATCCAGCCTTTTGCACTCAGATTCACGAAAGGGAAAAACATGCGAAATCAATGTGTCCAATGCATGTGAAATCACAGTTCTAGTTAAGGCTGGATTTTTTCTGCATGAAATAACATAAAATTAATAAGAGCACAAAAGAACGCCAGTCAGTTTGGGCGAGCAAAGACATGTACAGTAAGAAACAACCATCAATCCTAAACAGCTAACTACAATTATATCTTCACCTTATTAACCTGCCTTTCAAAAAACTACTGCAAGTAACATTGGCGTGTTTAAAACAGAAGGAAAAAAATGCATGTCTGCTTCCCTGTTTTATAAAAGTAGCAAACTAGACTTTTCAGGACATTTACTTCGTCTTCACAATTGACATTTAATTTTGTTGATTTAAACACATCAGATCTTCTGTGTATATGTGATATTTTATTCATTTCAATTCAACGTTACAAGCTCCAGATAAATTAAGGAAATTTACCGTCTTCCCTGTACGTACGTTGCTGATATAACGCGAAACCTATAAATATAATTTTATGAGAATTAATTGTGGAAAATTTCGATATTGTGCACCAGATTAAAAATAACATTGCTAATAAAGCAGACAGAGGCTTATCAAAAATAGATATAGCAATATTTATCGAATTCGATCCAGTTAAACGCCAAAACAAATGTTTCTCTTCCTCAGTTTTCTAAAATATATATAGTTCGTACTAGTTATCTGCATGTAGACTGTAAATCACATTTACTGTAAACTGGTGTATTCTTTGAGTTGAAATAAAATGATGTACAGTATATGCAAAGTCGTTCAGTTCAATTTTAAGAGATTGACTTAGGAGGCATGTTCTCCCGCCGGAAATGAACAAAGAACGCACCTCCATTTTCTTTTTCTTAAAGTCTGGTAAATCACTATATTAACGTATAAAGTATGCTTAAATATATATTTTTCGACTGCGATTCAGTCATACATTGATGTTTCATTTTGCGTTTTCCCATTTAATTTTGTCCTGTATATTTGCTCTGTTTGTCGGGTATCAATTACTGTGCACTATATACATGTGACGTTCATTTTTGTTTTTTTTGAATTGTTGTCATGTCATGTTTTGTATTAGCACCTGAAAAACACGAGTTTCCGACACACAATATCTGCACTAAAATTCCAACGAAACAAGAAAATATTAAAGTATTTAATAATTAAGTTTTCTTAAACCAATCTGCTGATTAGTCGATTTGTACCACTTGAGGTTCCTTAACGCGACAACAACACACGGCCGTGCGATATTCTCTGCATGATAGAAACATTTTATTTCAATCGGCAATTTTCATTTCATTTGTGTTGACTGCAAAATGTTTTGAAATTACAAAAAGACTTGCATTGAAAGCGAAAACCATTGCCTTTCCAGCTATGGAAGAGTGCAATACTGTACCTTATTATAAAAAATAGCGATGTACTTTATTACCGCATTTTTTTAAGAATTCGTATTGATTCAATTAATGTTATTTTTCGTCATGGCTAATTTCAAGCACATAATATCTTTTTTCGTTAGTTAAAAAGACCAAAAAGACTTATTTTTATACAACAAAGGCTGTTTGTACTTTAAAATATATATTTGCCTAATTACTATGGTGACGCTTTGATCTACCATTGCATCGGCGGTAATTTTTTGATTAATTTTTTGTCGCGTTAATTTAATTCATTTGTCAACTATGGAGACAAGATGCGCGTTAATATAATCATGTTTTAAATATCTGGCAAGAAGCAATTCGCATTAATAAAGTGCATCGTAATAAACTGCACTACACTGGAGTTGGACATTGGACTAGATTTTGGATTGTACTATAGACTTTTGGCTGGACTTCAAAGAAGTTCCCGTTATTCAATAATTAATGTATTAAAGCTTTTGTTTTGACCGCTACAACAATAAACTAGAACAGACAAACAAGTAATTGTGTGGGAGACATGGGTCTTTGGGGGTGAAGTACTCCGGTAGTAAAAACTAATTGCATAGCATTGTTAGTGTTATCATGGCCACATAAACATGCAAGACTGTATAACCTAGTGGCTAGCGGGGTGTATATATGCCCGCTAAGCAACTGGAGGCCTTATGGTTAAAATCTTCATCAGGCAATGTTAGAAGGTTACACTCCTCCATAACATTAACCTATCCAAGGGGTTACAGTTCCTAGAACTTGCATGGGTTATATTTACAATAAATAACGCGATTCTATGGCAAGAAAGTGATCATTAGGAGCACTTTAGCCCCACAAATACACAGAATGTGTATTCCCCATCGACGAAACCAACTCCCACAATAGCAGTAATCCTATAGTGGACAGCTTTAGCTGGCGATGGTAAGACTGTTTGAGCATTGTCATTGGTTATACTATCTGTTCCACCTACTGTCAAGTTTGAATCTTACAATGAAACATTTCCTTTTAAGAAATTGTTGTTTTCACTAGCGCGGCTGATACCTCTGACAGTATTGATAATGGGATCTTGATGCATCTCTCATGGCGATCTGAAGACCACCGCCCTAACGTTTTTAATAAGCTATGGAGGTAGGTTGGCTTTTGCGGCGCGGGTGGTGCAGCACCAATCCTGTAACTGTGACCGGCGTAGTTCAAAGAATTTAGACCAGCTTGCTCAAGCAGGTTTCGAGTTTTAGAGGTTAAGTTTTTTTTTGTAAGAGGTTTTTCAGATGCAGAAATGAACGAAAAGTGGACCAGGTAATGGTAGACGTAACACGATAAAGTTTGTAATGCCATTGCTGGACAAATATCACTATCAGATGCCCCAACGGTTATTGTATGGCCCAGGTGAAATGGATCGGTTTTTGATTCCTTTATGTAAACTGTCATGAAATGTGGAGTGACACCGGAAATATTATAGGAAAATTTAACGCAGTCTATGGGTAGGTGCACTTGCCGATTGAGAACTGAACTACGTGTTAGTTCCCCACGACGAAGAAAACCAAAGAATCCTGAAGTCAACGTTTTAAAAAGCTTCAGATGGTTGATAGTTATTGACAGTCTTACTCAGTTTGGTTGTCCATTGGAACCTTTAATTCCTCTTACAACGTGTTGCTAGCGTAACATTTTTTTACAAATTTTGTGCAAAACCGTGGCGGAGATGATAGTGGCGCATTGCGGCCAAATAGGTTTTAATTGAGGGATACTCACGGAGGGATACGACAAAGCGGGCGGGCATTCTTCGACTGGCTTCCTCTTGTACATAAGAAAGTCGATAAACCGCTTCTCACCCGAGCTGTAGGTTTGCAGTGTTGTAGATGTTATTGACAAACCAATATTGGTTTGGATATCCCCATTTAGAGAGTCAAGACTATCTCTGGAATTGGATAGGGAATGATATTTGCCTCGGGTGCAAGTTGTCGAAAACGTTAGTACTGAAAACGTGAAATAGCATCTGCTATGTCATTTTATTGTATACTAAGTGTCAAAGTCCATTTATGCTCGTTTTTCATTGGTCAAAAGCGTATTGCGTGATAGCGAACAAATTCGACTGTCTCCCTAGCAGCGTATCTGAGCGGTGGACATTACCTCTAATTCACAGGTGAATAACAAGTCGACAGAGCCAAGGTTTTGTTTCTCTGTTAAAAACTTTAAATAAATGTACATATGCATTTTATGTTAAGTTGTTGTATGTGTCCTCTACCATGACACTTAGTATGTAATAAAATGATGGATTCCCTCAGGTCCAGTCAATAAGTGTTGAATGTTTCCCCGGGATATGGACTGCACAAATATAAATGTTATGCTGTATGGTTAAAAGCGTCAAGTGGGCTAACAAATCCATCATTGTTGGTATTTTTGAACGTTTGTATTAATTATGCTCACTACAGACTCATTATAGTAGTAAACCTAATTCGCTGGTCATGGAGAAGATTATCCCAAATTTCATATGCTACAACAATGGCATATAGCTGTTGCCATGCGATACTAACCTCGGGTTGATCTAACAGTTGGTGGCTTTTCCATTTCCCTTGAAACCACTTGTCCTTATTCCCATAAATCCCCCCATAACCTAAAGCACCTGAAGCATCTATGTGTAGATCTAATGTATTAGAGTCATGCCAGGTGGACGACAAGAAAAAAATTAGGTCCGTTCCAGTGAGAAAGGAACTTTTTCCACATCTGCAAGTCATGAAAGAAAGCAGCATTAGGCCTTATATGGTGATGTGATTTTAGGACGTTCCGAGTTAATGCAACCATCCGTTGCAAAAAGGGGCGGCCCGGGGACGCGACCTTGCAAGCAAAATTCAGGGTTCCTACAAGCGATTGTAATTCTTTCAGGGTACAGAGATTCCTCTGTTCAAAATCTTTAAGACACGTATTCAGTTTTCAATTTCATCCGAAGCGAGCCTTGCTTGCATTTTACTTGTATCTAAAAGAATACCCATACGTTCTAGGGCTTGGGATGGGCCCTGTGTTTTTGTGGTCAGCTATTGAAATCCCAATAGTTTTAAAAATGGATAACATGTTATGTAATGGATAACATCTAGGGGCAGATGTATGGCTGGTGGTTCGATTGTATGAAAATCTTCTAAAATGTGACATGCAAAACTCACATTACAGTTATCAAGTAGGATCCAATCTAAGTCATCTGAAAGTTTATTGAAAATACAGGGTGCACTTCTGAGACCAAAGGGTAAATAAAACCTTATCATAATAATACCTCCCCTTCCAGCACATCTCTGAAAGCTCGTAATTCTTCAGATGTATTGGTATTAATCGAAAAGCCGATTCGATGTCTGTTTTTGCAAGAAAACAGCCTGGGCCATTAAGTTGAATACCGTTGATTGCATCATCGATAGTGACATATTGAAGAATAAAATCTTCCTTTGAAATGTGATAATTGATGCTGCTTGACCCAGATTTTGGGTATGAAAAATGAAAAATTGCGCGAAATTTTCCCGAATTCTTTTTTGGTACAAGTCCAATTGGTGAAGCTTGAAAATTTGAAAAGGGTGGAGTGCCAAAAGGACCAGGCGTGCGGCCTAGTGAAACCTTCTTGGGTATGTTAGCCGAAATAATATTCGGGTTTTCAAAAGCTGTTGGTAAATTTTTTGAAAACCAGGCAGAACTTTTTCCTTGAAAACCAATGTGCGCACTACATTTAAATGTATTAATTACATAGCTCTAAAACAAAATTTTGGTTCGGATGACTACAGAGAGCTGCTTCAAGATTCTCCGTAGAGATTGGTGTGGGCAAGGCCCGTAAGGGGTTTATCTTGTTTGGATCAGGAGGATCTGTTGTCTCGTTTTTAATTTTAGTCTTCATTTCTACCCAACCTGGTGGGTCCAATAGAAGGGCACAAGCATCTAGGATGTGGCCCCTTACATTTGTTGCCCATGTGGCGGTACGGAACGCCATTCTAGAGTCAATACCATGGCATCGTCTGGTTGGTTATTTGTCGAAATGTTCTTAGGCAGTAGCTCAAACAAATAAAAAAACTCACGCGCCTGATCTTTCTTGATGTATGGCCCTGGAGCCTCGTGACAATTATTACCATAATGTACGCTCTGTCCTGGTCGATCATACTGAGGAACCACGTTTGACGTGGGGGTCATTGAAATGTCTGTTGTACCGACCTCGTTTTCGTCGCGAATAGCAATAACCGGATTGCTGCTGTTGTTATTATTATTGCTTCGAGGCGGCGAGTTGGACAAGGCTTCGACTGAGAGACGGACCGCATTGCTCGCTATTTCTTGTACCGATTCTTCGACGCTGCGGGTGACAATTGGCTTTTTTTGCGCTAACTGGTCTTTCGAAAGTAGAGATGATCGAGTATCATCAGGCTGTTGCGATGTCGTAGGGTTACTCACAACCGTCGGCGTCAAAGTAGCTGCGTGTTTCTCGAGCTGTGAAATTAAGATGTTTCGTCGTTCGTGGCCTGGCAATCACTTCTCGACACAGAGATGCCGAAGACATGCCGCATCATTCGCGTTTGTATTGGAGCTTTTCCTATTCGCGGCTTTTCTAGAGTTCTCAAGACGAACAGGAGGCATTCCGAAGAGATATCGCAAAATATGTAAATAAATGCTCGACAAATATTTGAAACAACTTTCGTCCTTTCTATCTCTCTCAAGTTTAAAACAAGTTGATACCTAATACATGTGCCTCATCCGTTTATGTTCTACGGAAACTTTTTCTATTGGTTGAATAATATCAACAAAGACGATATTGTCTGTCTATTAGTTGTTGAGTTACATTTGACATAATGCGCACACGTGATCGCTGATGCATTAGGTTAATGACTGACACTTGCACACGACGTGAAATTCCGCGTGCTTGGACAATCTTCAACAAATGTAAGAACTTTGAACCGTGTTAACAGCATTTTTCCATTAACTTTACTTTATAATCCGGATATCATAAATTGTCTTTACATTATTAAGTAATCAATTTGTTGTTAAGATTTAATATTGAATAATGGGTGATGTTCCAAGAAATTTCAAAGTCACATAAGATATTGCATGAAAATCCGACACATGTATCAGTGGTACATAAAGCAGCTGAGGTCTAGTCAATGTGCAGTAAAGATATATAATGATCTATAAGCATGTGGAAATATATTAAATACAAAAAAATCGTTACCTCAACAAGCCTGAGTCATTGCTCCACAATGGATTTCCATATTTGCAGGGGTGCATCTTTCCCAGATAAGGCAAGCACTACCTGGACCTCGCGTTAAAAGGTATGTGTGGAACTTTGATTTCAACTGGCTTTGAACTTCCTTATTCAAACAATGCCCATGGTAATAGAACGTCTGGGGCATTTTTAGATTTCCATTTGAAGGATTCTGGCGTGCTGGAAGAAGCAATTTGAATTCGAAATAATTTTCGGAGATTATCTTTCGACAGTATTATGAACATTGATTATTCAAATGTCACGTACAAGTGCAAACGAAAATGCAAAGAGCATTCAAAAACAAAAAGCATGGGCACCACAACAGCTTGACACCTTAAAATGCTACTGCAACGAAATTGTCGACCCCCTTTTTATTGGCTTAATTTAAAGTACTTTCGTCCCAGATACGTTTACCATAAACAGAATTAAAATTACACTTTTCAAACCAGTATTATAGGCTTCCAAAGTGGTGATTTTCGGTACTTCATGTGCGAACTTTTTGGCCACCATGTTGAAGTCCCGTGACGTCATAAGATGAACACAACTTCGTCATCGCGTATTCAACTAATAGTGAAAAGCGCAATCGTGGAGGAAAACGCCGTGTTCCAGGCGCGGGGTTCTGACTAATTTAGTTGCGCCAATACTAGCAAAATTGAAGGCATATCTATGAATCTGTTTTCTCACAAAGAAACAGATCTCCAAAGGCGACAAAATTATAAACCGGGTTTTCATGTTTCTGCGACCTCATGTTTTTGTTCAGCGCACTTTGACGATTCATTCTATGATGTGTATCGTGCTTTGGCTAAAGCACGGAATATGAAGAGAAGATTGAAAGAAGATGCTGTCCCTGCAATGACCTTAGAAGTGCTTACGTCACGCGGTTTTGAATGCATACAAATACAAGGTAAATTTTCCCCACATGTTTCCCAAATTGCATTGCAATTCTTTGTTTAACACTAGCGCGACGTAAGGACTTCAAATGTCCATTGATGTGACCGGAAATGGTTGAGGAACAGCCAACAGATCGAAGACGAAAGCAGGTTAGTATACACTATTAAAAATCTGCGTGCGAAAGTGGGTCATTCACGCGAAGGGTAATTTTAATATTATGCGATAGTGATTGTTGGCAATTGTTTAATACTTTACATTTTTTATTTCAAAGATAATTCGTCGCAGTAAAAGGTTGTCTCCTATTAAATTAGCACTGACCTCTTCGAATTCACCAACAGCAGTTGAACAAAGTCAAAGTCCCGCAAGAAAGGCACTAGATAGGATCGAGTAAAACCACGGCGAACCCGCAATAACTGTTGATATTTCATACATTTGACAGCGGTGCCTACAAGCACGGTTACATAAGCACTATAAATTTAGTTTTTAACGGCAAACTTTCGATTGGCCGCATTAGCTCAGTGGTCTAGGTCGAGCGCTTCTGACCTGTTTGTTCTGGGTTCGAGCCCAGTCACGCGCTTTTGTTTTATGCTTTTTTTTTCTTAATTTTTTGAATACTTTTTTTCTTATATTCTTATGTTTTTTCTTATTAAAACTATTCTCACTCACTATTCTCTCTCACTGGGACTGTATCTACTTCACCAAATTTAGCTAAAGCGCGAGCCCGAAGGGCGAGTAAGGACTCGGCCCGCCGTGGTTTTACTCGATCCTATCTAGTGCCTTCCGTCCCGCAAGCCATGCTGTTGATGATTCAGTATGCGACAGTGACTCCGAGATTGAATTTACAAGCACCTCTCACAGTTTGTGCACTTCGTGTGATATTTTAAAAAAGATAATCAAGGGGCTTCAGAAGACAATTAGCTGGTATAAAAAGACTAAAGCGGCCTTCCACAAGCAAATAAGGAGGCTCAAAGCAGAAAATGAACATCTCTTCCTAGGAATTGAAGAGTCTTATGGTAACAGTAATAATATCATTTTTTTAGTTTACTCGATTCTGATTGGTTAAAAAGTGTGCCGATTAATCCTTAATCGGCACACTGTGCTGATTAAAAATTAATCGGCACAGTAACGAGCTATACGTCATGTAGTAAAATGTTTTTGTGATAAAATTTGTCAACATTTTTATATTTTTATTTTGAAATATTCAAAAAATCAGCAGTTTTTTTGACAAAAATGTTCACAAAGTGGTTAAAAAACTTTCGATGGATGAATACTTGTGTTAGAAAAGGTTTCTTTGAAGAGAAAATGGCAAACCTGAAAGTATTTATTGCGAAAGTTTGTGAAACATATCGTCGACAGCACTTCATTCACAAAAACAGTTAAGTTCAGCATTGAAATATGTAGTAAAATGATATTAATAGGAAATTACACTTGTTCTCGAAGTATTAATGAAAAATGTCACTTGTGTTTGGCGAAATATTTATAATACCGCGAGTGCTACGCACTCGCGGTATTATAAACATTTCGCCAAACACGCGTGCGATTTTTCATTAATACTTCTTGAACCGTGTAATTTCCTATACTAATAATTTAGTAGTATAATAAAATAGCTGCAAATATTATATAAATTATTTTCATAAAGTTAATTTGCAATAATAATAAGTATTGTTTTTATTATGAAATAATAAATTCTAACAGAATAATTATAACATAGATAACTACAAGATAAGTATAGAAACCTTCAATGATTTTGCAGGATGTGTAAAGCTATTGTATATTTTATGGAGTGTAACAAAACAAATAAAACATTAAGTCCTCATCACTATTAACTAAACACTGCTAATACTTATTATGAGTCTTAGAAATAATTATAATTCACCGTAGCAAAAAAGATGGCGGATGTCGATTTTACCAGAATGCATTGCGGTCTGAAATCGTTTAAAAAGACAAACTAACGTCGTTTAAAGAACAGAAAGAAGACATATAGGTTATTTGCCGGTTAAGAGGTCCGTATAGGGAAATATTTCCCAAGGTCTCAAAAACGGCTCGAGGCCGAAGGCCGAGGGATGTTTCTGAGACCGAGGGAAATATTTTCCTATACGGACCGACCAAACGGCAAATAATTGTTTTATTTTTTCTTGCGGTCCGAATCTTTTTAAAAACAGAAACATTGTGGATTTAAAACTCGCGCGGTCCGTACGGCCTCATACGGACCGCTCGTGTAGCCAATCAGATTGCAGAAAAGGCTAAAATATGATTTCGGACCGCAAGAAAAAAAATAAAATAGGTTATTTTCACACTTGTGTTAAAATTTCAATCCATTAGCTTTGCCTCTTGTCATCTTTTCTCAGGTATTCTTAATTGATACCCACAATGCATTCTGGTAAAATCGACATGTCGCCATCTTTAAAAATTGTAGAGGAGCCACGGCATACTCCAATGTTCTAATTGGATGTAATACAGTAAATTGCACCATGTGCCATACCATGAACAGGAATGTTTAGTACAATAGTGCAACATTTTCTCATAAACAATCAATGGTTAATTTGTGTTGGTTTTCGTAAAACTCCATGCTTTATTTATACACTGTTATGATAATAAAGTTTGTGTGGTTTTCTCTGCATGTCGTTTTCTGACATAGACTACATTATAAGCAGTTGGTACTCAGGTTCAGCATGGGGTAGTTATAAACAGAAATATTTTAAATTTTACAATGTGGCTTCCATAAAGGCAGCTCTACACAACATGGATGATGTTTACAATTAAACTCCAATAATTATAAAAACAATGGCCCTGATGCAATTCTACCTTACTGTAAAAGTTGCTAGTCAAGATAAGCATTAAAAACAACAATTACACACAGCTAAGTATTCATACAATAAGTCTTCGTTGTATACATAGTCCAGGACCTGTATAGGAGTTTGTATGCATTTCATTTGCCACAAGTAATCTCAACTGTTTTAGGGTAAAATGACCATGCCGGTCAACATGGCATATGTGCCAAAACCTGAATCCGGGGCGAAAGTCCTCAAAATGACCCCGCCTTGAAACGGCAGTGTCGACATAGCTCTAACCTTAGACCAATGCGAGCAACGGTCTTTCTGAAGTGCCTATAATGTTTAGAAGGGTCGTTTATAGGGGTGGTTATTAGAAGCAAAACATTGCCTAACTATAATATATTCCCAGAAAATCACCACTCAACATTCCAGGTCAGCAGCTAATTATGCATAAAATCACTAAAATTGCTGGCAGAAATTAAATTTCCATATTTCCTAAAAAAAATTATTATAACATGAAAAACCATGTTCACTTGTATCCAATTCTTACAGATTTCAAAAGGATTGACATTATTTTGTTGATATACAAGACATTGTATTTCACTTACCCCCCGCAAAAACACGATTTCAGCCATATTTTCCGTCTTGTTCGCTTTTTTATCGCCGAGTAGCCGAAGTCTCATACAATTCTTGTACTTTCCCATAATCACAGATGACTAAAGAACAACTCATCCTATTTTCGACTTGTTTTGACACTGTGCTGTCTACTTTATTCTCGATTTTGCATCCTCGACAATTAGCCAAAATTGCCGCCATTACGTAGTCTTGCCGCTTTTGTGTCCGATAAATGTGACTTCTTTGTCTTCATGTGTATTTATATTAAGTAATCCAACAGTACTTTATACTATTGAATTTCTAAAGGTGATTTTGTAAACTTCTATCTATTTTCAATATAAAAATCCACCCAAATAAAATCGAGTGTAAATCCACCCAAATAAAATCGAGTGTCTTCAAGCTTCAAAATAATTTGAAAGTCACGCGCAATCGTCACGAAAATTCCTCGTGGGCGACCATACCGGGAGCGTAAATATTTTCACGAATACGTTTGCTCGTTTCCACAGCAAGCCAAGTAAACATTATTCTATGTTCATGTATATTTGCGTATTGTTTTGTTTTTAACTTTTAAGCTTCAACTAAAAGAAAATCAGACAGACTTACGCATTTCCCCATTTTTATTTAAAGGGCAACTTTTATTTTGCCAAAGTACAAAATAACTAAGCGTCTAAGGCCTCTTTCAGACGTCGAACTTTTCATGTGCCGAATCGAATGCAAATGAACTAAACTCTTTGTCTAAGCTCATTTACATTAGATTCGACACATGAAAAGTTCGACGTCTGAAACAGGCCTAAGCCACTAAAAGCCACTATTAGCCCACTAAGATTTTAAAATTGAAACGTACGTATCTGCACTGGCATAGCCCTCAAAATAAACATGGGAGAAATTGCAAACTGTCAGATTTTCTTCTAGTTAAAACTTAAAATTAAAACAAAATAATACGCAAATATAAACATGCAACGCATTCGTGAAAATATTCACTCCCCCGGTATGGTCGCCCACGAGGAATTTTCGTGACGATTGCGCGTGACTTTCAAATTATTTCGAAGCTTGAAGACATTCGATTTTATGTGGGTGGATTTTTATATTGAAAATTGATAGAAGTTTACAAAATCACCTTTAGAAATTCAATAGTATAAAGTACTGTTGGATTGCTTAATATAAATATACATGAAGACGAAGAAGTCACATTTATCGGACACAAAAGCGGCAAGACTTCGTAATGGCGGCAATTTTGGCTAATTGTCGACGATGCAAAATCGAAGATAAAGTAAACTGCACAGTCTCAGAACAAGTCGAAAATGGGATGAGTTGTTCTTTAGTCATCTGTGATTACGGAAAAGTACAAGAATTGTATGACACTTCGGCTACTCGGCGATAAAAAGCGAACAAGACGGAAAATATGGCTGAAATCGTATTTTTGCGTGGGGTAAGTGAAATACAATGTCTTGTATATCAACAAAATAATGCAAATCCTTTTGAAATCTGCAAGAATTGGATACAAGTGAACATGGTTTTTCATGTTATAATACTTTTTTTAGGAAATATGAAAATTTGATTTCTGCCAGCAATTTTAGTGATTTTATTCATAATTAGCTGCTGACCTGGCATGTTGAGTGGTGATTTTCTTGGAATATATTATAGTTAGGCAATGTTTTGCTTCTAATAACCACCCCTATAAACGACCCTTCTAAACATTATAGGCACTTCAGAAAGGCTGTTGCTCACATTGGTCTGAGGTTAGAGCTATGTCGACACTGCTGTTTCAAGGCGGGGTCATTTTGAGGACTTTCGCCCCGGATTCAGGTTTTGGCACATATGCCATGTTGACCGGCATGGTCATTTTACCCTAAAACACTTGAGATTACTTGTGGCAAATGAAATGCATACAAACTCCTATACAGGTCCTGGACTAACAGTAAATCTTCAAAAGCGTTGCTCCGCTTGAATATAACCTGTTGTGTCACCTGCTGGCTATGTCTTTCTTATTAAATCATAAACACAAGCAGGCAAAAGCCTAGTGTTGTCCATTCCTAACAATCCACACGTCCATTTAATTAGCCATCTGTAGGCAACATCTACCAAGTACCTAACAGGATAAAGTGTAAATTCAGTGTTGGTTAGGTTAAAAAGATTCTGTTAAACAAGCTAGTGTATCACTTATAAGTGCAACTCACTGGTTCATAGATTGGGATGGATGTCACCGATAGGAATGACTATTTCTATCTCTAAGAAGTGGCCCGTATTTTCCAACACTGCCTGACAGATCATTGGTCCAAAATCACCATGTTGGGTAATACAGCTGATGTTGAATGCTTCCATCAAATGTCATTTTGTGTAGTGCTGGTGTCATTTCCTTGCAGCAACGATACTCTGCCACTAATTTCAGCAATTCTGTCTAGCAGCACTTACAGCTACACCTACCAAAGTTTAGTTAAAGCATATATTTTTTGTGTTCCAGTCAAAGATATTGCATTTATAGAGTATAGATGATTAAATTCCAGCAGCCCAGTGCACTACTGACTTCAATGCTGTATATAGCAAACTATGTTTTTCATAATAACAGATTTACGTGTATGCCATCAGCCGAAATAATAAAACGCAAGCCTTCAACACAAAACAGTTAGAATATTCTAACATAGTCCTTTTTTTACTAATAACTGAAATGTCAACACGCGGAGCAAGCTAAATGTTCATATTGACTCTACTTACCGCCGTTGCTTCTTTGCTCTAAGGTATTTCGTCCGCATCATCTGGAACAATCTCTGCTTGTTCACCAGGTTCTGCGCGTGGTTCGTTGTCGTAAGCATGACTATGCCATGTAACATGTCTTACTGATCCCGAACTGCTTGTATCGCCATCAGACCTTTTACTAAACATTGTCGGACTTTATGACGAATTTTCGCTATTATCATACATTTCTTAAATAATATATTTTAAACAATATCGCCTAAAAGTTTTCTTTCAAAAAATAGTTTGTGTTACCAGAAAAACACGAAAAAGGATTGACAATACTACAAGCGATATAGAAATTACTATTATGCTGGCGACTTCCCTTCAACTTATGACGTCACAGGCTCGACTTAAAAAGTTCGCATCGCAACACGAAGTTTGAGGGAAAAATTACTGTACTTCTACTCAACGTAAGAAGGTCTTATAATATATACATGAAAATGCTTCTAAAAAGTTTAATAATTTTTTAGGCAAAATAAAGTGGGTCAAAAATTTCGCTTGCAGTAGCACTTTAACGGGCCATTAAATTGCCACGCTAAAACAGTTGTAGATAGGGGATACAGATTCAACTCCATGTAATTAAACTTAGATTAATCATATCGAATTACGGCATTATATCGTACAATTACCTGCCAGTCACAAAAGTATAATAACATGCGTATTAAAGGACACCTCGACATATAGGCTTTGAATTGTCTTCTAATATATGCCTTTCGATGATGGTGTGAGCAGTTTTCGTGCGTCAAAATGTGTCAAAATTCTTGCTAAAATAATCACTCTTTGCAAGGAAATGTATGGATAATCGTTTCGCATGCGGGTTTTTACGATCCTCAAGGATTCCACAAAGCTATATATATATATATAATAAATGAATATTAATACCCTAATTAATGCTCTTAGTTACGGCTCTGGTAATTAGATGAAAAATTTGTTGAAATCGTACACCTTACTACGTATGAGCACAACTTGGTGTAATATTTAACACGCTATTTTAAATTGCACGGGTTCCAAGCGCAGTCATATATACTACATCCAACATTGTGCTGATGTGAACAGCATTCGCGTTCTAGTAATGACCCTGCCCTTTGGCGAAGCAAATTTCGATTCCGTAGACGGTCGGACACCTCCAAGATGGCCGAGCACCTCATTGATGTGGTTTCCAAGCCTATGTGTCTGATAAAACTAATAGATTTTTTTTTTTAAATTTTAAATAATCCACTCCTTGACACAAACCCTAAACCAAACCCTTACAAAATCGTATAAAAGTAAAAAATACAAGAAAAGAGTTTGACGAACTTTAAAAATAAAAAAACCTCGGGTTTAAATACCAAGACCACTGAGCTAACAACGAGATTGCTGGAAACCGTCGAAACAATTTGTATTTATAATAAAACTTCGTCTAAATGAGCCACAGCAGTCTGGGAACGAGATCAATGAGGTGCTCGACCCTCTCGGAGGTGTCCGACCGTCTACGGAATCGAACTAAGCTGTGGCGAAGGTAAATAGACTGAAATGAAAAGCATATCCCAGTGGTGTTTAAATTCGGCCGATCATACCAGTGGTGGATCCAGGGTAAGTCAAAATAAATTATAGCAGCTCAATCTTAAATTCACAATAACTTTATAACAATGTCGTCATAGGTTAAGAATTTCAAAAGAATAAAATGTAACCAATGAAGTTGCATGCTTTGAAGGTATTTTAAAATGTAAATATATCCTAGAATGAGCTGTGGTAATTTATTTTGACTTACGCTAGATCCGCCACTGTATCATACTGAACTCGACCTACTCCTGCTTGGGAGATCGCCTGATAATTTAAAAAGTTAAATTTAACATCTATTTATCACTATGATGTCAACACTTACCAACACAATCTGGCCATTCTTGTCTTCTGCTTCTTTGAGCCTGATACCTTCTAGATCTGCTCCAATACCTCCATGCGCCGTTATAACAAATGGATGTGTCCTCTGGCTTGTATGAAAATTCGTACCCTTCTGGACAAAACGGATTACAGAACTTTATGCTTCCAGCATTAAAACATGCCAGAGCACCATTTTTTGGTTCAGGTCGCTTGACACAAGAACGTTCTAAAGGAAAAGGCAGCAAGCAATTCATTTTGTGAAAAATAAATATATGAAAGGAATTAATATAATAAAAAAAGTTAAGCGGAAATAATTGTCTAATATTTGCGTGCCAGTTTTGAATACAAGCTACTGTTTAAGAAATATAAATTTAGATAAATTTATGTACTTTAAGGTAGCATTTAAGTGTAGTTGTTTTTTTGAAAAATGGCTGAAAAAAGGCGAGGAAAATATTTCTCAGTCGTCTCAACTGGACGAAGAGGATTTTCAAAGCTTGAAGAAGAGTCAGTACCGCAAGACATAAAGAAACAGACTACTTGGAGAATGAAAAAGTTCAACAGGTGGTGGGTAAAAAAAATCGAGTGTGATTTAGAGTTGATGCTTCCCACTGAATTAAACGGTATTTTTCGCCGCTTTAACGCTGAAGTAGAAGTATCGAAAGAAAGGCCTGTCGCCAACTGAATTGACTGGCATAAGAGCTTCGATTAACAATACAATAACGAGTCAGCCGACTTTCAGACAAGTTAGCATCTTAAAAGACCGTGAATTTCTACCAGCAAATAAAATGTTGGAGGTTGTTTGTGAATCGTATTACAGACGTGGAAAGCCTGAGCCAAAGCACAAAAGTCCTATCTAACCAGTGGCCGGTTGTATAAAAACGTAGTTAAAGTTACCTACGTACAGCTAACGTTAACTACTGTCACTGGACGTCACGTGTGCTAAATAGTGTAATTTGTTTATCTGACTCACTGACTGTATCGAGAGTACCATGCATTTTGTGTAAACATTTAAAAATGTTTATTTTGCGAACATATGCTAATGAAGAAAAGCGAATGCAAGACAAGTGCTGGAAATGGATTACTAGATAATTGGGGACTGGTCATTGTTTATGGTGGGGGTTAGTAGTAATATAGGTACCGATCAACCCTTTTTTTTGAGGGGGCGCGAGGGTGTACGAGGGGGCGCACGCATATTGAGGGGGCGCACCCTCATTAGAATATCGTGCCCTGATTGGTCAAACAGCGTACGTACACCCTGTGACGTACACACCGTGGCTGCGCGAGGTTGCATGAGGCTGCGCGAGGTTGCGCAAGCCTCCACAGGGCGCCGCAAGCCTCCATAGGGCGCCGCAAGCCTCCATAGGGCGCCGCAAGCCTCCATAGGGCGCCGCAAGCCTCCATAGGGCGCCGCAAGGGTACCGCAGGGCGCCGCAAGCCTTCATAGGGCGCCGCAAGCCTCCATAGGGCGCCGCAAGCCTCCATAGGGCGCCGCAAGCCTCCACAGGATGCCGCACTAATTAGTATGCGAGATTATGATTGGTCAAACAGCGTACGTACTCCCCGTGACGTACACCCCGTGACGTACACTATAGCCGCGCTCTGATTGGTTAAAACGGCGTACGTATGCCCCGTAACGTACGCCATAGCCGAGCTCTGATTGGTTGGACCGCGTACGTACACACGCCGTGACGTATGCTATAGTCGCGCGCTGATTGGTCGAAAAACGTACGTACACCCCGTGACGTACACACCGTGACGTACACTATAGCCGTGCTCTGATTGATTAAAACAGCGTACGTATACCCCGTGACGTACGTCATAGCCGTGCTCTGATTTGTTAAAACAGCGTACGTATGCCCCGTGACGTACGCTATAGCCGCGCTCTGGTTGGTTAAAACAGCGTACGTATGCCCCGTGACGTACGCTATAGTCGCGCTCTGATTGGTTAAAACAGCGTACGTATACCCCGTGACGTACGCTATAGTCGCGCTCTTGTTGGTTAAAACAGTGTACGTATACCCCGTGACGTACGCCATAGGCGCGCTCTTTTGCCGACATGATCTGATATGTCGCACCAAGAAAGTGAAGAAAGAGGGTCCTAATCAGGATCGTTTATTCTATTGTTGTCCTCATCCAAGAGAAAGTGCTTGTGACTTCTTTGAGTGGAAACCTGACGAAGACCCCCTTGAGCCAGGTTGTGTTTGTCTGTTTAGTATGCCACCATCTTACCGATATACAGTGAGAAAGACAGAGGAGACATTTACTTGTAAGGAAACGGATTCGTAAGAAAGCGTATGACGAATTCCTTCGGCAAAAGGAAATCGGTGAACTGATTCAGGACTTACAGATCTACTAATAACTATAACAAAAGTGTAACTGTACATATAATTAAATGAACTTAAACATATAACTAAATATTGTTAAACACAAAACCAAATAAAATAGTTTTTGTAAAAGTCCCGTGGAGGGACAAATTGTGTCCCGCAAGTCCCGCAAAGTGATATTAGGTTTTGCAAAAGTCCCGTGGAGGGACACAAAGTCCCGTGGAGGGACAAATTAAGTCCCGCGAGTCCCGTTTCAGCAAAACAAACCAATGCCCGCTCACGAACTCGATTCTATTATTGTCCAAAACCACATATATCGTGTTATATGATCCCCCGTGTTGTCAAGGTTTTATTCGCCTCGGGCAAAGTGAATAAGACACAGATGGTAATAACACGCACACATGTTAGTTGTTGAAAAGATATATTCACAAAATAGCTATTTACAGATCAAATATCTAATGGAATGGTTGCAACACCGTCTTCCAAAACTTTACGTTTTGGATAAAAATAACTAAAACACGCTTGGCATAAAATGTAGCGAATTCGGCCAACTCGAATGTCCGCATTTTTCCGACATGGCGCGCGTATTTTTTGGGAGTCTGGTGATCAAATTAATTTTTGAAATTTGCGCCACTTTAACACACTTGTGGGGACGTTTGGGTGAAGTCAAGAAAAACATGTATAATTTAGGTGAATAGAGTGTTATTAGAGGATCATAACGATACCAAAGTTGCCATGGATACGTTTGTAGTTTTGCCGCCTTTGAGCATTCATTTAGTGCGAATTTGTAAACATAGGCGCGTCGAAGCTAGGACGTGAAATTTCACGAAGTTTGGCTTCGAATAACTTTTTTATTTTACATTATGTTTACCATTTTTTTTCATATTACTAAATTTTCATCTTTTATTTAAAATCGTATCTTTTTATTTTTTTTATTTTCGTTTTTAAACGCGCTCAAAATGCCTTTGAATAAGGCCACAAAGTACAAGCGCTTCGATGGTAACAAATTTATGAAGGACGTTTGGCGTCCGAGGTCGCGGTGAAACGAAAGATAGAATTATCCAAAACGCAAAGAAAATTGAGGAGACTAGACGAGAAGGTACGTTTGATATCGATTTGCCGCATTATGTTGCTCAAAGGATGGGAGTTATATATTTTATTTATAGAATTCGAAGGGTGAGAGAAACGTGAATATACTATATAATTTATACTGCACCTGTTATAGTGTACTTTTATAAGTTGCTATACGTATAGACAGAATTCTGTTCAGGCTATCTTCATGACATTTAGCAAAGCAATGGACATTGATAGTTTAATAGAATTGTGCATATCGTTTGAGATTAGCATTTTGCTGTTATCACAGTGGCTATTTTAAAATGACAAATAAGTGAAATAACATGTATATGGGTTGCATTTAAGGTACAATGAGTCAGTTACATGTACCAAGAGACTGCCAGCACTTAATTTACCCATGACCTGCAACATGAAATTGTTCGGCATCACACATTGAAAAATGTGTTGTTCAGAAAACATCCACACTCACATCACAGAGGGAATTTTTTCCATCAGGAGAGGGAGGGGAGAAAAAGCTCTTTCCTGCTTATTGCAAAACCAACTCACCAACTATCTGTGAGTAGTTGCATTGCATCTAATTAAAATAAAATTTTGAGCATTGCGGTCGAGTGGTAACACCTGCAGTAAGCTTGCAAGGTGATTGTTGTGATAAGTGGAGCTTGTGACAAGTGAAAACTGTGTCTAATAATACTGTACTTTTGAAGAAGATTGTAATGATATCTTCTTTGAAAGTCAATTATGTTGGGCTATATTAGGATTTTGCTACCTTGAAAGTAACCATGCTACTTTGATTTCCACATTTTGTTACCCTTGTCTTAAAGCAGGGTTCTACTATATATATATATGAAATATGGTTTACCTAGCTAGAACAGGTATACTTAATTATTGTACTCATCATGGAGAGACTCATGTGCTCAAGTGGGCTAATGGCTTATGACCCTATTCATTTATCTCATATTATTCTCTGATGGTCCATGACCCTTGCTGCATGTTGTCCCATTAAGCTGGAGTACCTCCCTCTGTGGCCTACATAGGCTGTGTACACTTGATAATGTTGCCCGCCAAAGGGTAAACTGTGGCTCAATGGTGTGAGCTTCCCAAAAGTGTGTACTTACATATTTGCTTTCTCTGGAATACAGAGGGAAGGTATTTTTCATCTCATTGGGAATGTAGCCTGCAACCCTGTTCAAAATATATTGTACTTGTATCTTCACTCTTGACATATTTCTTGTAGGTCTTCAGATGCAATTATGTTAATGATGGACAACATTTGCACTGAAAATTTACACTATGTATATCTAGTGATATAATTTGTCATTGATTTTGAAATAAATATGTGATATTGTACTATATTAATGTATATAAGCTTTTGGTTTAGTGTAGTATTTATGCTGTTAATAATTAAGAATTTCATGTTGGCTGTACTATGAGTTATAGAGGAGTTCGATAAAGGTTGTACTATGAATTAATCCACTACTGTGTTGAGGATACTTTTTAATTGAAATTGGTGGTGAATGTTGTGAAAAATCAAAGCTGTGTTTGTTTACTTATGTTTTTTTTATACTTGTTTGAAAAACAAACATACCTTTGTTTTATCAGACATTCATCCAATTTCATTCTGTACTCATTACAAAGGTAAACTCACTAACAGTGTAAATTTCTTGAAACACTTAGACACTATTCTCATCTGTATGACTTAACTAGATTAACTAACTTATTAATACACCAAATACTGTCAAGGTACATACACCTCTGCATACACATAGACACAATGCAATTTATTTTATTTTATTCATATAATACTGTGAATTACAATGACAATAAATGCTCCCAGTATCAATTACTCTGAATGTAACTGGTCAAGCTATAAGGGACTGTTCATAAATCATAGGGGGGGTGGGCTATGGAAATTGAGGGGTGGGTCATGAATTTTTCAAGTCACAAATAGGGGTGGGTCATGAAAATTTTACAGATATACTGGGGGGATATTTAAGGATTTCTAGTACCAAATAGGGGGTGGGTTATGTATATTTTGTAGGAAAATCAGGGGTGGTCCACACAAAATTAGCCTTTCAATAATTAAATTTTTATAGCCCACCCCCCCCCCCCCTATGCTTTATGACCAGTCCCTAATGCATTCTGTGGACACCATTCATGTAGAGTCAGATTGGTACCTGAAAAAAGGTTCATGTAATTGCTGAGCTGCTTCAAAGCATATTTGCACTAAGTGTACCTTGTGAAAACCTTATAGTCCTGGTAACTTGTTCTTCTATTATGAATATCATACATGTTTGCAATGACACCAATAAATACAAATTAATATGGACAGGGGAAAATCATGATATAATATTCCCAATTAAGAGCACAACTCAGTAGCTCAAAACTCACAAATACAATGATATAAAATTAGCCAAAAGGGCCAGATTCTACGCAAAATTACATCATCTATCGTGGCGATTCTCAGACTATTTGTTTTTCGATGATGTTGCGAGGTAGTATGTTTTGAGTCCCACAAAACGAGATAAAAAATAAGCTCCTAAATGTTCAATGTTCTGTACTCCTGGTCGGCGCCATCTTGGATTTTTATTACGCTCATGGGCGAAACCGCTGAACGCAATGACAGTCCAACTTGGCCGAATTCGCAGCCTTTTATGCCAAGCGTGAAAGCGTTTTTAACTTGAACATATGTGCACATTGTATTGTTCATAACTCTGAATCCCCTATTTACACCCGACCCACTACGTTTACTTAAAATTACATCTAAATATTTATCTTTATTAATAACATTATTCTTTTTGTTAACCCCTTTGCAACTAAATTTGTCTTTCCCATCCCCAAAACAATAATACGTTTTACTACATAGACTAATTATCCCATCCCCGTGGAAACCTGACGAAGACCCCCTTGAGCCAGGTTGTGTTTGTCTGTTTAGTATGCCACCATCTTACCGATATACAGTGAGAAAGACAGAGGAGACATTTACTTGTAAGGAAACGGATTCGTAAGAAAGCGTATGACGAATTCCTTCGGCAAAAGGAAATCGGTGAACTGATTCAGGACTTACAGATCTACTAATAACTATAACAAAAGTGTAACTGTACATATAATTAAATGAACTTAAACATATAACTAAATATTGTTAAACACAAAACCAAATAAAATAGTTTTTGTAAAAGTCCCGTGGAGGGACAAATTGTGTCCCGCAAAGTGATATTAGGTTTTGCAAAAGTCCCGTGGAGGGACACAAAGTCCCGTGGAGGGACAAATTAAGTCCCGCGAGTCCCGTTTCAGCAAAACAAACCAATGCCCGCTCACGAACTCGATTCTATTATTGTCCAAAATCACATATATCGTGTTATATGATCCCCCGTGTTGTCAAGGTTTTATTCGCCTCGGGCAAAGTGAATAAGACACAGATGGTAATAACACGCACACATGTTAGTTGTTGAAAAGATATATTCACAAAATAGCTATTTACAGATCAAATATCTAATGGAATGGTTGCAACACCGTCTTCCAAAACTTTACGTTTTGGATAAAAATAACTAAAAGCGTTTTTAACTTGAACATATGTGCACATTGTATTGTTCATAACTCTGAGTCCCCTATTTACACCCGACCCACTACGTTTACTTAAAATTACATCTAAATATTTATCTTTATTAATAACATTATTCTTTTTGTTAACCCCTTTGCAACTAAATTTGTCTTTCCCATCTTCAAAACAATAATACGTTTTACTACATAGACTAATTATCCCATCCCTTCCCACTCTACTTTAAATAATGCCGGCGTTCTCTTATCCATCGACTATTTGGTGGAAATTAGCCAGGAAAGCTATTCGCTATTGTTGGACCGTTTCTCTCATGTATTCGACCAAATCAGTCAACGAATAGTGAACGGTGAGGTATGTTGTGCGTTTGACCACCTATGTATTTTCGAGACTTGTACTTATTACTATTATGACTATTTAGGTGTGTGCTGAAAGTGGCGATGACGTTGAAGAAATGGTGCAACGTCTTCTCACATTGAATCAGGTATAGACCATATTGTTGGTCAACTTGATCTGTGTAGTTCTTGCTCTTATTACTCTTTCTTATTTTTTTTTTTTGCAGGAGACCCAAGATGAAGCGGACGCTAGTCAAACAAGCGAGGACGAAGTGCGTGAGGTAAATAATTTTAGAGGTTTAAAATTCTAGTCATGGTTTACTTATCTTTCCGGGCTTGTGATATATATGTGTAGCATTTTTTTTCCTCCGATTTTTTCAGGCGAGTGAGAATGAGGAAAGTGGGGAAGAAAATACAATTAAAGGTTCACCCATTAGAAAAATTGCAAGAAAAACTGGAACTTCATCTCATGGAACTACCTTTTCTGGGCTTCAATTCCGGAAAGTATGATATCAACGCCGCTAAAAACCCTTTCTTTACCCACCTCGTGAAACATGAGCAAGTTAAGTTTGTGATAAAAAGAAACAACAGCCACATGTGTCTCAAGACAATACACTTGAAGTTTCTCGATATTACAAACTACTTGGCTCCTGGATTCTCCTACGAACAATTTTTAAAAGCTTAAGAGTGCACACAGACCAAAGGGTACTTTCGTCTGACAAAGTTAAACTTATCCACCTTACCGCCCCCTGAAGCCTTGAATTCAATGCTTTCCAACACCGCCATTTCCGAGGAACAATACGAGTACTGCCAGCGCGTGTGGAACGATAACAAGATGGAAACGTTTCGTGACTTTTTGGTTTGATATAATAATCTTGATGTCGTTCCCTTCCTCGAGGCTATTGACAAGATGAACAAGTTTTGGAAGGAGCGAGATATAGACATGTTTAAAGACGGTGTGAGTGTGCCAGGTTTGACGATGAAATATTTATTTTCGAATGTTCCAAACGTGCATTTCTCACTGTTTAACGAAAAAGACAAAGACTTATACTATACCATGAAAGACAATAACGTCGGTGGCCCAAGTATAATATTTAACCGATACCACGAAACAGACAAAACTTTTATACGCAACGCAGAAATGACACGAAAGAAATCTAGAGCCTAAACCATGCAAAAAAGTGGTCGGTTACGACGCCAATGCGCTATACCTCTGGGCGATCATGCAAGATATGCCAACCGGACAGTATACGCGACGACTGGAAAACGACGGCTCTAAAAAGCAATGGAGCGGTAAAAAGGCGATCGAGTGGTTGGAATGGCAAGCCCACCAACAACAGATAAAGATCAGACATGGGTACAAAAATACCGAGAAAAGAGTTGGAGCTCGTCGCCTTCCAGTCGTCGCGTAAACTGTCCGGTTGACATATATTGCATGATCGCCCAGAGGTATAGCGCATTGGCGTCGTAACCGACCACTTTCTTGCATGGTTTAGGCTCTAGATTTCTTTCGTGTCATTTCTGCGTTGCGTATAAAAGTTTTGTCTGTTTCGTGGTATCGGTTAAATATTATACTTGGGCCACCGACGTTATTGTCTTTCATGGTATAGTATAAGTCTTTGTCTTTTTCGTTAAACAGTGAGAAATGCACGTTTGGAACATTCGAAAATAAATATTTCATCGTCAAACCTGGCACACTCACACCGTCTTTAAACATGTCTATATCTCGCTCCTTCCAAAACTTGTTCATCTTGTCAATAGCCTCGAGGAAGGGAACGACATCAAGATTATTATATCAAACCAAAAAGTCACGAAACGTTTCCATCTTGTTATCGTTCCACACGCGCTGGCAGTACTCGTATTGTTCCTCGGAAATGGCGGTGTTGGAAAGCATTGAATTCAAGGCTTCAGGGGGCGGTAAGGTGGATAAGTTTAACTTTGTCAGACGAAAGTACCCTTTGGTCTGTGTGCACTCTTAAGCTTTTAAAAATTGTTCGTAGGAGAATCCAGGAGCCAAGTAGTTTGTAATATCGAGAAACTTCAAGTGTATTGTCTTGAGACACATGTGGCTGTTGTTTCTTTTTATCACAAACTTAACTTGCTCATGTTTCACGAGGTGGGTAAAGAAAGGGTTTTTAGCGGCGTTGATATCATACTTTCCGGAATTGAAGCCCAGGACAGGTAGTTCCATGAGATGAAGTTCCAGTTTTTCTTGCAATTTTTCTAATGGGTGAACCTTTAATTGTATTTTCTTCCCCACTTTCCTCATTCTCACTCGCCTGAAAAAAACGGAAGAAAAAAAATGTTACACATATATATCACAAGCCCGGAAAGATAAGTAAACCATGACTAGTATTTTAAACCTCTAAAATTATTTACCTCATGCACTTCGTCCTCGCTTGTTTGACTAGCGTCCGCTTCATCTTGGGTCTCCTGCAAAAAAAAAAAAATAAGAAAGAGTAATAAGAGCAAGAACTACACAGATCAAGTTGACCAACAATATGGTCTATACCTGATTCAATGTGAGAAGACATTGCACCATTTCTTCAACGTCATCGCCACTTTCAGCACACACCTAAATAGTCATAATAGTAATAAGTACAAGTCTCGAAAATACATAGGTGGTCAAACGCACAACATACCTCACCGTTCACTATTCGTTGACTGATTTGGTCGAATACATGAGAGAAACGGTCCAACAATAGCGAATAGCTTTCCTGGCTAATTTCCACCAAATAGTCGATGGATAAGAGAACGCCGGCATTATTTAAAGTAGAATGGGAAGGGATGGGATAATTAGTCTATGTAGTAAAACGTATTATTGTTTTGAAGATGGGAAAGACAAATTTAGTTGCAAAGGGGTTAACAAAAAGAATAATGTTATTAATAAAGATAAATATTTAGATGTAATTTTAAGTAAACGTAGTGGGTCGGGTGTAAATAGGGGACTCAGAGTTATGAACAATACAATGTGCACATATGTTCAAGTTAAAAACGCTTTTAGTTATTTTTATCCAAAACGTAAAGTTTTGGAAGACGGTGTTGCAACCATTCCATTAGATATTTGATCTGTAAATAGCTATTTTGTGAATATATCTTTTCAACAACTAACATGTGTGCGTGTTATTACCATCTGTGTCTTATTCACTTTGCCCGAGGCGAATAAAACCTTGACAACACGGGGGATCATATAACACGATATATGTGATTTTGGACAATAATAGAATCGAGTTCGTGAGCGGGCATTGGTTTGTTTTGCTGAAACGGGACTCGCGGGACTTAATTTGTCCCTCCACGGGACTTTGTGTCCCTCCACGGGACTTTTGCAAAACCTAATATCACTTTGCGGGACACAATTTGTCCCTCCACGGGACTTTTACAAAAACTATTTTATTTGGTTTTGTGTTTAACAATATTTAGTTATATGTTTAAGTTCATTTAATTATATGTACAGTTACACTTTTGTTATAGTTATTAGTAGATCTGTAAGTCCTGAATCAGTTCACCGATTTCCTTTTGCCGAAGGAATTCGTCATACGCTTTCTTACGAATCCGTTTCCTTACAAGTAAATGTCTCCTCTGTCTTTCTCACTGTATATCGGTAAGATGGTGGCATACTAAACAGACAAACACAACCTGGCTCAAGGGGGTCTTCGTCAGGTTTCCACTCAAAGAAGTCACAAGCACTTTCTCTTGGATGAGGACAACAATAGAATAAACGATCCTGATTAGGACCCTCTTTCTTCACTTTCTTGGTGCGACATATCAGATCATGTCGGCAAAAGAGCGCGCCTATGGCGTACGTCACGGGGTATACGTACACTGTTTTAACCAACAAGAGCGCGACTATAGCGTACGTCACGGGGTATACGTACGCTGTTTTAACCAATCAGAGCGCGACTATAGCGTACGTCACGGGGCATACGTACGCTGTTTTAACCAACCAGAGCGCGGCTATAGCGTACGTCACGGGGCATACGTACGCTGTTTTAACAAATCAGAGCACGGCTATGGCGTACGTCACGGGGTATACGTACGCCGTTTTAACCAATCAGAGCGCGGCTATAGTGTACGTCACGGGGTGTACGTCACGGGGAGTACGTACGCTGTTTGACCAATCATAATCTCGCATACTAATTAGTGCGGCATCCTGTGGAGGCTTGCGGCGCCCTATGGAGGCTTGCGGCGCCCTATGGAGGCTTGCGGCGCCCTATGAAGGCTTGCGGCGCCCTGCGGTACCCTTGCGGCGCCCTATGGAGGCTTGCGGCGCCCTATGGAGGCTTGCGGCGCCCTATGGAGGCTTGTGGCGCCCTATGGAGGCTTGCGGCGCCCTGTGGAGGCTTGCGCAACCTCGCGCAGCCTCATGCAACCTCGCGCAGCCACGGTGTGTACGTCACAGGGTGTACGTACGCTGTTTGACCAATCAGGGCACGATATTCTAATGAGGGTGCGCCCCCTCAATATGCGTGCGCCCCCTCGTACACCCTCGCGCCCCCTCAAAAAAAAGGGTTGATCGGTACCTATATTACTACTGGGGTTACACTGCCACCTATAAAGAGAAAGGGGTTGGTAAACAAAATTTTGAGTAAAAGGTTGAGTGAAGGAAAAACAATTAAACAAGCAGTTATCAAAGCCATGTCATAGAAGTGGTGAAATACATGTTTGAGAACTGAATGGTATTCTTTTGTAAAGTTTTTGGCTATTTGTGGCATATTTATTTTACATAATTAATATTACATTTTTATACAGAAACAATTTCAATATTTTAATGCTTGAATCATTTTTTAGCAAGACAAGACATTTTCTCTTTGGTGCAAAACCCAACCGTGAATAATGACTGGCCCTAACAGAATCACAGGATGAAAAATCAGATTTGCAATGCATTTTCAACCCAGTGCCAAAATGCAAATGTCGTTAGGTGCAAATCTGTGTGCCAATTTGATCATTTGAAAACACATACAATGGATGAAATATATATATATATATATATATATATATATATATATATATATATATATATATATATATATATATATATATATATATATATATATATATATATATATATATATATATATATGTCAATCCCGAAAAGGTTGTCCAGGCGAAATATACTATAATATATATATATCGATCACGTGGTTACTGTAATATATGCGTCAACACGAAGATGATTTTATCATGCGTGTTAATTGCGCGTTCGATTAGCGTGGAAATTAAAACCTGTACACAATGCCTAGACCATATTCGGCGGATGATTTGCGCTGGAGAATGGTTTATCAAAGACTATTTTATCAAAGGAGGTATAAACATCACAGTTATTTGTTTGCCCAAAAACTGTGTACCGGACGATTACGTTTTTGAATAGCGGTGATGTGAAGCCGTATCGTCTTGGTCGGCCTACTGGAAGCGCGAGTTTATTCGATCATGAAGAGTCTATCGATAATGGATTGTATTCTTCGAACAGCTCAGATACGGCTACATGAAATAACTAACTACATTACCAGTGCTACTGGCTCTTCATTTCGTCCACAGACATTGCCTGTCACGCTGTTCAAATGCTTGGAATGACGCGTAAAAATGTAGGTCATTGAACCGACTGAAGTATATATTGAACATTGGTTGGCTATTGACTAACATTGCAAGTTGTTTTATCGTCAGTATAACTAAAATGTTAAAATACTACAGATACAACGCATTGCTCTTCAAAGAAATGATGACCTCAGACAGCAATTTAAAGCTGAAATAAGCGTATTTAATCCAAACCAACTCGTATCCTCGATGAAACAGGCATTGTACGTATTAAGGAACGATCTATACAGCTGTCATAATATATTTTGATGGTCAACATTTTTGTACATTGAGTTATACTTTTTGTTGAAGGATAAACGAATTGCTCGTTTCTATGGATATAGTACTCGTGGGTTGTGAGAGATTGTACTGTATAGTGTGTCCCTTTAGAAATCGTTCCTTAATACGTACAATGCCTGTTTCATCGAGGAATACGAGTTGGTTTGGATTAAATACGCTTATTTCGGCTTTAAAATGCTGTCTGAGGTCATCATTTCTTTGAAGAGCAATACGTTGTATCTGTAGTATTTTAGTATAGGTAATAGTATAATTTCGAGTGCAATTACGGATAAACAAGCACGAGTGAGTTTTTAAAAACTGCAAAATAGCGCGAGTCCGAAGGACGAGCGCTATTTGCGGTTTTTAAAAACTCACGAGTGCTTGTTTTCCGTAATTGCAGGAGAAATTATACTATTACTTATTAATAATATAAAAAGGAAATGTCCAAACAAGCATTTTGTACTTACAACTTCGCATGATGCAAGTGCACTCATTCTCGAATTTCTTCGCTTAAAAAATTCATGTTTACAAAAGCCATGGCTAAAAGTTTTAGGTACAAAGCTCCAGCATACTTCAGAGTTTGTTTTGTGATCATAATTGTCAGAGAAGAATCCCAAATTGTGTTGAAATTTCGACGAAATCTTTAAGCAAACGTGAAAATTCGGCCGCCATATTTTTGGTTTTTTAGCGAGTAAATCCCATCGCTCAAAGAGCTTATTACAGATTTTTGCTCTGTTGTTACAGATTTTTGCACTGTTGTTACAGATTTTTGCACTGTTTTTACAGATTTTTGCACTGTGTTACAGATTTTTGCACTGTTCTGGGTGATGTTTGGGATTAACTGCACTCGAATCAACCAATCACAGCCCAGAAACATTTCCTTGTATATTATTAATATTTTAAAACTGCAATGTTAGTCAATAGCCAAACCAATCTTCAATACTTCAATCGGTTCAATGACCTACATTTTTACGCGTCATTCCAAGCATGTGAACAGCATGACAGGCAATGTCTGTGGACGAAATGAAGAGCCAGCAGCACTGGTAATGTAGTTAGCTATTTCATGTAGCTGTATCTGAGGTGTTCGAAGAATACAATCCCTTATGGATAGACTCTTCATGATCGAATAAAATCGCGCTTCCAGTAGGCCGACCAAGACGATACGGCTTCACATCACCGCTATTCAAAAACGTAATCGTCCGGTACACAGTTTTTGGGCAAACAAATAACTGTGATGCTATTTGTTTATACCTCCTTTGATAAAATAGTCTTTGATAAACCATTCTCCAACGCAAATCATCCGCCGAATATGGTCTCGGCCTTGTGTACAGTATATACTGCAAACAGGTTTTAATTTCCACGCTAATCGAACGCGCAATTAACACGCATGATAAAATCATCTTCGTGTTGACGCATATATTACAGTAACCACGTGATCGATATATATATATATTATAATATATTTCGCCTGGGCAACCTTTTCGGGATTGACAGTATATATATATATATATATATATAACAAAGAAGACAAACTTGAGTCACTTCATTTAAACATTTATTCACTACAAACTTGTTTCGTATGGTAAGCAAAGCTTACCACACTCATCAGGTGAAATCGCGTTTGATGTTGTGCTTGGGAAACTTGAGGTGCTATATATACATGATTGGCGTCATCGAAATAATGTTATATTACATGGGTTAGCTATTGATTGCAAAGCAGGAAGTCTTTCCTATGTCTACAGGCTGATAACAGTTCGTTTCTAGAGTTCAAGGAGCTGAGATGCGGATAATAAATAATTATAATTTTTTCATGTAGGCATAGCTTGCATCGTTTCGTTTTGTTCGAATAACTCTTCCATTTTTTTATAATTTTCCAGTCCATTGAATATTGTACGTTTGATTCCTTTAAGAACCAAACGTATTTGCTGAGTGCGGTGGCACGTTTATGATGTACACTATTGAGCACTCTACTCATATGATTCAAAATTCAATACTAGTCTATATATATATATATATATATATATATATATATATATATATATATATATATATATATATATATATATATATATATATATATATATATATATATATATATATATATATATATATATATTATTATATATATATATTATTATTATATATATATATATATATATATATATATATATATATACTTTAGATTGATGAAGGCTGTAGCCGAAACGTCTTAATAAAGTTTAGATACAATTGTAGGTTGTCAGAAATTGTTGTTGGTTCGCTTTTTTAAACTTTTTATCCATACGTACGAACCTTGACTTATGAATCAGTTTTGATCTTTCTGGCATGACTGGTCCTATTGATCTGGAAATTATTCTTAAACGACTATATATATATATATATATATATATATATATATATATATATATATATATATATATATATATATATATATATATATATATATATATATATATAAACAAGAAACTTGAATCACTTCGTTTAAAACATTTATTCACCATTTAAACGAAGTGATTTTACGAAGTGATTTTACGAAGTGATTCAAGTTTCTTGTTTATATTCGCTCTACTTTTGTATCGAGCACTCTATTCATATGATTCTAGACTTAGTATATTTACTGACACTCGCCTATATATATATATATATATATATATATATATATATATATATATATATATATATATATATATATATATATATATATATATATATATATATATATATATATATATATATATATATACATATAACAGATAAAAGAAAATGGTAGAAGCTATGAGGTCAAATGGGGAATAATCAAGCAATTTACAACTCCCGTCAATTCAAAAAAATGTTACCTGTGCTTAGAAGAAAAACTTTTAATCTTAAAAAGCCGGAAGAAACTGCTTAACAAACGCTCAGATTTATTTAACACTTGCCGACATGTAACTTTAAACCACTAACTATAACCAAACTTATTGTGAATAATAAAATATTATCTGTCAGTTGCCTGATGATCGCCTAAGCGCGTGAAACTCTGAGTAGCGACAGAAAAAGTATTTCTCGTCTTTAATTCATTCATTTATATATATATATATATATATATATATATAATGTGCTAGTTTTGGTTAGCGAAATACAAAAGAGTGCTCAATGACATAAAGACAGAGCGAAACGTATAATTGTGCAAAAATACCTCAAAAACTTACCACTACAGTCTGTTTCATCCAAAGGGAATCTTCAGGTGGTAGACAAATTTCGAAAATGTGCGAGCTTCTTTTATGCTCAAGGCGGAAACGTGGGCGCGTGGGTGGTTGAATAGCATGCATTCCTTTCTTTGTTTAGGTTGTTTACCTGAAATCTGCTTTTGTGTTGGCAGGCCGAAACTATTTCCGATCTTTTGTTAAGCAAGCAATTGTTTTTTTCTTTCAAAATACTGATTTTTTCCTCCAAACACAAATTACATCTTTTGGATCCTCCCGTGTAAGAAATAGACTTTTTTATTATGGACCATTTTATGGTGAAATCTGTTTTCTTTTGCTTTAAGTGCCAAACGTGTTTCGAAAGTTCCGTCTCGTTCGAATATTTTTTGTGTGTGAAAGATTTGATATGATTCCTGTATCGCTCTTTGAATGTGTTTGAGGTCATGCCAATGTAGTGCTTTGTGTCCTGTGTGTTGCTTGTCAAAATTGTTGCTTTGTATACAATGTCCTTACTCATGCACTTGTTCTGCAATGGGCATGTGTGCTTGTTCCTACAGTTACAGTTCTCTGCGCTAATGTCTTGTGGTGGGCTTTTCCTAATTATGCGTGTGTTGTGGCTTGTGATAATTGACTTAACGTTACTCATGCAGCTGTAACTGACCTTAACTGTGTTCCTATTGAAAATTTTGTGTAACTTGTTGCCTATTGGAAAGTGCATGTCTACAAGCTTGAGGAAACTGCGTGCGATGTTTGTCTTGACATTTTTGCTAAATGGAGGGTTAAACCAAATGATGTTGCGTTGCCTGTTCCTGCGTGGTTGCTGTGTTACATGTGGCATGTATTCCAGCTTGTGGCGGAAGTTGCTATGTCCTAGTGCGTTTTGATATGTTTGTACTGCATCGTCAAATACTTGTTTGTCAGATGACAGCGTTGAAATTCGCTTGTTGATAGATGCTGGAAGTTGCCTTAAGATGCTGGGTGGGTGGTTAGAGTGATTGTGTATGTACAACGGATCGTCATTGGGCTTCCTATAAGGTTTATATTTTCCGGTAGAAAGGTCGAATGTTACGTCTAGAAAGTTTACCACGTGTAAATTTGATTCTGCTGTTATTTTTAGGCCAAACTGTTCGAAAATTTTGGGTAGCTCTTTCCTAGTTTTGTCTGCCAAACGTGCTGATCTGTTTTTAATAACCGCCAAACCGTCATCTCTGTACAAGCCGATGTTTTTCTTGCCAAACTTTTTTCCTAAATGGTTTAAGATGAAAAGACCTACTAGTTCGCAAATTTCTGCCCCGTCATAGCTACCCATGGTAACATCAAACAAATTGCTATTTCGAAGATGTGCGAGGAAAGGAACTGAAACCTTTCGAAGAAGACGTTATAAAATTACTAGAAACCATTAAATTTCGAGACACAAAAGACTATTTTCAAGACACTTTGGCAAACGACTTAAAGAAAATCAATTCATCCGACAAAATGTTTGTTTTCGCTGATAAAACTAGGAACATATATGAAACCTCGCTCGACACATACAACAAGCTCTTGCACGACAATATCACAAAAACATATAAACACGGATCTGAGGAAAACATTTCGGAAATAAACAACGAACTAAACCATATCGTAAATAAACTTTCGATTGGCAACCGGATTGAATGCATGAAAAAACGGGAAGCTTTTATTTCTCTCAAAGATCACAAGGAAAATTTTCAGAACAACCCAAAATGCCGGCTCATCAACCCAGCAAAAAGCGATTCCGGAAAAATTAGTAAATCCATTTTGGACAGATTAAACACAAAACTTATGTATAGGTTATCATATGTATAGGTTATCATATGAGAGGCGAGGTGATATCAGTTTTATCGCTCGAGAGACGATATCATATTCTGTCACGAGTGAGCGCAGCGAACGAGGGACAAAATATGGTATCGTAACTAGAGCGATAAAACTGATATTACCGAGTCTCGAATGTGATAACCTATTTATCACATACTTGTGCCTTTATCTAGAGCAAAAACCAGATTATATTTTCAAACTATTTATACTTCGAGTACATTTCAAAATGAATTCAAAATTATTATTTAAAATACGCTAAACAGGTAGAAATTACAAAAACAAACCAAAAATAACTTATCTTTTAATAGCTGCAAATTTCTTTGTGTTATTTTCCTTGTATTATTTTATATTTTTATTGTTATCTCTCTATCGATCCTTCAGTCGGACGCCATCTTTCTTTTGAGCGGGACAAAATTAAAAACGATATCGCGGGACAAAAAACGACATCACGGGACATATCGTTTTTATGTCACCGTGTTATCGCCCAGATAAAGGCACAAGTATGTGATAAATATATATATATATATATATATTATACCTCATACTTACCTCGTCCAATCAGAATGCTCTATTAGTAGAACGTGTCCATAGTATTTTTCAGCGAATACCATGCTATAGGAAATTCTGACCTAGGTTTTTTCCCCGAGGCATGGTATTCGGCCGAATCTCCCGGGAGATTCGGCCGAATATCCCGGGAGATTCTATAACAAACTTACTTGCAGGGAGGTTGGTTCGGGATTAACGCACCGAGGGGTCTGACAGCTGTTCGAACCTACCGAGCGAAGCGAGGTAGGTTCGGACAGCTGTCAGACCTCGAGGTGCGTTAATCCCGAACCAACCGAACCTGCAAGTAAGTTGGGTTTTTATCCCATACTAAACTTATCTTCTTGTGTTGTTTTCCGAGGCTCGCTGAGTCGCCGATGTATTTTGTCAACATTTTCTCTTCTTAAACTTATTGGTCTCTTAATATTTCTTTATCAGGGTCTCTATTGTCTTTAGTTAACAATTTTCCGTTTCTTTTTGCTTGGTTTCTGTGACGTCTTTAGCCCAAAAATGTTCTTTAAAGTGTAGGTTTAATCATCAGCTAAATTTTGTTCGCCATTGTTGTTGAGCAGTTTGAGGCGGACGGCAGCGTAAGCAGCAAGCAGGTAAGTTCGGGTTTTTGTAACGAATCAGAAAGCCGGTTTTATTGATAAAAGAGAAAAGCGGGTAAGTTCGGAAAAAGCAGGTAAGTTCGAAAAAAACTTACCTGCTGAGAACAAATCAGAAGCCCGCTTTCATGACACATATGGGATAAGACTTTTAATCTCACGCGACATCCCGCGAGAGCTACACGCGCCGATTAAAAACAATGAAAAATGGCGGGAGCACACAAGAGTGTATGGATGTTCTACGGTGTTTCTTAAGTGGTTTCACTGGAAATTTTACAAAACAGGATGTTCAAAAGACGGCAAAATTACTCAGCACTATTTACTTGATCCCATTTGGCAAAGAACTTTGGAAAAATTGTTTATCTGAGTGAAAAACGAAATCTCGTATTCTCGAAGGTATGTTGACAAGTTGTCCTGGACTTGAACAGTTATATATTTTCGGTATAATATATCATTTATAGACCCTCCGCTAGGGTGATTCAGCAAAATAGTAACCCTCAGTGATGATATTTCCCTCGGGCTAAAGCCCTCGGGAAATAACAAAATGGAATTTATTACCATTTATTTCTTTGTTTTCTTGCTTGAAATGACACCGTGAGGTTCATTTCAAGTTAATGAGCGCACTAATGTCGTCTTTATATGATTTTAGGTGGTTGTTTTATCAATGAAATTGTCTTAAATCTCTCTTTTCGGTGAGTTAAAAAAATACTTGTAAAATCAGACTACATGTTTACATTAGACTGCGAGCAGGTGTTACTCGTTCGGGTCAGCCAATCAAAACGCTGAACGATAAATTTTCACCAGTGAAAAAACATCGTTCGTCCAATCAAAGGCCGTGAACGATGTTTTTTCACCGAGTGAAATTTTATCGCTCTTGATGCCGATTGGCTATTGCGAATTCGGAACGATTATTACGCACAGCCATATCGATGAATAAATCTCTATACTCATATAATAAATATGAAAACTGCCACGACTCCAAGATACAGTAATATTTATTTGATGAATGGTAAGGATGAAAAATAAATAAAAAATAGCTTAAACATTCGGCAGAAATTATATATATATATATATATATATATTGGATATATATATATATATATATATATATATATATTGGATATATATATATATATATATATATATATATATATATATATATATATATATATATATATATATATATATATATATATATATATATATATATATATATATATATCACATACTTGTGCCTTTATCCGGGGGATTACACGGTGACATAAAAACGATAGGTCCCGTGATATCGTTTTTTGTCCCGCGATATCGTTTTTTGTCCCGCTCAAAACAAAGATGGCGTCCGACTGAAGGATCGATAGAGAGATAACAATAAAAATATAAAATAATACAAGGAAAATAACACAAAGAAATTTGCAGCTATTAAAAGATAAGTTATTTTTGGTTTGTTTTTGTAATTTCTACCTGTTTAGCGTATTTTAAGCAATAATTTTGAATTCATTTTGAAATGTACTCGAAGTATAAATAATTTGAAAAAATAATCTGGTTTTTGCTCTAGATAAAGGCACAAGTATGTGATAAATAGGTTATCACATTCGAGACTCGGTAATATCAGTTTTATCGCTCTCGTTACGATATCATATTTTGTCCCTCGTTCGCTGCGCTCACTCGTGACAAAATATGATATCGTCTCTCGAGCGATAAAACTGATATCACCTCGCCTCTCATATGATAACCTATACATATATATATATATATATATATATATATATATATATATATATATATATATATATATATATATATATATATATATATATATATATATATATATATATATATATATATATATATATATATATACCTGGGAAGTGGATGGTTACTTTTACATTAGTTTGCACCCCTTCCCCTAGATATTTAGCTTTTACACCACCAAGATCTTGTTAAAAATTCTGCAATATAGATAGTTTATAAATAAACTCAAGCCATTTTCATCATGAAAACTGACCTGGGTTGGCTAGCTAGATTAAACCAACTTGGCTAATGTCGTTAAAGTTTAAATATATATGCTTAATTACCCATGATGGACTCTTGTTACTTCATGAAACCCTACTGCAGAACAGGTTAGAAATAACCATGTTATTTCATTTTAACTTAAGTTGAGAGTAGGCGAAGGTGGTAGACAATTGGATTGGTAAGGAATTTAGAACTTTTCCAATATTACTCTGCGCATCAGCCCCAAATGTGATATTTTAAGTTGAGTGTGGCCCAGAGCCAATGTGTCCCATAATCGTGAATGGCCTTTGCCACACAGTGTAGATAGTGCAAATACAGTATTGAAACTTTGATGATTTGAGCAACGACACTTTGACGGAAAAGTGTTAGCCAAACTTTGTCACTTTTCAATTTGTTTGAGTTTATTTACTATTAGACAGTACTTTTTTTTCAGCATTGTGTTATCAATAACCAATATTTATTTGATGCACAATAATCAATATTTATTTGATGTGTTGTCAGATGTAACAAAAATCAATACAACTCATATCATACTGTATATATTTCTATCATGTCTTAGGTCATATTTTCTAACCACAGTCACCCACAAGCTTACAGGTGTTTTTCAAGTTGAACTACTCAATTACATACGTATGTACAAATTCAAAATGTCTGCCTAAAGATCAAATAACCCAAACGAAAAAACAAAATTTTACTTCACCAGAATGGAGCTTAAAATATCAAAAACACACACCAATTTAAATTTGGCAAGAATGGCGAAACATGGCCCAAATTACAAAAAAAAAAACCAAATTCTGGGATAATGCAGTCCCAAAGGAAAACAGCTGGAGGTCCTTTTAAGTGATGAGCCTGATTTTGCCTTATTAGTGGGCTAACTTCGTCTTCGATGAGTGTTACTATAAAAAGCAAAGATTTTCGGCCAAACCTGTAGCGTTTTAGGAGTTTTTCATCTGAGAAAACTTCCCAGGAAAGATAACGACTAAAAACTCTAAGTAAGCGTTGCCTTTCAATATTTTCTCGCTCACAAAAGTTGGTCACTCTTAATACAGCCGCCATATTTAACTAGGTTTTGAGAAGTTAACTATGCCATTGAAGATAATTTGACAACATTTTAACTGCAGTTAACGCTAACTGCTTTTAATGTACAACTGCCCTAACTACGTGTTTAGTTAACCATTGTTTAACTACTTTTTGGGTGGTTAATGAAAAGCAGTTAAGAGCTTTATAAAACCGGCCCCACGAGACATGGAAAAACTAAAGTTATATTTCTATATTAATTCGCCAGAAAAGCTTCAGGAATTTGTATGCATCAACTTGTGTTATCATCTGAGCAGACGAGGGAGAGAAGGTTAGCGGGAATTTAATTACATACGAAGGATTCACTTAAATTCAAGCAAGACAACCAACCCAAAACCTATGTCACGATAAGGCACACTGAACAATCCAAGAATTACCAAGGTGGTCATTAACAAAAAGTTCAAGGTTATACGGACGTCAGAAAGTATGAAATACCTAATTCGCTGTTTAATCCCGTAGCTGCTGTCAAATTCAAGTTGAGCTATCTTTATGCGGAGTGCGATGCGCTTTTCCAGACGCCACTGAAAAACTTTCATATGGAGAACAATGCTGGTTGAAGAATGAGCTCGTGGTGAAAAATTAAATTGCCCGCCGAATATTAAGAATATAAAAAAAGCTGCTCTTTCTCAAATCTACACTGCACACTGCGTTTGCTTTATTACTTATACTTGATCTATATCAATTTTTTCTTGTTGTAAAACTATTTTGTATAAATTATACCATTTCAAAAAAAATCATTTCAAATGCCCAATTTTGAGTGATATTTTAAGTTTTTTCTGCAATATATAGCCTTTAAAGTTATTATTATAGTAGCAATAGAATTGATGTTCTTGGGCATAAACAACCTCGACCCCAGGGCCTTTTCTAAAAATGGAGAGAGGGAAAAGGCCCTGGCACCGGCTGCTATCTTCTGCAATTTCATTAGTCTATAATCTCACCCAGTTAGTTTATTCAAAACCGTATATCTGTATATATATCTGTATGTTTTTTCTAAACACTTCGAAGTAGCGGTCATTTTAGAAAGAAATTCGCCTATACAGTTATCGCGTTAATTTATTCAAAAACAACGATTCGTGGTTTTGAAAGCCAGCCGGTGCCAGGGCCTTTTCCTTCACTCTAGAAAGCCCTGGGAACGAGGTTGGGGCATAAATATTTTTTGACTCACCTCAGAGCTCGTTTTAACACTCGCTGCGCTCGGGCTAAAATACTCCTCAGTCGCCCAAAAACATATTTATGCCCGCGAACGTCAACTCTATTGTTACATTAGCAGCGGCCTAGGCCGCAATTAGATTACCGTGAAATTCCATATTTCCAAGAAATTTGGCGCACTACATTATAATAAAACCCGATACTAGAAATACATGCATGCACCAACCCCTCGCCACTAACTAAGAGCATGCAACTATATTTTCGGAATTACATGAAGTACTTGAATAGGTTGTTGTCATAGCAACGCGGCTATTTGTTTTTCCTTCTGTATATTTTTTCAAAATGACAATGTTACAACATTTGTCATCAGTGTATGTTATTACGCCTAATGTAAACTTAACTTTGGTATAAAATACGACCTATTAATTACATTAGACGTTTTGAAATATTTATGAAACTAAAATTTTATCTACGTAAACTTTGAGTTTGAAATAAAACCGTTTCAAGCCAATACAAAGACAGTCGTGCATTTACAAAACATAAACTCACTCTGGAATTTAAACAGTGAATAGACTGGATGAGTACGGCTACGCCGGCCTTTATAAAGCATTAAAACACAAGTATAAATACACATTATCAACAAACTTGCCTTGAGTTTCACGCCATAGTCAATTCTTGGCGCTCCTCTGTATTTTCCCTGAATTAACCTCTCTTCAAGAGTCTGGTCGCAGTCGTTTTCGTCTCAGTTCTCGCCTTTTTGGATGCCTTAAGTGTTTGCTACTCCTGATAGTAAGCTATATTCTTGAGATCATAAATGACCACCCTTCGTTGGTTGTGAAAGTTGCCAAATCTTTTTGCAAAAATACACAGTATTGTAGTGCAAAAAGCAAATTTAGATATTTGCTGTCAGTTGAATCCGTGATTAATCAATCAACAATAAATTTTAAAACTGGCCAATCAGTGTTAGCCATTCATGATAGTCCGCCATATTGTTGAGATCAGTGAGAATGACGTCATGACATACCAAACCTTATTACCCAACTACCACGAGCAACGACTTTGAACTTCGCTAGTGCGAAATTAGTAACCCTCGTCCCGGGCTTGCGCCCGGAACGGCGCTTCGCGCCGTTAGCTCGGGGAAAAAATACTAAATGTAATTAACTCCAACGTGAAAGAATTCAAATCTTTAAATAAGATTTACGTATACATTTTACTAATTAATTTGAATTGCTAAACTAGCAATAATTATCATCCCTTCAAGGTTCAATATTCTGACCTGTTTTTTTTATGAAGAGATTCCAAAAATACCTTTAAGAATAACTTGAAAAGAGCAAGATCCGTTTAAATTGCCGCTGCTATCCACCGCTGTATAAGTCACCTGAAGAAGAAATTAGGGTTAAAATATCTACATTTTCAGCGATGACGTTAAACGACAGATGCACAAGAGAAAAACTTGGTAAAATGGTAAAATTAATAATAAACATAATTATATTCAACATATTCTGTTAATGAACATGATTAATATCATGCAGTCATCCACTCAACCTGACTTTAACAACAGGCGGGCAAAAACTAAATGATAGAGCGTTTATGCTGGCTTATTTTTAGCAATATTTAATCCTTCAATATGAATATATTCCAGTAATTGTTGTTAGTTTTCAAGTTAAAGTGGCTCCCTAAAGTTTGATACAGTTTACGAATGATTTATATAGATCAGTATGATTAGACGTCATCCTCGCGACTTTTGCGCCGAATTTTCCTAGTTCGGCAAAATTTTTAAAACAAGAGCCACAGAACTTGTTTTTGAGTGCTTTTATGTACCAAAACATGATCATTCCTCATTATTTTGTTGACTTTTTGAAAAGTTAAACAGTACGTATGTTTTGATCAATTCAATGGATTATAGTGTTTTTTTTTCCGTATTTTGAACATTATCTTGTGTTTTCGTCTCAAACAAGTAAAAATATCTGTTTCATAACATATGTCCAAACAACTCGAAAATAAAATTACTAAAAAAACCAACTAAATAACACGCGTTTTCCACGCATTATAATTTACGCGCATGCGTAAATAGCGATCTAGTCGAATTGATATTTTGTCACGACAATAAAATCAACCAGAGTTAAGGACTGTTTTTCTCGCTTTTCCTTCGGTAAATTTTTTTTTAATTTTGCACATTTTCTCGGTATAACAAGCAGTAAAACATATCAAAATTTCAAAAAATTCTATAAGATGGAATTGTTGTACTAGTTTTTCGTAAATATCTCAGAACCTGCCGTTACAATTCGTTTCAGAATTTATCATGTTATTCCTTCATCAACCAAAGTCATCAGAAAAAAATTAGAAAAATTCACTGAAGGAAAATTAATAAATTATGTAAAGATCATAAAAAAATATGACATGTTCATAACGCCATATTGCCATGGCTACGAAATGAACCAACGAAAGTTTTCATCTTTAAAAATGTTTAACATCATGGTAATGTGGTGGCGAAGTTTCAACACCACAACTTTCACGAAAAAGAAATAGTAGACCTTCAAACAATACGTGAACTGAAGCATTATAACTGTAGGGAGCCACCTTAAAACGTTTTTGATTTAAGGTTGTTTTATGTGTGAATTTAAACTTTGTTCAAATAATTATTCAAACATTTTACATTTAATATTTTCCAAAAATATGGTTTAAACATTAATTGTGAAAATTCTGTAAACTTTTTTAAAATATATATATCGTTTAAACATCCTCAAAAATGTTATTTAAACTTTTTTAAATATATATTCTGTTTTTCGTTCACGTGAATCATTCTTGGCCAAGTTTATTTAAAATATGAACGAAGACGTAAACGAAGAACGAAGACTTAATTACTGTTGGATCCACAAGCAAAAGCAAGTGGATCTCCCAGTACGTGTCAACAATTCCACTGAAAGAAAACAGTGATGCCCCAGTGGTTCCAGCTTAGCGTCAACTTAGCATCATTAGGGGAAACTTTTCTGAGGGCAGCGAATATGCTACAAACAATACTGCTGGCCTCTTTAGACGGTTGAATAGAACTGAAAAACTAAGAGCTTGTTTTCCTTACTGAGCCAAAAAGAAAAGCAAAACCCAAACTAGTTAAGCAGAAAATTAAGAAAACGATGGAGTTTGCACTACTTGATGCTGGTCAGATAATGAAGAAGAACCACATCATTTGAAGTGGGATCCAGTTATTGCTAGAGGAATGCTTACCCTTAAGATGACAACGAAAAGAGCATCAGAAAGGCGACAAAGGATTCTGTATCGTGAAAATCTCCATCCCTGGGTGAAAATGACTTTGATTTTGTAAAAGTCAGACACAAGGCAATTACAAAGCTTGAAATGGGGACAGGAACAGAATTTAATTATGCAGTGGTTAAAGAAATAGCTAGCCAAGGGCAACTTTATGTAAAGTAAAGGAAGAATATGAAATCCTATATGACTTCGATAATGATAATGATGCAGATTTATTAAAGTCATACTTGGAACCTGAAATTATAGTTTTTGATGAAACTGAGGCAACAGAAAGTTCTTGTTCTTCAAGTAGTGCTAATGATAGCAGAAAACAGCCAACAGAGGGGTCTATGACAATTAAGGAAAGTGCTAGTTTTGCTGATTTCCATATTAATAAAATAACAGAGCAAAGTCTAAATGATCCAGTTGAAATTTTACGGTTCTTGTACAAGAATCTTGTGAAACTAACTTTATTTGTGTTGATGGGCATAATATCATGGAATCCACATTTTTAGCACTAGAGGCAATACAAAATTTGCATATTACATTTGAAGTTGACTAATTTATACGTGATCTTGCAAGGAATCTGGGAGGACCTAGAAATGAATGCAGCTATGAACGACAAGTATTTTAACAAAGTCTAGGAGAATACCTAGCTGATGATTACTATATTGTAGGCATCATGATAGGTATTGCTTTGCTTCAAAATGGCCGGTTACCAACGTTTTTACCGCCCAATGTAATTGAGAGTCCGGTGATAAAAACAGAAAATCCTTGTATTTCTAAATTACATATGCAAAAGTTCCCAATCCTCCTACACTTGCACAGACAACACAACCAAGCATTGATGCTTCTTAAATTGTTGGCACCAGCTCTCTCTGAACAAGGATCTTCCGTGTATTTAAAGGAAAGAGCACTGTATGCTTTGTTTGTGAAGTACGTATGGCAGGTGGCCAGTGGTCGAAGAGAACCAATCACTTTAGGTTCTCTTAATTTTGCGACATGTGCGTCGGAGGAACCACCACTTGGATTTGTTGTTCGTCCATCAAAAAATAGCATTCACATGTGAAGATGACGATTGTGCACAAGTAGAGCATACTTTAAACAAGTATATGACAATACCCATCAATTTAATTCTTTTTTACTTCCTAATATAAAACCATATTACTTGTCAAGTTTAAAGCTTTGTCACTTAATGATTTAAGTATTTTTAATTAATTTTTATATATACCGCATAATTACACAAATCTCATCCTTGTTTCTAATAGTCTTTACACTATATAGTTCACTCTACTGCTCATAAGTAAAGCTGCCTGGCAAGTGGCTGGTGATTGTAGAGAACATGTGGGTGCATATCTTTGCGATGTTGCCATATGTCATGTAACTTCTGTCATCAAAATTGTTTTTTCTTAGTAAAGTCAACTGGGGGTCATGACCTTCAACGTTCTAATTTTCAAACGCTTTTAAAGAATTTATCTATTAATTTAATTTTTAAATTTTTGTTTTAAGGAGACACCACATAAATATAATTTCCTACAAAAAGTCCACACCTGTATTAATCTTATGGTCTTACATATTGGATCCCTGACATCTGAGTTTTTTGTCCTGACATCTGAGTTTTTGTTCCTGACGTTTGAGCTTTTGGATTGTGCATTTGCAAATACTCATTTTTATAAATGTTTAAATGATATTTCGAAGATGTTCAACGGTAATTTTAAAAATTTTAAATAATATTTTTGAGGATGTTTAAACCATATACTTTAAAAAGGTTTAAATGGTTTTTACAATTAAAGTTTAAACCATATTTTTAGAAAAGTATAAGTGTAAAATGTTCAAATAATTATTCAAAGATAGGTTACAATCGCATCTGCGCATGCGCTAGCTTTGTTTACGTTTTTTGTTTTGATCAGCTTTAAATGCATAAAATGAAGTATTTCAATTCCTCGGTATAACAATGCAATATCATTTGTCATTTTACCGACAAGGAGCGAAGGAGTGCAGCAACAGCGAAGCGTTTCTGTTTTTGTCCAAAGCTATTTGTTTAATCTAAAGCAATCTAGAGCGGCGATTTCGGCGAACCGAAATACCGAATGTGCGAGTTTGAATCATTTTTGTATTAAATTGGATTTTAATGTCTTAATCGTTTTGGAAGTGTTTATTTGTTCCTTATGATGAAGATTTTTATTGCGGGACCCTCAACAATCCACATTGCCAGGCAGACAGAGTTGTGTTGTCGAACGTTATGGCAGTCTTTCGAGAGAAGTTGTTCGTTGGACGATTTCGAGGCAAGCACTATTGAGAATGCTGCTGCGGTCTCAAACTTGGACAATGTTGCAATGTGCTTTTGTCATGGCCACTGTCTTCGGGAGAGAGAAACAACTTTTGTTTCAGCGAGTGCCATGAAGGGGATTTCAGGCAATACATGAACAACAGAAGAGTGCATAAAGTTACAGACAGCGGTGATACAGATCATACAGTAAGATCACTTTGGGATCGTTTTATTGATCTTCACATTACTATGTTTTTGAAGTTTATGGAAGCATGTAAAGGTGTTAACAATTGCATGTTGACAAGTTTACCACATTGCACACCTTATTACTAAGAAACTCTAAACTCTCAAGCTCCTGTCCCAGCTGATCAACAAATTAAATACATCAAATTTGTAGTCAGGCTCTATTATATTGTAAAATATGAGAAAGAGGTACATCACGATGTTTTTAAAAAGTTCCCAAAAAAGCAATTTTGATTTCCGTGTTCGGATGGCTTGATCCAAACAAGGCCTTCAGACAATCAGAACATGCGTTACGCTCATGTTATTTTATAATAAAATTTACTTCCTGTGACGTAAAGAACAGGGCACGCATATGTTTATTTCTGACGAACAGTATTGATGAAGGCCGTTCTCTTGCAGTGAGTAATTCAAATTTGAATAAAATCGTCGTTGTAAAACTAATTTTGTTCCTGGTGGTCCAAATACTGGAGACACTTTGGGGATAACAATGCATCGTTTCCCTAAAGATTCTGCTGTTTGAAAGCAAAGCGGAAACTTGTCGACATCGCTCTGATTTTGATCCGCGCAATATTCGAACAATATATTCCTGTGCTCAGCCGATTTTGAAGAATACTGCTTTACGAAACATTTTTCCAGAGATTTGGAAGGGTTTGATTCTCGTGGGACGGAAAGGTTTTTATCTAGAGAATCTAGCCAATGTATAAATAGTCGGAAGCCATTTAAGTGTAGTTGTTTTTTTGAAAAACATAGTTAAAGTTAAACGTTAAAAGGTCTTTAAAGTTATTAAAATAGTAATAGAGTTGATGTTCTTGAGCAAAAATATGTTTTTGGCCCTCCTCAGAGCTCATTTTAACCCTCGCTACGCTCGGGCTAAAATGATTCTGAGTCGGGCCAAAAACATATTTATGCCCGCGAACGTCAACTCTATTGTTATATTAGAACAGCAACACCAGATCACACCTTTCCATCAGAATCATTTTGTGAAACCAGCGTTTGTAATGCATCTGGAAACGTGTGAGTGGATGGTATTGAGGACAATATTATGGTACGAACCCTTGTTCGAACCCTGCTATTCCAACAAAGTCTCCAACTGCACTTCCATTTGATGATAACAAAGCACCCTTCATTCTACACCAAAAGCTTCAAACTCCAATCCTTTGAGTTTTATGCATACACCTGCATCGACAGCTCAATCCAATAAAGTAAACAAATGTAAGAAGGTAAAAAGTATGAGAGACACAAGAAAAATTTAAAGAGGAAGTTGTCCAGGATGGCAACGAAAATTCAGTTATTCAAAGAAAAGTGCAACCCAAATAAAGAAATTAAAGAAATGTTTGTAAGTGAAGGTTGTCACATAACACAGTTGCATTAACAAAATGCTTGTGATATTCATATTGTATATTTTTTGCAATTATAGATAAAAAATATAGAGTGTGATGATATTGATGAAGATGATGCTAGTGAGGATGCTATTGAGAACAATATTTATGAAAATATGAAGTAATGAAGACTGAACCTAATTGGCTTTCCGAAGAAAGTGTGAAAAAAGTTGAAAGTGATATTAGTGAAAATGAATCTCCTAAAAAGGAGAAAACCCAAATTCAGTAAGTACAGTATACTGCCTATTGATTGCAAAAAATATATCTGTTACTCAAAGACAAATCAATGTAAAAAGGTTTTTCTTTACAGTTTGAATGAAACTCACGAGAATGAAAAAGAGCCTTAAATTATGGTGTTCTATTCTTATTTGATGACGTTGAAATGAGTGAGAACTGCCTCAACTACACATCACCTCGAAATCTTCCCGAGTTGTAACACATTTTATGCGCTCAATACTGCCATCAAATCTGAACTTTCCAATACCTTCAGTTATTTCGTGGCAACATATCTGAGTTCACGTGCACCAACTAAAGCATATATCCCTTGTGCATTTACCACATTTACACCTGCGAAGTATGAATATTGACGGAAAATTTAGAGCAAACATACTCGAACTTGTACGCGAAACCAGTGGCGGATCCAGGGTAAGTCAAAATAGATTATAGCAGCTCAATTTTAAATTCAAAATAACTTTATAACAATGTCATAGGTTATGAATTTCAAAAGAATAAAATCTAACCAATAAAGTTGCTTTGAAGGTATTTTAAAATGTAAATATATCCTAGAATAAGCTGTGGTAATTTATTTTGACTTACGCTAGATCCGCTAATGCGCGAAACGTCTTCCATATTAAAAAATACAAGCAACATGCACGCAGTGTGTGTGTCATGTACTTTACGTCACAAGCTTGCAATGTGATGCGAATTAGCTCCCAGTCCCTAGACCACGAAAACGTACATTAAAGCAATGTCAAAGTCAAGAAAACTATCACAAAAAATTTTAAATCTTAAAAAAATAATAGCATAAATGAATTTCGCGGAATCAGTAACCTTAGTAGACAGCATAAAAAATTTCATTTCACGGGCACAAAAGTTGTGTTTGCGTACCCCACAAAGGTACATTTATGTAGGTGCAAGCAATAATTTACTCAAATGCTTGAAAAACAGGTGCATTTAATGGTATGCATATTATTACTCTCAGGCAGAAGTTCTTTTGTGGCTTTTTCCTTCACTATGAGGTAGAGTTTTTTCTTTCAAAATCCCTAATCTGGAAATCAGAAACCAGATGTTTACGATTTTTTTGCTTCAAGACCCAAATTTTTTTGTTAAGACTGCACTTAGATTACACTATGTCTTGATATGAGTTACTGATAAATCACGCGATACGTCATCCAACAGACTAATAATCATATACAGTAAGTGTGGCCTTGGATTTACCTTTGCCAACAAGAGAAGCGATTAGTATTTTTATAAATATCTAAGCCATTCTTTGGGAAATACTTTGGTACTATTTCTGAATTTTAACACTCATTGAATGATTTGATAATAAATATTTAACTCTAAATAAAGTATTTACCTATCTACCTACCTACCCACCTACAGCCGGAAAGTGTCCGCTTTTCGTGATTTTCGACCACGTGACACGACACGTGTTTTTAAGCACGAAGTCGCAAATTTCGGGCGTACGTGGCCTTGATTTGCAATCTGTCCAATTAGCCATATTTAATAAAATTCATTGTACTGGACAACATACGCATTACAAAGGAAAGCGTTTGAAAAAATCCAAGCTCCCTTTAATTGCACTGAGTACAAATTCATAATAGGCAACATTGATTATCTTGTTGATTTTAGTTTATCATACAAAAAAAGACGTCTTCCAGTTTGCAGCAACTGTCTATGGCTTGTATATGAGTTCCGCATGTTATATAAATGACATTTTAAAATCTTAATAGCTTTGCCTGTATAGGCAACAAATACGCAACTGTGTGCCTACTTACTTACTTCATTTATTCCTTTTCGAAAATAGCTTCCTATTCGCGCTGAAGATAGAACAGTTGGATCTATCCCTGAGTTATCTTCAAAAGCGGCAGGTCTCCAAAAAATTCGCATTCCAAACTCTCCATCTTCAGAATATGTCTTGTGTATATCAGCAGGGCAGTATGTATAGTAAGGTGGTTCAATATCTATAACAGCATAACAAAACATTTCAAAGCTTTTATGACCACCTACAATGAAACAATCAAAGTTAAACTTGTTCAATTATTTTCCTTCTATATTACAAGAAACGTCCAAAAGCGTATAATGTTCAATATCCTGCGGGTTTAAATACATCAGACAAAGGATGGCACAGATAAACAATATTTTTTTTCACTATTAGTAGAAGAAAGCTGGTTAGCGTTCCCCGTGCACTGACGTTGCAAACTTCCGACTTTTTACTGCTTGGAACAAAAAATTCGATGTGCTGTTTCTGCATTTGGTCTTCAAGTTTTCCACAATTTGATTAACACAGGAAATTGTAATGCCTTAAAGTTTAAACAGTGCTTTTCAACAAGTTCTAATACGTATACTACCAGTTTTGGTGTAAGCACCGTTTCATGATTCCACCGTCTGACTGTATTTTCTAGTGATATTTAAGAAATATAAAACATTTTCGTTTTATATATATATATATATATATATATATATATATATATATATATATATATATATATATATATATATATATATATATATATATATATACATATATATATATATATATATATATATATATATATATATATATATATATATATATATATATATATATATATATATATATATATATATATATATATATATATATATATATATATATATATATGTATAGCTTTGTTATTTTCGTGGTCTAAACAGTGCTCAATGCAGAAGCAGAGCTTTTAATATAATGTTTTTAGAACATAAAAGGCATCAAGTCGGGTGAATAAAAATTTAATGAACTAAATCAAAAATTAAAAATTTAAAATCACTGCTACTCCGAGTTTCACGTAAGACGATATATATATATATATATATATATATATATATATATATATATATATATATATATATATATATATATATATATATATATATATATATATATATATATATATATATATATATATATATATATATATATACATGTATATATATATATATATATATATATATATATATTATATATATATATCTAGACGATATATATATATATATATATATATATATATATATATATATATATAGTATAAATTTCCAGGTGACTATTGATTTTCCTGCATTCTGATTGGTCGAAATTCACTGTCTCTGTAGTGATAGTCACTGTTCAGTGACTATAGCTTTTTGCTTTTTTTTTTCAAAATGGCTGCTCGTTTTGCTACAGTAACAGAAGCAGAAATTGCGAAAATTAAAGACGACAGTATTCCGTAAACGACAAAAAAGGCAACAAAATACGGTTTAAAAATATTTCAGGGTAAATATTAAACTTTTTGCACTTTTTTTTGGGAAAAAAAACTAGCTTCGTCGCTGAAATTTGCATTATGTAAACAAACTACTTATAGCGAAAATAAACACAAAAAATTCGTTTATTTAATGGAGTGGTTTCATGAGCAAGCTGAATTTACTACAGCATTTGAATGCATGAGTACTGAGGAAATGAACAAATGTCTTTCCAAGTTTTACGTCTCAGCAAGATTTACTAAATTACTAAAAAAAACTAGTTTGTTGTCCATCAGAGCAGCGCTTGACCGCCACTTGAAAGCACCGCCTTAACACAAAAGATTTTCAATATTCGACACTGTGTTGTTCAGCGAAGCAAATAAAACTCTTAGTTCATACCTGAAGCAGCTAGTGAAGAATGGAAAGATAGCGCCCATGCACAGTACACAAAGTCACTTTAACAGGAGACTGACTAATTAGCATGGATGGATGGGTGTGGGTAGTAAGTCGTGGGTAGTGGGCAGTAAGTCGTGGGTAGTGGGTAGTAGGTCGTGGGTAGTGAGTCGTGGGTAGTGGGTAGTGAGTCGTGGGCTTCGTTTCGCGTATAAAACAATTTGTTGGAAAATATTTATGCATCTTATCCTGGCAGAATTGATTAAATTGGCAATAAGGCCAAATAAAATAATTTAATTGTCTTATTGGTTATGTAAATCTTGGCTCCTTACAGTTTAAAACAGCTTAACATTTGAAATTTCTCTCATGTTCTCACCTTCGCACTGTATATTTTGCTAAACCACAGCGCGGGTTGCATTTGATCTTCGCTTTTTCATACGATCTAGGTTTTCCTAATCTTTTCAGTATGAGAGCGTTCGTCTTATTTAGGGCAAACTTGTATAGGTAATCGCATGGCGTTGAGTAAAATTTAGGTTTATAATTTCACTCGTGTTTTCAAAGTTTCGTGAAATTAAACATTAATTTTACGAGGACTCAATGCAATTACTTGTTAATCATACACAGGATAAAATTTACTTGAACATAATTCGCTACAAATGCGTTTACAAGTTTTACAACGCACGCATGTAATTGTATGTAAACGAACATTAATAAACTTTAATCATAAATCGCTAGGTCAGTTAAAACGCTGGAAAATCAGAAAAATTATATACATATTATGTAAGCAACTCTATTTATCAATGATTGCTGATGTTAAAACAACGTGACAATAACGTTAACATCACGTTGCGGTGCCCACGTACGTGTCGATTAACCTATATTCTCAACCTAATTTTAACATTTTAACGACCTGTGACCACTGGGCAATTGTGTAGTAAATACAATATTTCATTAAACTGATATAGATACAGTTATATTACTTAGTATGTTAAAATGTCAATATTAAAACTAAGGATGTCAAAATGTATAGTACTGCGAGTATAAAATACTCCGTCTAAACATTGCATAAATATGTTTGTAAAAATGTATTAACAAGAATATCAAAAAAATGTCATGCACTCACGAACATGCATTTTCGACAAAATCATAATGACAAACAAAGTCCAGCTCGTAAGCAGAAAGCAATCTCTGAATCCGACACGCTCTCCCCGACAAATATCTTTCCAGGAACGGTGAGGTTGGACCAAGGCGGAAGGTTCTGAAGGCAGGCTTGGCGTGCACAAAAATAGAACATGGACTGTACAGCAAAATCTTGCTGGTATGGGACCTCTAATCCCTGTACTGATACACAGAGATCATCGGGCAAAATTTCATCTTGCATTTCATGTTTTTGCAACGCGGATTTTGTCCACGCTTTTTCGACTTGTGCGAGAGACACCAGTGAAGCTGCTTGTCATTCCTTCGGTCATTAGAGAGGATTTTTTTACTTTTTCTATTCTACCTGCAGGATTATTCGACTTGTTGTACATGCAGTTGTTTGCGAATTTGAAAGATTCTATTCGTACTTCTTGTAGAGCTTCTTCAGACAGAGTTATCTGGTGTATCAGTTGGCTATTCTCATTTACTTTTAAGAGGTAAATGTAAACCCAGATGATATGTTTGCAAAGTTCCTTTCCATTGAACTTTTTGTAGTCCTCGCATGTGCATGTTGGAGTACTTGAGATTTCAGAAACCTGCAGAACTCAGGATTTCGAACGCAACTAATAGTCTGGACCAAGAAATCTCCTTTACAACTTTGATCGTATCTTTCTCTTTTTTGGCATTTTCAAGTCTGGACTGGAAATGGGCAGACCTTGTTGAACGAAATCGACTTGTCCCAGCATACCTTTTGTCTTTTGTTTTGTCAGCTCGGTGCGTACTATTTGGGTCAATTTGTACTTCATGCTGGCTAGATTCTGACTCGTCGATAAAAATATCTTCATGCAGAAGCTATTCGCCTAACGCGTTGGCTCTTCTGATCTGGGTAGCCGTTTGTTGACCTCGTCTGTGTGTTAGGCTAGGCCCGGTTCCCACTCGACTGTTCCCTTCTTTCATACCTTCATATTCCGTTTCGAGAAGGACGCAATCTCTCACATGACATTCCGCTGCATCTAATAGAGTCATATTTTCTCTATCTTTGTGTGCCCAACTGGCATGCACAACTTCAGCTTGATTCATCTTCGGAGCTCCATTCCACGGAGAGAAAGCTGGAAATATAAATCCGCGCCGATCATCCCACCATTTAAGCCATGCCAAAAGCTGTTGCCGTTCCTCTGGCACTTCGTCGATAAACATATTCAAGTTATCTTTCGCCGAATTGTAGGCAGAGGAGTTGCAGCAACAAGCAAGGCGTCACAAAGTCTCTTAAAGTTGTTTCTTGATTCTTCTGTGCGTAGTTTTCGTGCATGACGATTTCGCCATTCCTTAAAATGAAATTCGCACCCTTTAACTTTCTGTAGCGCGTCTTTACCAAAGACAATCTTCAGATTTTGCAAGCTAGATCCAGCCATATCTGAGCACCACCCTCTGGGATTGAACTTGTAGTCTGGTTGTCCAGTTACCTTTCCTAGCATCTCGTTAAAGAGCGACCAGAACTTTGCAACAGTTCCAGTGCTTTCGCTTTCGCATTCCATACTAGCAAGGATCACCTGTTTGCGGAGTATTGGGTGGTAAACACTGGCTGTAATTGTAACTAGCCCTTTGCAACGATTCGCTTTGCCGTCAAAGTTACAGAACTCTTTATTTAGAATATAATCTTCTTCTGCCATGTTCAAGGCAAATTTTGCTCCGAGTTTGCTGCTTTTAAACACAAAGGAGGGTTTGTCAGGATTCCCCCGTTTGTCGTTCATTTTGTATAGGTAGTACGGGTCTTTTTGGTCGCAGTATTATTTATATGTGGCAACTGCTTCAAAGTTGTGACCATATGGTTGTGTTTCCATTTTAGCCTTCTGTTTCTGGTTTGAAATCCACTTCTTATCTTCAAATGATTTAGCCGTCTTTTTAACATCACCCCACGGTTTTCGCTGTCTAATGTCGTGCAGTATTGCGGTGCTTTGAACCTAGGACCTAGGACGTAGAACCTAGGAGGGTTTTAAATCAGGATTTTCACGAAACAGTCTCTCCACCTTTTCTTTCGGTCTTTGCGTGAGTTGTATTACAGGACAGGTGTGGATACCAGCATGATATATCCGCACAGTTGTCTTCCAACGAACTACGTATCTTCTTGCCGGACAAGAGACATGATTGCACAAGTATCACATATGTTGCACTTCCAAGAGCCGTCTTTCCCCTTTTCGAACTGTGTGGTGTTGATCATTCCATATTCTGTTCGAAAATCACAGTTTGCATTTTGACATTCGTGGGAACCTTGACAATCCGCATAGCGCACTTTCCCAAAGTCTTTCCAAAAGAAATGGTTGGCTTTCTTCCATTTCCTACCATCTTTTAAATTTCCCTGATTATTGAAATCTGGTATTGTAGCTTGTAATTCGTAAATTTTAAGACCGTCGATTCCGCTTTCCGGGAGACGAGAAACAATTTCAATTTCCAATCCGTCCCATGTGCTCGGAGTAAATTTTCTCTGGTAGTTTTGTTTAGGAACATCTTCTTCTGGGTCACTTTCTTCAATGCTAACAAATAAAAGTAGTAGATATATATATATATATATATATATATATATATATATATATATATATATATATATATATATATATATATATATATATATATATATATATATATATATATATATACTTACGTGAAGAAGTATCAGTAAAGTGCCGCCTTTGTGATGGTGGGAGATTGTGTTTCTCCATAACATTATGAAATTAGAAAAAAAATTTTATTAAGGTTATTTGCCTTTCCGCAATGGATAAATATTCCAACGACTCAGACTCATTGATTTCCGCATTCTCCAACTAAATAATCATACATATTGCATTAATATATGTAGCATGGAATTTCTCAAACAAAGTTGAACACGCTACTGTAAACATATTTTGAGATTGCAAAAGAAATCTGTTACAAGCCAGCGACAGTGCCAGTAATCTCAAAAATTGTAACGTAAAGTGGCGGAATTTGAAGCATTTTTGGCGTCACTTTCAGTGTCCTAACGTGCACGTCAACTACATTTATATTTTTCTCAGTATTTGAAGCAAAAGGTGGAAGATGTTTTTGAGTTAATAGTTGAATACTTCTTAGTTTTGTCGTTGGGGATCATAATTTTATAAGCTCGCTGATAAGACTGAATATTTGTAAACACTTGAGGTATAGTCTGAGGAAGAAATTTGTAGACGTCTTGTGAAGAAAATATCGACCGCGCACGTTAAGGGCACAGAATAGCGACTATAACAGAAGTCTCACTCCTGTCGGAACCGCCATCTTCCTAGCAAGCAAACCTGAACCTGCTCAATAATTTTTATCATCAAACCACTATAATTGCTCTGAAGTCCTATAACCATTCAGCATTTGTAATAACTCTATGATTCTGGTTGTTAAAAACGAGTTACATTCTCCGCCGCCATCTTCCTTGCAAGTAAATCGGATACGTATACAACATGCGCAATGCAAAAGTGGTGCCACACTATATACCTGAGTGAGACTTCTGTTATTGTTCCTATTCTGTTAGGGGACTGAAAGTGACGTCTCAACTTCAATTTCCGCCATTTTATATTACACTTTTTCATGACGTAATTTACTGTAGTTAGCCAGGCTTCCATAATTATATATATATGAGATTGCATCCTTATTTAATCAAATTAACCAACCTGGCTGAATGATGGTGAACTTTCTTCAATTAATATATCGGAATTGTCGCTATCCACGTGACAGAACGTTATCTTTGTCATCGTGGAACTAAAGCGATCAATACATAAATAGAAAAATGATAAATCCATCATGATAAAAAAGATAAGGGCATGTCAAGTTTACAGCAATGCATCATGGTTTCCACATAAAAATATTCACGTAAAACTTAAGCAAGATAACATCCCCCCTTGATGACACCAAAGTTTTGTTCGTTAAGTTTTGTAGTTTGAATAACAAGTTTGTGAAGTCATTCTGCATTTTAAATATCACTACGCCCGTTTGGCCAATGAAATTAAGCCGTTTGAAACATACAATATTTACGTAATATGTGGTATTTTGCTTGATTTAATTCCAATAATGTTTGGACAATTTCATGCTTTAAATCCATAAAATTAAGCTGCAAAAACTAAATAGTTGATTGTACAGCATTCTAACGTGCCTATGAAATGAAAATTTGTCCAGTATTTTCTTGATTGCATTGCAAAGATCACTTGAAATCACAATATAACTTCTTTTGTAGAGTTTTTTTTAACTCCGTTCCTTGCCGAGATATTCAGCTTTACTGCATATGCAAATAGCACAACGTGTGACATCACATTGCATAATGACTTTTAAAAAATATTAATATATTTAGAAATAGTCAAACTGTTGCACATAAATGAGGAGGCCTGATGATTAATCATAGCTTACACACATACAAGTGCAGTTTCAGTCGTTTTCTGTTGTTACCTGCTACAGAAGAGGCAATCTCATAGACACTCATTACGTGGTGTGATGTCACACGTTGCATTATTTGGATATCCAATAAAGTTGAATATCTCGACAAGGAGCAGAGTTACAAAAATTCTACAAAAGAAGTTGTATTGTGAAACTTAGTAATCTTTCCAATGCAATCAAGAAAGTACTTGATAAAATTTCGTGCCCTGGGCACTTTAAATCACAAAGGGTCATTCCAGAAAAGATCCAACCCCCACGGAAGAAAATTAACAATACCCCCCTCCCCCTCTCCAGGCAACCTATATAAATTTAAGACATTCTTTAGATGATTCTCCTCCCCCCCCCCTCCCTCCCCGGATGGTGGAAATTTCGTCTGTATGTGGGGAATAGATCTTTTTTGGAACGACTCAATAATACAAGAATAGAGTACTATCTTGCTTCCACAATAAATATTTTACATACTTTGAAAAGATTCAATTTCATTGGCAAAACGGGCGTGATAGCCTTTGAAACGCGAACAAACGGCTAGTGAACTTTGCAGGTTGCAGGTTCACAAACAAATGCCTGGAATTCAGAATACGGCTGGCGAATTTTGTAAGTTGCAGCTTCAGCGTGGTCTCTTCTTTCAATTCATAATAATTTTAAACTGAAGGACCAATTTAAGTTCGAAGACATTCAATATAACAGAATACAAAATGCAAATTTCTAATTTTAATCAGATGTTAATATTTGATGTAAGCTATTACACATGTAATATTTCTTGGGCTCTTTGAATACCACTTTTTGAGAAACAGAAATGCACAGGGTACAATCTGTCAGAAATATATGATCATCTAATTTATCGTTCTAATATATATTCTGAATTCCAAGCATTTATTTGTAAACCTGCAACCTGCAACGTGCAACATGCCAAATTCACCAGCGGGTAAACAAATGCAAAAATTTTTGAGCCATGTTCAAGCTTGAATGCAAATGACAGGATGTGAAAAATTGTAACGTTTGCTCGCGAAACTTTGTCGTTTCATTATGAAGAGCATGATATTTTGGAGTCAATTTCAGGAATTCATTAAGTGCGTGTTTGCGTTAAACGTAAACAGAATAAAATTTTGGCTCGTCGCGCACAAATAACAATTTAGCTTTGAAAATTTTATCGCTAATAACGCCTATCAATCCTGCAAACCTTATTTCAAGTATAATCATCAGTAGAAGTCTTGCAAGTAGTCGAAAATGAACAGTTTTCTATTCGAATGTATAAGTTTCTATTTATACTGGTGAACTTAGCAACATAGATTCAGAATGGTTATATGTCCGTGTCTAGATACACCAATATATAATATATTCATCTCGTTCTATTTTTGTATATATTATGTATTGTGTATCTAGGACATGGACATACTACCTTCAGAATGACCTCCAACTACAAAACTGAACAAATAAACGTTCCCAATTCCACGCACAACTAGAAATCGCATTCTCTGGTTGGAAACGAGATAATATTCTGAGCAAGCATTCACATACCACGCAAAGCATATGAATCGATAAAAAATCATTAAATTTAACGGATGCAAACTTGTTGATTAGTTGATTTCATATGAAATGTGCTTTCTATTTTGAAATTTGTTGAGTCAAGACAGCACATTTTATTACGCTTTAATATGATTTTAAATTTTACACTCTGGTATAGGGTTTTTCAGAATTTAAATGCTGCCTAGATTCTGAAAGTCTCAAACATTTAACTAAGTATCATGCGAAATGACACAAACCTCTTAACTGAGTCTTTCTTTTTTCTTTTTCTTGAATCTTTTTCTGGCGTACTTTCCGCGCTAGTGGGAAGGTTGGCGTACATCTACACACAGTATTAAAAGTACAAGTCTCGTTTGACAGTTGTAAATTCTTTTAAATTAGATAGTGCTTAAATATTTTAGTATTTCATTCATTCGTATATCAATATAGAATTTTGTACAGTATTACTGGCTTATTTATATATTGGCACGCTTGTTAATGCCTGGCTTTCTTGCTATGGCTTAACTTTGTAACATAAACACGATAAAGAATTAATTCAAATCGAACGAACTGCAAAATAAAATAGCCTAGCATCACTAGCTAGAATATCACTAAAGTCAGTCAACAACTATGTATGTAAATGGTAATATATAATTACAATACATAAAGTGCAAATTCAAAGATGGCACAAGTACTTGTTATCAATAAAAAAATACTAAAAAAAGTCAAAGCCTATTTACAAGAGCTTAACCGGTTTTTGACGTGAAAAGTTAAATAATTCACTTAAACAGATTAAACACAAAACTTACCTCCGCTTCATTCTCGCTATCTACTTGTGGTGGTTCCACTTCGGTGGCTGCTTCGCACAGCAACAACAGTGGATTTTCTTCCTGTATTCCCAAGTAGCATTTAAATTAAATCAAAATGCGAATAATGTGTTTTTTAGAACAAAGGTGGAAAATACTTTACATCACTTACCGGAAAATATGCCATCCTCAGGCTTTTCGTACGAGGTAAACAACAACTGAATGCCTGAGTGGTCCTGAGTAAAACACCGTGCCCGCGCGTTAACACTCGTAACTGCGTTAGCCAATCAGGTTTGAGCCACATTGTATTTAGTGGGAAAACTTTCGCTAATATCATAATAGGAACGTTGCCATTAAATTTAGGAGATGTTTGAATTTGAAGAATTAATTTATCCGATTCTGTATCATATTTTTTACGGACCCATTTTTTATAGTGCACATGCTACCCACTACATGCTACTCACTACCCACGACTTACTACCCACTACCCATGACTTATTACCCACTACCTGCGACTTATTACCCACTACTCACCCACCCACGCCATTTAGTTTTTCTCGTTTAACAGCCGACTTAATCAAGAAGCTGTATGAAAAACGCGAGCTTGCCGATGTCGACACACAAGTCCTCGGCTTGCACAAACTGCAGACGGCCAAGAGTACTTCGAATTGAACAGATGCGAACCCAGCGCTGTTCTCACGAGCAAAAATCACACGGGAGGTCTAGATGGCTCCGAACATCACTCCGACGACAAAATATTTTCGCAATCCGGTTCCATCTTTAAGGGGGTGCAATATCAAAAATTAAGCAATTTAGTAAAAAAAATTTTTTGTCTTATAGGAAGCATTAAGCAGTTAAGAATAATGCTACTAAAGTTTGGGATCGATAACAAAACTTTTAATACGTTTTTAAAGGCCTTTTGGTGGAATTTTGAGCTGAACGCGCGGTATATTCCTGGTAACTAGTTCCGTTTTCTGACACTAGAGACAAAATGGCGGTGAGGAAAACAAGCTTTTCGAAGCGTTAAGCTTGTAATGTGTTTACTGCCTAGATTTAAACAGAATCAGTTGGGTGAGGACATCATAAAGTCCGAGGAGCCCGATCTCTGTTGCACGAAGAAGTGTGTGATATAAACCCTGCGTAAGTCGTCGAGTACTTTACGAATTTTTACAAGACTTGGTAGTGCTGAGAGGCTGATGTTAAATCTGTCCACAAGCATTTGAAATTATATGAAAACTGGCTTCATATCCGTAAGGTGTTGAAAAAGCGCTCTAGTGTTTCGAAATATTTGTATTGTACAATGCTTGTGGACACAGTTTCTATAATTTCCTTATTTTGGCAGGGGGCTATGGGTCATGCCAAATTTTTTCACAATTACCCAGAATCCTTTATGGTCATAATACCTTTAATCTCTTTCAAAAGCCTTAAACAAAGTAATGCGCGAGTCCAAATCGATATAAATTAGGAACGTGCATCAGTAAAGTACCAGCTGGAAAAGTAAATTTTTAATTGGAATGTTGTACATTTAAAATTCATGCAAAACCCGGTTGAATGCAAAAATCGTGTAGTAAATATTGCTGGTTCGGCTGCAATAAATGCTTTTTTGAGGATAAATGCAAAAACAAGTGAATATTATGTCGACAAAGTGAAAAAGCACAAAAACAGCAACATGAAAATAGCAACAAAGGCACTACAACAAGCCTTGGAAGCATGCCGATAACCGAAAATATTATCAGATAATAGAAAATAAAAGGAGACCCTTAAACCAGGATACTTTTAAGAGGCTTTTCGTTTAAGTTTTGTGGTTTTAAAATTATAAATTCACAGATACTTTGGAACATAACTTTAAAGCTGTATTTCTCGAATTGTATAATTCGTCCAATAATGAATTTTTCATACACGATATCAATGGCAGATTTTAACCAATTGCACTGAAATTTTCAACCGTACAACATGTACTTACATTAGGCAAGGAACTAAACAAAAAAAATCTGAAAAATGTCTTAGAAATATATCGAAGTCAATCTCCAGATTTGTCGAAGGTAAAATACGGGCATTCTGCTACGATCTCAACACCAATTTTAGGGACGTCAATTCCTTCATCCTGCCAAAATTTGCAGTCGACCAAACACGAAAACTTCTTCACGTCGCTTGGCTTGAATTCCGGATCAATCTTGCCATCTGGGTCAATTGCCAGTTTACATTTAATGTAAATATGAACACTCACTCGCGGTGATTCATAAATATCAGTATATTTCTATTTGATTTATAAGGCTAAATTTGAGCCAAACTGTCAACTTGTATTAATTTGAACTGTTGACAAGCGACGAGCTTCGAAGAATACTGAGTCGCACGCGTATGTTCGGCCGTGACGTACTTCCTTTTCATATTTAACAATGCTATTATTAATACAGTAATAAATTTGAGATAAATTTTATCAAGTTTGTATTGATTATTATTTGTAAACACCTGGAAATTTATACTAAAACAATTAATCGCGCAGGCTCAGTGATCAGTAATCACCTCGCCTTTGGCAACTAATTGTTAAATATTTATATATTTGTGTTTTATCAATATCCGTTGTTAAAACCCTGCATGGCTATGAGGTTGTGTGTTTCCTCTGCATTCATCACTTGGAAGTTTTGAAAATTATATCACAACCCTCTTCAAGATATTTAAAAGAAAGGTCTAAAAAATTGTTTTAAATTTACCTCACTCCCACCTTTCACACCCACAATGACATTTATTTTATGTGGAAAGATTTTTTATTCCATACTCTGATAATTACAGACATTCAGTTCATAATGGTTGAGTGTACTTTGGTGTAAAATGTGCAACATTGTATGCATGCATGCTGAAGCTTCCTTATATAAATTTTGAAACATTTCCTTGATCTTTACATCAGTCTAACCTCAGCAGGTTTTATAGCGACTTTGCATATTTCTTGTAATGTCGTGCAATTCTTTATACAAACTGGACCTCACCCAGTTGAACTAGTATTATTAAACGTTTATAGCAAAACTGGTAGTATCTGCAGTCGAAATACGGAAAACATCTTTGAAATAAGACCTAGCAAAACACACACGTCCCACCCTTTATATTTACCGTAAACTTCTGTCCAGTATTCAATAATTTAGATTTTATGTAGCGATAAAGTTTTACAACGCTTACCAGTGAAAACAAGCCTTTTGTCTTGTCTTTCCTCGACGACATCCATGTACCGGACAAAATTAACGCATATGTTGAACTGCAAGTTTGTGTGAAAACCAAGCAAAAGTAGAATATATACTTATTTTAGGTAGGGGGATACCCTTTGTACAATCATTTGGATCGCGTTTGGTCAGTGGTAATTCGCATGAGCATAATGGCCAGTTGTCATGGAGATGGAATCAGCAAAAAACAAAATCCGCCGTGTTTTCTTTGCCAATTTTTTTCTACGAGTACGTTCTCCAGTGTTAACGTTATTACGGCTCAGTGCTCATAAATAAACTCGCAGGTACCTCTAAATTTTAGACCTAACGCTAGAAACGTTTTAAAGCTGGTGAAAATGGTGACTTCCAGTGGCGTAGCCAGCGTGACAATTTAATCCGCTGAGCAAATTTCACGTCATTTTCAAGTTATTATCGCTATTCGTTTTTTTTAATTTATTGTTTTCGCAGTCAATGAGCATAAAATATTTGCATAGCGGGGATAAATCGCGGGCTGGCTACGTTACTGGTGACTTCACACCCTACCTTTTACAATGATCGCAAAATAACAAGTGTCCTCCAAGCCACTCTTATCTGTCACAGTGTATTCGATTGAGTGTTTTCCGATTCCAAAATCCCTAGGACTCGTATAACCATTCTTTTCCACTAAAGTCAGTTGGCCCCCTTCCACCAGCACTGAATTGTCATAATATGTGGGCGTTTTCCATTCAACATTCTTAGCTACGTTGCTACGAAACGCGGTATTTAACACTTTCTGTGAAGGACATGAAGTGAATCTAGGTGGAGATATATCTAAAGCAAAGAAATGAAGTTTAAATTGAGCATTTCACTTCTTTGAAATTAAAATTAAATAAGAAGCGTTAGCTGATTAGCATCCCCAGATGTGGTCCTCATTTTGCAAACTTTTGTTCTGTGCAAAAAACGCCTCTAAATCAATATTACTAACATTCAACCTGCTTGTCAGATGCTTGCCGGTGCTGTAGCCCTGCACATATCTATTCTTCTGCACGTAATATTTTTCTAACTTTATCTTAACGTAGTTTTTTAATATCTTTTAAAATCTCGTATAAGAATGGCCTTCATAATTACACCCGTTTCCAAAATGACGCGACCCTGCCGCAAATAAACAGCTAGGCTGACATGCCAGTTTTATGTTATCGACGATAACGAAGCTCAAATTGTTCAATTTTTTTTTCTATCCTTATCAGGGTATGGGCTTTGTGTGCTTTATTAAAAAATGTTTTAAATAGTTTTGAAGAGATTTTAGTGATAGTTATTGCAAAAGTATGATTTCGTATGTATTTGTTTACGTTCGTCGTTGCTATTTATAGCAGTTCGCAGGACAGAAACTGACATTTCCGAATAAACTTTTTTAGGCTTCGTCGTGTAATTTTGAAAACGGGTCTAAGTGAGAAAATAGGTTCAAGTTTTCCGTGGATGAAAATGAATGCTTCTCGACCTATCAGTTGTACTTCCCCAGCACTGTGGCGGTGAAAGTAATTAGTATGCAAGAGGTTAGCGCTGGAAGTAATTGGTATGCAGGATGGTATTGGTGGTGGAAGTAATTAGTATGCAGGATGACGTCATTATTTAACATGAGATCTCCCGTGAGATCTAACGTGAGATCTAACGTGAGATCTAACGTGAGATCTAACGTGAGATCTAACGTGAGATCTAACGTGAGATAAAATCTAACGTAAGAAAAAATCTAACGTTAGATCTAACGTTAGATAAACACTTCATTTAATTTTGACGAGTATGTGTTCTGAATGGTGCGAAGTGAGTTTTATGCTTTTTACTTTTGTTTTAATGTTAGATTTAACGTTAAAAAATCTCCCGTGAGATCTCTGCCCACACCGCCTTCTAATCAGCCTCGCATAAGCAGATGCTCATCCCGGCGGGCGCGCGCTAATAAATATTCAAGATGGGGGTAACGTCAGCATGATAACGTTATGGCTTAGATAATAGTCAGGTAGGCAGAGTTCATTTTACCTACCTTCTCGAGGGACAAATCAATTTTGCTCTTAAATTGTCCGTTGGATGCCTAATATCAGAATTCTGAATATTGTTTAGCCCAATTTTTCTTGTGGGCTTCGATCAACACGTTTTTCTTCAGTTTTGTTGTAAAACTTTATGTGGTCAAAAATAGTAAACTTTCAAATTCGCTCATTTGAAAAGTAACTTGTATCATAAGAAAGCTATTAACAACAACATATAAGAAATAATTACGGCACCCTTGTTTTTCCAGCCGTTTTTGAGTTATTGCTGCTTCAAAATGGGAAAGTGTCCTAAAATGGCGCTGATTTCATGGGCACTAGTCGGAAAATACGTTTTCAAACGCTCATAACTCAAAAATGTGAAAAATAAAAGTAACCATAATAGTGTGCTTTATTATAATTTCTTATTACCTTTTTGATAATGTAAGTGGTTTTTCCTAGAAATAAACCTGAATTTTCGCCTTTCTTAACAATAATATAGTTTTATAGAAAATTTCGGGAAAAACATGATGGCTGGAGACCACAAGAAATTTTATCGCGTTCAACATGCAAAAATATATTTATTAGACCTAAAGGTACAATATAAACATAAAATGAAATTGTCGCTCGCTATGGTAAGTAAACATGTATTTTTGTACCTCTGCCTCCCCGACTATAACGTTATGCCTAACATGGTTGAGCAAATATATAAAAGAGAACAGTATTTCCACATATTTATTAAGATACAGCCTTCTCATTACAAGCATTTAGTTGCTTGCTTATCTTTAGCTCTATAGTGTTTTCCATGATTTCTTTCACAATGGATTGGACGGTAGGTTCATCGCTGTGTAAATTCAACCATTTGGTATGACCTGTAGACCGGTGCTTTAATTTCGCAGGCCAATAATTTTCACCAATGATCTCAACACCTCCACGGACAGGCTGATAACTTTTATTACACGATGTGTTGTACATTTCGATGATAACATATCCTTCGGGAATCTTACGGACCTCCGGTGCTCCCGAGGTGTATTTTTGCCACTGAGGAATAGTTGCATTGGACCAGGTGACGGTTTGTAACTTCCTTGAAGAGTTCGTTTCGGTTGCTATGCTGTGTTTGCCTACAGGCTTGGTTTCCACACGTGTAGGCTCAGTACTGTTCACACCGAAGTGATAAGCATAGCATTCCCCAAATAGGTCTGCAAGAATTTGCTTATCGGCTGGTGTGCCGGGCTTGTTATCCACCAATAAGTATCCAAACGGTTTTTCCGTCTCCTTGTAATAAGCATTCATAAAATGTACTCAATTCTTGTCAAACATGCGTTCTCCAATAATTCCGATTTGTTTTCGATCACTAGGACTTCGGAAGAGCGCCAAGTACTGAGCATTTCGGCTGATATCTGTATTATATTTCCCCTTGGGAAACATGTTTTGCAGCAATAAGATAATACTGGCGTTTCGATGACGGCCTTGGGTAAACAGTCGAGATGCCACAGGACTGTCTGTCGCTTCAGCCATCAAGTCATCTAGGATAATGATGTTATTGTACCGCGCATTGATTTCACACAGATCTTCAGACAGTTTGGGCACACCTCTTTCAAATCGGATGCTTTTTCCGAGAGACTTTTTTAACTTTTCTTGCCATTGATTGTTGTACCAAAAAATGCGAACACTCTTTTGCTCTTCATACACGATACGATTGTTTTCCAAAATTTGTTGGACAAAATATGTTTTCCCGCTTTGTGTAGGACCCACAACCAAAAGGGAGAATTTATGATGGAAGTTGTTTTCCGGACAGGATTTGGTTGCAAAAGTTGTCGCACGCGCTGCTGTTCTTGGTCTTTTGGGGGTGGCGAATGTTCACTCTTTTCACACGCTTTTGTCCAGGCTTCTCAACGACGAAAATAAATATACGACGGCTTCTCAACGTTCATATAGGACATGGTCATATGCGGAGACCTTTCCACGTGGGGCTGCCATGACGATACCTGGGCTTGCTTAAGATAGGGTTTTCTCTCCGCAGAAATAAGCCGTGAACTTGTAAAAGATGTGTACTGATATTCTTCAAATCAGGTCGTCCGCAAACCGGACAGGTCTGGCGAAACCGTCTTTGCATACCTGCTCCTGAAAATGATTCCGGTTTAGATAGAAACACGATTCTATATACTATTGCTTTGAGGGAGCAGTGGTCTGGAAATTCTCTAAAGCTTTTGTGAAGCTTCTGTGAAGCTTCTGTAAAGCTTCTATGAAGCTTCTGTGAAGCTTCTGTGAAGCTTCTGGGAAGCTTCTGGGAAGCTTCTGTCAAGCTTCTGTCAAGCTTCTGTCAAGCTTCTGCCAAGCTTCTATAATTATTCGTACATAACCGAGAATTCACTTATTTTGCACTGACATTCGTAAGACAATGGACAGTCAATACAGTGAAAGCCCCGTAGGCGAATGAATACAGCGAAAATTCTATGGAAACTCATGCCGAAGACGATAGTAGCATTACGACAGAAGACCGTGATGAAAACAGTTCTGAAGAAGAACAAAGCAACATCCCAACTGAGGACAGTTCTGAATAGGAAATCGATCCCTGGAGTACATTGATCAACGACGCGGCGTTCCAAGGTCCGGGATCAGTACAATGACATCTTGCAAGCGCTTCTCATGGAGGGTCATGACGAAAGCAAAGCGATGGAGGAAGCCTTTGCGCAAATTCTACCTGTTTTTCAAAAGGAATTGGGTGATGTCTACATGGATAACTTGGCATGGAGGAAAGCGTTGAAAAAAGATCCGATCCACAAAAAGATCATGGCGACCTGAGATGATTATGTGAACAACAATATGTTTGATCCGGATGAAGCTATAGCAGCGGCCGTAAAGAAGAGAAAGTTTTTGCTGAAACGGCTTTTAGAAGGTCAAGGACGTTTTCCAGAACAGTGAATCCAAACACTATAGAGCTAAAGATAAACTATTGCCCCAACTAAATGCTTGTAATGAGAAGGCTATATCTTAATAAATGATTTTGTGCTTGAGTTTGCGCGATGTGTTACATTTTGGGCAAACAGTCCTCCATGTTCTAACATCGTCCACATCGTAGACTGCTCTTGTAGCGTTGTGGTAGAAGTCCTGTAACAATGATCTAAATCGTACCAGCGATAGATTCTTTTGCCTTAGGCTTTCTGGAAGAGAGTTGTAAGTTCTTATCACTCTGATGAAGAAGGAGCGTTGGTATGTCAGCGTGTTACATTTGCGAGGACGGAACGAGAGCACGTTCGTGTTGACCGTGGTTCTGGTAAGCCTTGATGGAATAATTGGCTGCGGAAAGACTTCATTCGGGATTGTTACAAAGTTGTTTATGGCTTTAAAGAAAAACCTAATATCAAGGTATTCGTGCCAGTAGGTGATTGGGAGCAACTTTAAGGTGATCAATCTGTCTTTGTACGTTTCTGCGCACACAAACGGTAACTTCAAAATGAACTTTGTAGCTCGTCGTTGGATTCGCTCTGTTCTCGTAATTAAGTCGATCGATTTTGGTGACCAGACTTGAGTGGCGTAACCTAACGTTGAGCGAACAATTGACAGGTAGAGTGTGCGGCGTATCTTGACATCTGTAATTTCCATTGCAGCTCTACGTTGGAAACCAAGCATCTTGTTTGCCTTATTAGTACAGCGATTGTGGGTATGGTAAGACCAGTGTAACGTGTCCGTGATCCATATGCCTAAATCTTTCTCTTTTTCGGTGACTACCAGGGATTTGCTGTTGATTTTGTACTCATGTTTGATGGGATTCTTTTTTTCTTGTTACACGGTGACATTTGCATTTGTCTTGGTTGAAGACAAGGCCTGATGATGCTGACCATTTTTCCAATCCATTCAAGTCACTTTGTAAGGAGATAGCATCGGAAGTGGAATCAATCTTCTTAAATAGTTTCGTGTCATCGGCAAAGCTAGCAATCTTGGATTTCTCTATTGCATCCGGCAGGTCATTCGTGTATAGTAGAAACAGCATGGGACCTAATATTGATCTCTGTGGAACTCCTGATAGGACAAGTCTCGCAGATGATGTAGCTCCTAGCACAGTCACACGTTGCTTGCGATTTAACAAATATGACTCAAACCAGCAAAGCAGTGTGCCGTAGATGCCATAGACATTCTTTAATTTGCTTAATAGATCTTTATGATGGACTTTGTCGAATGCCTTGGACATGTCCATATAGACTACATCAGTTTGCTTGCCACTGTCCAGGAGTGAACCAATATAGTCAAGGACCTCTAATAACTGAGTTGTACACGACTTCCCAGGAGTAAAGCCGTGTTGGCTATCATTGATTAATTGTTGTAGATGATCGCGTATATTTCTGAGGACACATCGTTCCAGTACTTTCGACACTATGGAAAGGAGAGAGATAGGTCTATAGTTCTCTACTTGGCTCTTATCGCCTTTCTTGTGTATCGGAACAATGTTTGCTAATTTCCATTCATTTGGTATTTCGCCTAAACATAACGACTTGTTGAAAATCTGGGTGAGGGAAGGTGAAATCAGACACGCTATATCTTTTAGAAGTCGGGATGGAATTTCGTCAGGCCCAGTAGCCTTGGTTGAGTCTAGCGCTAGGAGTGTTCTTGCAACTTCTTCTGTTGTTAGTTGCAGGTCAAAATGTTCCGACTTTGAAGGTGAAGATGACATAACAGAGGAACGTTTGACTGGATTCTCATCATCATTGTTGAAAACTGATGTGAAGTAGCGGTTGAACAGATTGGCAATAGCCATACGAGTAGATACGGTACAAGGTTGTGATGATTTAGGTTCAGCGGCATTTCCCATTGACATAATATCTGGGACACTTGATCGTTTGTTGTTTAGCTTAAAGATCGACCAAAAACGCTTTGGGTTTGTTAGAAAGTGGTCATCAAGAGAGTTATAAAAACTTTCACAACTTTCACGGACCATTTTCTTAACTTTCGTTCGTAGCTTTTTAAATTTAGCAAAAAGACCGTCAGATGGCGATGATCTTAACTTCCGTCGCACTGCTTCTTTCTTCCTTATTTCATGAATAATGCTGCCATTAGTCCAAGGGGGAGAATTTCGACCTTGGATCTTTTTTGTTGGAATGTAATCTCTCACTACACGAAGGAATGTGTTTTTCCATTGTTCCCAACATTTATTAATATCTTGTCCTGGTTCGATTATGTTTGAAAAATCAATCATCGCTAAAGCTGAACGTAGTCCATTCATGTTCCCTCTGCGGTAATCAAAAACAATTCTGTTCAGTTTAGGGGCTGCTTTTATGGACGTTTTTAAGTTGAAAACAATTGTATCTTGATCGGTAAACAAACCACTGTCCATTGGCTTAAGTTTTGAAATGTTCTCGATCTGATCTGGTGGGCTGGTGATAATTAGGTCTAATACGTTGTTTCCTCGTGTGGGCAAGGTGTTGACTTGGGTGAGGAAGAAATCATTTAATTATTCCGTGAATGTAAAGTCATCACCGGGTGAAGTAGCAGATGAAAAATGCCATTGGAGTTTCGGAAAGTTGAAGTCTAAACAAATAATTATGTTGATATTGCGTGAAGGCACTTCTTCTAGGAACGAATTGAAGTTCTCCAACCAAGATTGACCTGCGTTGGGTGGTCTGTAGCAACAACAAATCACGTATTTCAGTTTTGATCTTGTGACGAGCTCTGCTGATACAACTTCAATATCAGTTTCGATGTTTACATCGCATGAGGATACAAAGGAACTTGTTTTAACTGCCACCATTACACCTCCGCCTGTGCGCGTTTCCCGATCTTTTCTGTAGATAGCGTAATCGTCATGAAGTATTTCAGTGTTCGCGATATCTTTTGTGAGCCACGTTTCGGTTACCCATACAAGATCTACAGCCTCAGAGTAAACAAGCTCTTGAAAGCTGGAGAGATGGCATAGCTTCTTCCCGTTTGAAACATGCTGGCTTTTTAAGCTGCGTGCGTTCAGAACAAGGCATGTGGCGGGGAGTCCTTCCGATTTCTGGTTCCTTGGTTTATGTTGCGACTTAGAAATGAATGGTATTGGTCCTGGATTAGTGGCGATATCGCCAGCAGGGAGGATACACAGAAGTAGATGGAAATTCTTGTGTGTTATCTGAAGTTCCAAGCCGTACCGATAGTTGCAGGGGTAGTTGAATTTTCTTAAACTACAGTCACGCGCTGATGTCCAAAGTAGACAAAGTTTTTCAGGTATCATTGCAAGTTCAGAAGCTATGAAAATGTTCTTCGGTCTTGGTTCTTGTTCGTAGTACTCAAGTTCGGGTGTAGTTCTAGCCAGCCTCATGATCAAGAATAAAGTGAAAAACCAGATGAAATTTGAACTTTGGTCAAGTTTACAATTGAGAACTACCATTTCGCCGTGAATTTTTGTGATAATTTGCGCGTGCGGATGACCAGGAATTCCGCGGACTTAGCTAATCAAATAGCGTCAGCAAACAAGCAACGGACGATCGCGCGTGTGTAATCCCAACGGAATTCTTTCAAAGAAAGATTAAAAATTCACTTCCCGATACTTCGATACGTACGTTTTTAGTCCAGAATTATTACAGAAACCATACACAAACTTTAGTCCAATATGGCCTGAGTTCTTATAAACAATTTTCCAGCAAGTTTATCTTCAAGACCAAGTTTTAAAAAATCAAAATGCAACACTTTTGCAGTGGCGGGGCGTACGCGTAAAAATTGACAACACAATATACCAGCACTTTTTCTTGATAAGGTTATTTAGAATGTTACACAAACTTGATCTTCCCCAAGGCAATGTCCTTATCCACAGCTTTTCGATGAAGACGGAACTTACTGTTTGGTTTTAATGTAAAATTTTAAACAATTTTACGGAGCGTCGTACGCGCGTTTGCACGCACAAACGTGATAAATTAAGTTGTGATTAGACTGGAACGATAACTTGGCCGCCATCTTTGAAGCCAAATTGGTTATCAATAGTTTATCAAGTTCAGTCCTTTTCTATTGTTTCTCGGCGCGGTTGACACCATTCTTCTGGGAATGTACCGATATTTGATGTTTTTATTTTGATTTAAGAGGTAATTTTATGGTTTATGAACTTATAACCTAGTTTGCGATACAGTCTTTTTTAAAAATAGCAATTACCTCGGGAAAATAGTGCTAAGACTGTTTACGACATTTGTAGTTGTTGCCGCCATCTTGGCTTCACCCAAACGTAGGGTTTTTATCTGGAGTTATCGTTCCAGTGTTTATAGAGTTCACTGTGCTGACGTTAGCGGCCATCATTAGCGCGCGCTGCCAGGATGAGCATCGGCTTATGCGAGGCTGATTAGAAGGCGGTGTGGGCAGAGATCTCACGGGAGATTTTTTAACGTTAAATCTAGCGTTAAATCTAATGTTAGATCTAATGTTAAAACAAAAATAAATAAATATATATTATGTACATATATATATATATATATATGTATGTGTGTATATATATATATATATATATATATATATATATATATATATATATATATATATATATATATATATATATATATATATATATATATATATATATATATATATATATATATATATATATATATATATATATAATATATATTTATTTATTTTTGTTTTTAGTTTAAATTCTTCAAAAATATAAATTTTGGGGCGAAATAGACGCTTGTTTACCTTAAACTTCAGCACAGTTTTTCTTATTATAGTAATTCAGACCAATTATAATCTTCCCCAGCTTTGAGGAGACTTATTCAGCATTAATTCGTAAAAAAACCTGTATTTTATACTTGTTTAGGTGACATTTAAATAATTTACTAACCTTCAAAGACTTTATCTAAGTTTATGTGTTGTACATATGGCCAGGAAAGGCTGCCAAAATGCACAAAACAAGATTTTTTGCGATCGAAAAATATATGATTTTAGTACTTTAACGCAAGTTTGCCTTAAATATCAATATCGCAACTGAAGTTTTTCCGGTATAGTATAATAGATAAGACGATAACTATAATATACAGTAAAGCGTATTACATATACAGCCATAACAAGCAATGTAACGCTAACAAACCTATGCAAATATCATCCTCTCCAGTCCACTTTCCATGGTGGTTACAATACCGGCTCAATGTATGCAATTTGATTTTCTTAAAGACGTAGCCTGGTGGGCAGGTAAATGTACATCTGGTATAGACTCGAATGGTAGATCCTTCGGCAATGCAATCTGGATTCTGCACTTCTGAAATACCCATTGGCTTCAAATTTTTGCATTTTATCACTAAAAATGAAGCAATCAGAATTTAATTGGCAGAAGTAGCATCCAAAAGAAGAACAGAATAAAAAAAATAAGGAGACTGTGTGGTTTCAAAAGTAAGGTAAAATGCCCACAAACTGAACTGTAGCGTACGATCTAACTTTACCGTAATTATGATAATCGAATCTGGCTTCCACTAAAAGAAGCAGGCTCTAATTATATTTATTGGGACTTGCGATTGATGCATGACTTTATGTACTTTTAATGTATGAACAGAGGTGTATTATCAGATATAAAACGGGAGGTGCAGACAAGGGTTTTATATCTGATAAATCTCGAATTGACAGTATATTAAATAACCTCAAAAACGATCTATTTTATACCTATTTTGTTAGTTTGTTTAGAAAAGAACTTTCAAAATAGATGTTGTGTAAAACGAGAAAATCGAGGCAACACGTAAAGATTCATTTACGGTTATGATTTCCCTTGTGTTGTGCTCATGAATTATTAACGAGTTTTAAAATCAAATTATTGTTATCATTATTATTATCATTATTTTTAAGTAATAATAATAATAATAATAATAATGAAAACTTTACTTCTTTGATTTACCATATTTACAGTGATAAACCTCACTTATAAAAGGTAGTCTATCTATGTCTACTTGAATGATGTTTGATTATATACATTAATAAAAAATAATAATAATAATGCTTTTTTTTACATTTTGAACACTACTCAAATATTTAAAAGTCCTGGGCTAGACCAGTCTTTGTTTCGCTGACAGAATATATAGTAAGATGCTCGAAAATAAGTAGTAAAAAAATTCTTTTTAACGTATCTAATATGCTGTTCATCAAACTTCAAATCCTTAAGCATATCAATAAATGTGTTCGTCAATTGACTAAATACCCTAGCCAATTTATGAATACATTAACAAATTCTAATTGTCAAAATAGAGATTACTTCATGGTTGGTGAGTGCGTACGATTTTTATTCACGAGTTGTGAAGGATCCTTCACAACGAGCGAATAATAAAAATCGTACAAACGAACCAACCATGAAGTAATTTGTTTATTATATGAGTATAAAGATGATTATATAGAGATAAGGATATATGATACTGACAAAAACAAACACGCAAGCAAAATATCAAAATGGAATTTCTTACCATTTATTGCTTTGTTTTCTTGCTGAAAATGAAACCGTGAGGTTCATTTCAAGTTAATGAGGCCACGAATGTCGTCTTTATGATTTTAGGTGGTTGTTTTATCAGTGAAATTGTCTTAAATCTCTCTTTTCGGTGAGTTAAAAAAATACTTGTAAAATCAGACTCCATGTTTACCCTAGCCTGCGAGCAGGTGTTGCACGTTCGGGTCAGCCAATCAAAACGCTGAACGATAAATTTTCACTGATGAAAAAACATCGTTCGTCCAATCAAAGGCCGTGAACGATGTTTTTTCACCGAGTGAAATTTTATCGTTCTTGATGCCGATTGGCAATTGCTGATTCGGGACGATTATTACGCACAGCCATATCGATGAATAAATCTCTATATTCATATAATAAGTTATTTTCTTTATCACAAATAAGTAGCAAGTATTTTTTTGTGTCGCCACATAAAACGTCCTTAATTTATATGCTTCTTACATCCAGAAATGATATGCAAGAGTGATTCAGGAGAAAAGCAGAAGGAACAATCAGCCGATGATGACCGATCCCATGTGACCTGGTTTTTTGGAGTAGGGAGGGAATTGTTGATGTAACGAACTGTGAAGTTAAATATATTCTTAGGAAGTCTGGATTGAGCAGATGACCATAAGGAATTGAATGATGAAGTGGAGTTTTTGATGACATTTGAAAAGAAAGAAACTTGTAAGGTAAGATGGTTTTGTATAGTCTCTGTTCGTTTTCATTTCTAAAAGCTTTCAATACATCCTTTGTATTTTTGTACATGTCGTACTGAATATTCCTATTTGTGTTTGATATTGACCATAACTTATTGATGTCCTCATTCATGGACGTTTTTAAACTTGACTGTGAGACAAGTTTGGCATTAAGTAAACATCGTTGACGCCAGAATGAAACTTAAACCAAATTTGTTTCGAGGGAAAAACACATTGCTAAGGGTAGCAGAGGTTGGAAGTTGGAGCCATTTTCGGATAGATCTGGAAGCAAGGGTATCTAAAGTCTCGCAAATCATGTTTTAGATTATCGGTTAATGTTAATTCCCACAAGATTTTTTAAAAGCAAGTAGCGACTATATAGAAGGATTTTATTTCGGGTGTGTAAAGGTATAATTCATCAATTTTTGATATGATATTGTTAAACAAATCATCACATAATTCAGCTTTGTGTTGTTCGTCAGACATGTTAAAATCGAAATAACGCCCAAGATAGCCGAAAGATTTACCGATCTCGATACGCGAGGGGTATAAATTGGTTGTTTACGAGCATAGGCTGCAACCCCCCCCCCCCAGTTTAGTTTGAAATATTAATTTGTCGGGCAAGTTGTACTTGAGCGTCGGCCAATCGGGCAATCTTCCTGTTTGCCTAAAATCAATTTGTTCTTTCATGCATCTAACAAATATTATAAACAGAAAAATCGTGAAATATTAATAAATATTCGAAAATGGCTAGGTGGAAAATATGCATGCGTAAAGGTGACAAGGTGGATCACGTAAATCTAACGCTAAAAATTACAGTTAAGATACTAAAATATTCATCATATTTGCTCTTGTTTCAATAATATTCCTAATATTTTCTATTCATTCCTCACCCTCTTCATGCACAAAATCTCACCCCACAATGCAGGAATGAGGAAATAAAGAGACTAAGTTTTCAAAATTTTCCGGGGGAACCCCTGGACCCCCTAAAAATGCTCGCACCATCGGCGCTCGTCAGGCAGACTGACGTCCGGCCAACTAAAATTTACAAGCTCGTACGCTTATGTTTACGAACAGCTTTGGTTAGTACTGGATAGATTTGGATGAGTATCTTTTAATTTGAAAAGAGGAGCACTTGTCAACACGTATTATTTTGTTGGCCTATTGACACCACACTCAGAAACGATTGAACAGAATTTGATTTTCCTTTTCTTGGCTGCTGATGACAGCGTCGTCGTCTGCGAACTGGAAATTGCACGGAATACCGTCTTTATTAAATTCCCAAAAGCCAAGCTGGGAGTATTTTTCAGATTTTTTTATGCTGTATAAACGTATTGAAAAACATATTTAAAAGAACCGGACAGAACTGTGACAATCACCTTGTAAGACACTGCGACTGATTGCAATAAACGCAGCACTGAACTGGTCGGTTATAATAGAGGTTTGTATGTTTGTAGAAAGAGTTTGGATTACATCACTTGTTTTACGTGAGAGATAATGATACTGAAAGACTTCGTAAATGAGGTTAATATGGAGTTCGCCGAATGCATATTTAAAGTCAAGCAAGGTGATTATAACAGATCTTTGTTTAATACGGGCTGTGTTGATTATATGGCCATATGAGCGGTATGTTCAAAAGTTCCTTCTTTTTTTAGAATCAGTATCGTACACGCTTTTTTCTATTCTGATGGAACAGTACCAGATGACCAGGCAGCTTGGATAATTTTGGTTAAATAAGTTCTCAAATATGGGCAGCGTTTAATACATATGACAGAAATTTGGTTGATGGATGGATGGATGGATGGATGGATGGATGGATGGATGGATGGATGGATGGATGGATGGATGGATGGATGGATGGATGGATGGATGGATGGATGGATGGATGGATGGATGGATGGATGGATGGATGGATGGATGGATGGATGGATGGATGGATGGATGGATGGATGGATGGATGGATGGATGGATGGATGGATGGATGGATGGATGGATGGATGGATGGATGGATGGATGGATGGATGGATGGATGGATGGATGGATGGATGGATGGATGGATGGATGGATGGATGGATGGATGGATGGATGGATGGATGGATGGATGGATGGATGGATGGATGGATGGATGGATGGATGGATGGATGGATGGATGGATGGATGGATGGATGGATGGATGGATGGATGGATGGATGGATGGATGGATGGATGGATGGATGGATGGATGGATGGATGGATGGATGGATGGATGGATGGATGGATGGATGGATGGATGGATGGATGGATGGATGGATGGATGGATGGATGGATGGATGGATGGATGGATGGATGGATGGATGGATGGATGGATGGATGGATGGATGGATGGATGGATGGATGGATGGATGGATGGATGGATGGATGGATGGATGGATGGATGGATGGATGGATGGATGGATGGATGGATGGATGGATGGATGGATGGATGGATGGATGGATGGATGGATGGATGGATGGATGGATGGATGGATGGATGGATGGATGGATGGATGGATGGATGGATGGATGGATGGATGGATGGATGGATGGATGGATGGATGGATGGATGGATGGATGGATGGATGGATGGATGGATGGATAGTTTATTATGAAAATTACATTACAGCTCAAAATTGATGAATTGCATAACTTATTTACAACGTTACTACACTATAACACAAAGAGTACAAGTTAAACGTAATGTTAGAGGATTAATGTCAATATAAAATTCCCAAATGTTTAACTATACATATTAATACTTGCACTTTAGAAGTCCGCTAAAGCGATCAGTACAAATTATGTATTGGGATACTAAAGGCACGTTTATCCCCAATTCCCAGATGTTCAACTATATAATTATATACAGCAATCATACTACGTTAAAAGTTAGTGAACATCGACGGAATAAAAGTACGCTTAAAGCATTCGGTATGTATCATCAGGATGCCAAAAAGCCGTTTATTCCTAATGTTATAGTTGTCCTGCTGCAGAGAGGGTAGGCGATTGCGCAGCTTATGGGATTCCGAAATTACGATGGACGAGAACCACGTATAACATAATAACGATCGTTTTTCTTTTAGTGAAGTTAAGTTAAGCTTCTGCAAGCTATATGCATGTGTTTTGTTTTGGGAAATAATGGCCAATGCTCTTTTTTTAACGTTTTCCAAATCTTCGCGCAAGTAAATCGGAAGGGAGTGATAAAAAACTGGCGAACAGTACTCCAACAGAGGCCTAATACAAGTACAGAAAAAGTTTCAGATGTCAGAAGACGGAACTCCAGCACGTTTTAACAATACAAGAAAGTACATCCTCTTATTAGCTTTCTTAATCGATTCTGCGATATGAAAATCCACTGAAGATCGGATGATGTAATTAGGCCTAGAATCTTTTGATTTTTTACAACATTAAGGTGATTTCCACTTATTGAAAGGGGATTAAAAACATGTTTAGTAAGTTTGAATTCGATGATATGCTCTTTGCATTTCTTAGCATTCAGCTGGAGTTTATTTTCAGCAGACCACTTTTCAACATGTGTGACTGCATTTTGGACATGACTATTGGCTTTACTCTCAACAAATTTCCAACTACTAACATCTTGAAACTTTAGATCGCTGATCATTAACACAAACAACCATGGGCCCAATTTTGTCCCCTGTGGGACTCCTGAGAGGACCCTATTCGGAAAAACAGTCGTTTGACAGCACGGTTAATAGACCTAGATGGTTAGGCTAGCTGGATCACGTGACAAATATGTTATTGTTCATTTTTGTTTTTAGTCACGTGACGAGGAAAGGGGGTGACATGTTCGAGGAAGCTATTTGCACTTCTCACACATCATTACATATTCATAGCAATTCGGCCAATGATGCTTCCTCATTCACATCACGTGTCTGTACATGAAAACCCAGTCTAGGTCAGTCTCTTAATATATTCAAGTGGGCAGGGCTTTGAAGCTGAGGGAAATTGAGGGGTAAACAAAAGATTATGCAATTAAACTTAATTGCTGTATTTAGAAATAAATTCTAAATACATTAAACTGTATTTAGAAATAAATTCTAAATACAGTTTACTGTATTTAGAATTTTGTTCTAAATACACTTTACTGTTTTTCGAGAATATCTCCTGGATAATGTCGCAATTTAACTTATTTATAACACAAATACACACTGTAAACACGCTTTAAATATCTTTTTAAACACAACTAGTTATTTTGTGTTAAAACAAATGTTAACACTACAATTGTTGAAAGTATTGCCACTCTTCAAAAAATGCGAACAGCCCCATCGATTTTTGTAGATAGTAGTACGTGGAGTGGATTTCTTCACATTTTCGATAGTGTGCTCAACACTTTCCTGCTCTCGAAACCGTTTTTTCGTAAAAGAAGATGCCATTCTCTCTTCCCAACACAATTGATCTATTCACGACGAACCTAAGCCGAAGTGAACACTTCGTTTCACTTCATGCATGCAAAATTTCATGCAAATGTAATTGGTAAATTTGTTTTTCACCTCAACCATATCGTAACGTATCCTAGCATTTTCTTTTGTATTGAAGTCATTAGTTCCACTTTAGTGTGCACTCTTTATTGTCCCAGATCTATTTTTTATCAATATGTAATCGTAATAATTCCATGCCTCATTGCTATGAATATCTAATGATGTGTGAGAAGCCATATCCAATCCTCGTTGGTGTTTTTGACTTGGCTTCCAAATCCCTAGTGCCATGAACAATGGCTCGGCTGCACCTCGCCATTGTTCATGGCACTCGGAGTTAGAAACCACGTCTAAAACACCAACTCGGATTGGATATATTACATAGAGTCTTTGTTTACATACTGCCTTCAGAAAATCGTATTTTTGGCGTTGTTTTAGTATGTCAGGATACGGTTAAACTTTTAAAATTATATTAAGCAATATGGTTGGCTCTAATTGTGCTTTGCATGGCTGTCCGACCAGCAGAACGCATGAATTGCAATTTTTATAATCCGTTTTGATGGCGAGGCAGGCGGCGAGAAAACCGCAACCAAGAAGAGAAATGGTCGCAAAGAATGACTTCGAATTGTTTTAAGGACTAGAGAAAAGACGACAGATCTTCATAAACAAATTGAGGGAAATAAGATTTTCGTAGGACGGAGATGGTTGTTGACATCCTGAACTGGACTTTGTTTAGGTACGGGGATGGTATTAGCCAATTTCCATGAGGAAGGAAGACATTGATCAGCAAGGGAGCAACGAATGATGTGATAAATAGGATCAGAAAGTATTAAAGCATATTCTTTTGGAATCCAGTTTGGGATGCCATCAGGACCAGGTGCTTTGTGAGGTAATTTCTTCAGTATAGATGAAACAGCTTCGATCGAGACCTGGGACAGGTCTGGGATTGATTATATTGGTAATATTATCATATTTATCGTTTATCATATTGGCAATTTCATGTGATGAAAGTGAGTCAGTACCTGGTATTTGCAATTGGGCACAGAGAGTCTTAAAGCCGCAAGGGGTTGACATCCCAGCAATACGTTTAACAGCATTCCACCACTGGTTAGGTTTCGTGTCTTTAAGACGCCGAACTTTAGTTGCAAAGAATCTGTTTCGGATCATTTTCCTTTCACCATAACAAGATTGCGGTAGTGGCGATAGGTTTCAATTTCACTGTTTGAATAGGCTTGCTGACGAGCTTTAATTAATTTCTTAAAATCCTAAGTGACCTATGGGGGATCATTTACGTGAGCCTTAACTGGCTTTAGAGGCATTATTATGTCAACACCTGTAGTAATTAGTTCGGTAAGTAGTTGCGATTTAGCTTCACAAGTGTCAACCGTGTCCAGAATTGCCCAATCGATTGAGCTTAGATACCGACCAACTTTCGACTTGGGTGAGTATCACGTTTTTCCAAGATTTTTCTGCTGGAGTTAATATTGGGAGATCGCTCCTTGGGACGAAGAAGGACACCATTATGGTCCGAGAGGCCAAAGGGAGGAATGGTGCAAACAGAGTTACAGTCATGGGCCTGATGCATGTTGGTTATCATGAGTCCAAAATATTGTTACCTCTGGTTGGAATGCAAACTAGTTGTTTCATTTTAAATTGGCATACAAGACGCCGAATTTTGAGATGGTTAAAATCGCCCGTCAATAGGATACCACATCCTGGATAAAGGTCGATTTTAGGTAATAGAGACATGGTATTCGCAAGCAATACGCTAGGGCCGAACTCAAAGTTCTTTGTACGAGAACCAATAAGAGGTAATGTTTTAACTTCCTTGAGGTTATTAAAATTCGCTTGTTTAGAGTTATAGCGAGATCTAATACTCCGCTGGGTAATTCTTACTGGAATTGGCAGGTTATTACTTTAGGTCGTCGACTGGACTCCGACATTGATTCTTGAGGGGAGGGGAAGTTCGTAAAAAACAGTTAGAAATATTACAGATATTTTCACGTACATGTTGATTAATAGGTCGACGTCGCACTGGAACAGTTGTACTTATATTGTCGTTTGGCGGCGAACTAGATCTAAATGCTTTGACCATTCTGCTTTTCAAACGAAGGGTAACGACGGGGGCCGTTCCAAAAACGCTCCGCCAAAAAAACAAAACGGGACTCAATGTTAGCATTCTCAGACAATGCTCGTCGCTATCGAGCACAGTAAATTCGGATATATCAACTGGTATTTTGATACGGTTATCTGTTTTTACCTTTTCCTTCTTTCGAATTATAATAATAATAATAATAATATATTCATTTAAATATAGCGCTTAATTATATATATATTCAAAGTGCTGTACAATAACTGTAAACTAAAATTTAAAATTATAGTTCTACTAGATATTAAAAGAGTTTTTAAAAAGGAATGTCACTCTTTAATTGTTTTTTAAAAATACTAAATTAAAAATACTTTAGGCGTTTCGTCGGTATCGAGTACAGTAAATTCATATATATCAGCTAGTATTTTGATACGGTTATTTGTTTTTATATTTTCATTCTTTCGAATTGGGAAGGGATTTTTCGAGGAATGGTAGATCACCAAATGAATTTGACTATGGAAACACACACGAAGAAGGCAGATTTTTATTTCCTCAAAGTTTATCATGTGGAGCCTTGTTATGGAGATTATATGTTCCTGACATCGCTTCTTTGTTTTCACCTTTATTGTCAATTCCATTGTTATTGCCAGCTGTCGTTGAATTAGGAATTTTCTTCTTCTGGATTATAAAGGGCTTAGCAGCTTCAATAAAAGGTAAGCTACCAAGTAGCTTTATCGACAAAGGCTCGCAGTAAGTTGGCACATTATGATCGAGTTCATGGTTATTCTGCGATCCGTAGGTTTATTAATTTTGTTTTTATTGACGTTATGCTCATTGACTTCACTACGACATCTTGACCATTATTACCTTTTAATCTATTGGTGGTTCTATTACGGCATACAGGTTGGACAGTTAATGACTTCTCCTCAAAGCCACTATTGGGAGATAGAGAGCGCTGATTGTATTGAGAGTGAGCTTGTGAGATCATGACTTGGCAATTTAAATTACTATTTTCCAAAATAACAAAATATCAGTTTTTAATCCTTGTTTTATTGACAATTTTTTTAAATGGCACAACATTTGTCATCAGTATGTTATTACACCTAATGTAAGCTTAAATTTGTTATAAAGTACGACGTATTAATTACATTAGTAATAAGAAGACAGTCTTGCATTTACAAAACATAAACTTACTCTGGAATTTAAACCGTGAATAGACTGGATGAGTACGGCTACGCCGGCCTTTATAAAGCATTAAAACACAAGTATAAATACGCATTATCAACAAACTTACCTTGTGTTTCACACCATAGTCAATTCTTGGCGCTTTTCTGCATTTTCCCCGAATTAATCTCTCTTCAAGAGTCTTGTCGCAGTCGTTTTCGTCTTATTTCTCGCCTTTTGGGATGCCTTAAATGTTTGCTACTCCTGATAGCCCGCCATATTCCTGAGATCAGAAATGACCACCCTTCGTTGGTTGTGAAAGTTTCCAAATCTTTTTGCAAAAATACGAAATATTGTAGTGCAATATAGTCCGCCGTATTTTTGAGATCAGTGATGACCACCCACTCACCCTTGAGCCAGGCGCCCACAATGTTTGAAGAACTTCAGACTTCGCTATGCTTTCCTTTTTCCGGGTGTAAAAAGCCGGGCGGAATTAGTACCCTCGCCCCGGGCTGACGCCCGGAACGGCGCTTTGCGCCGTTAGCTCGGGGATTAATTGCAGAATTGAAACTTCCTGGTTGGGTGATCAAACTCGAACTAGCCGTGAGATTTACTCTGCGGAATGCCTTGGGCTGAAGCGGTTCTTTACATGTGTATATTTCACTACTTGGATTAGATGTATTGCAAATCATATAGTGACTGTGGAGTTCGCGAAGTTTTTGGTTTATCAGAAGCTCGCTCTTAAGGCATTCTATTTCATTGGAACACCCAATTTCAATCAACTCTCGACTGCAAAATTTCAAAATAAAATTTAAGATCATCATAGTCAGTAAAATTACTGGTGCAAGAGCATGTGCAGTCTTAATCTAGCTTGTTCGCCAAGTTCCCTTTCAATATATGTTTCATGCTCATTCCAATTAATTGGTTCTGATTATTCGTGGTTGATTTCGCCATACAAGCTTTTACTATTGTCTCTCTCAGTTCGTTACCGTCTTTTCCTTCAAATAGAAGAGTTTTCTGTTTGCCATAGTACCAGGTCATGGTTATATCAAATGTAGAAGAAGTAAACTTTCGAGATTGTCTCCAAGGCGAGCTCCATTTACTCGATGATTTGACTACATGATTTGACTACAATCCTCCAATGAGTGTAGATCGTTGAGCCATTTGATTCGCTTCCCGTCATAGCATAAATATAAACCAATATTTGGGTCACTACTTATTACATGTAACTTCAAATCTTAAACTCGTTTGGAATAAAGTGTAGCACATACGGCCGCCATGTTATCTAATGACATTTCTAATCGCCTTAAGTGTTGCCTACTCCTGATAGTCTGCCATATTCTTAACATCAGAAATGACCACCGTTCGTTGGTCAGCCAAGGCGGCCATACGCCTGGAAATGATGCGAGACAACCCTCTCATGGAAAGGAAACCACCCACCTCTACCCAACAACAAATCTGGAAGCTTACGACGACTTAATAATGATTACAATTTGTACAGCGCATATTAGCATTTGTATATGATCAAAAGCGCTGAACTACGCGACTCGACAACCTCGCGAAAAGGCTGGAAAGATCGGGTCTTCTCAACCGATGCGATAAAGTGTTTAAAGAACAACTCGAGCAAGGAATCGTCGAACGTGCTAACGAAGTTCCAAAGGGACTTGACAAGCCGGTTGTGAGGGATTCTGCCGGGAGTACTAAGCTAAGAATCGTGTAGGACACGTCCGCTCGTGCCAGTGAGAATTCGCCATCTTTGAGCGAATGCCTCAACCAAGGACCACCATTGCATAACAAATGGTGGGATGTGTTGGTGAGAGCGCGATTTCGATTCACCCAGTATTGATCACGGGAGACTTAAAACAAGCATTCTTGCAAGTGAGAATGGCTGAGAAAGACTGTAATGCACTCAGATTCCATTGGTTTGAAGATCTGCTGACAAAGACCATTGAAGTTCTTCGATTCAGCCGTGCGGTATTTGGGTTAGCCATTGACATAAATACATCTGGACTGCCTGCTCGCAATATTTTCGCTTGAATTTTGCGTTATCAGTTCAAAATCACGAAGGCTGATGAATACTGACGAAAAATGACGAATATGAGAGTGATTGAACATCGCTAGCTCTTAGATAATACAAAAAATACTGGTCAGCAGTCAAGTTCATGAGCAAACACTCTCATATTTCGGCAATCGATCTTTGATAAAGCCTTTCAAAGTCGAGCTGGCAGTCCAGATGTATATATGTCAATGGGTTAGCTCCATCCCTTTCTTGCTTGGGGGAGCGATCCAGCAGCAGCTTTTTTTCATATACTTAGAATGATACATTGTTTGCTTTCTCTTTGCAAAAAAAAATTCTATATTATTTGAGTGTTTCGTCTTCTTGGATTTGTAAACCCAGTTTAACCTTCTTTCTGCTGCCTGACCTTATTAGCCATTATGGTTATACAGGTAGCTGGTACCCTAATTATATTATTACAGTAATTAGTTTGTCTTTTCCTATTTTAAGTATAATCAAAATTTAATATATTTATTATGGGTACAAATAAATCTTTCTGTCTTTTTGTCTAAAAAAAGGCCGAAAGAAGGGGAGGGAAGGGAGAGCTCTCCCGGAATTGCAGCGATATCTTATACAGCTTGGCGATTTATTGCATTCCACTAAATATTCAATTTATCACTTCGTTTGTCGTCCCTATTTTTTGTGTAGTGACATTTGCTACCAACATATTTCTGTTGATGTCGTGATTTTTGTGTTTTAACGTTATTTTACTGCAATGGAAGAAAATATGCATTCGTTAAGCCAGCTTGTAGATGTTGATTCGAGTTGTACTGAAGCTTCAGAATTTGATTTTTTGGACGTATCTATTCAAAACATGTCAATATTTTAATATTTAGTAACAGGTAATAGTAACCGTACTGGTGTCTAGCAAAATAAAATAATATTCTGTGAAAACAGTCCCTTTCAGTGACAGCAGTCCATAATGAGGTAGTCTACATGTAACATGAAATATGATATAGCATGAGGGCAGGTCAAGCCAGAGTGACTAAATGTAAATATGTGAAACAGGGAGAGTAAAAAAACAATATCTAGAAATGGAAATACTCAAATAGGAAATAGGAACCGTATTGGTATCATCTAAATTGGACAATATTTTGTAACAACGTATACAGTAACAATGAGTTTGTAATGAGTAAAGAATAGCTGGACCACATGTAGTGCATCACGAAATGCGACGGGACAAGATATATACTGGTCTGCTATACAAAAAAGCTTGTAGGAGATATGTAAAAAAATTAGTGAAAGGAAAGAAAGAAGGAAATTTCATGTGTGTAAAGCAGATATCTCCGTACGTGGCTTTCGTACTTCGTCGACTCGTCAGTGGAGAATAGGGGCTGGCACATGCTCTTTGTTCGCAAATGCACGGCAACAGATTGCACCCCCCCCCGGTTAGACGCCATATTTGACAGCAAATCTGGGAGAGCTTTCGCCTCCCTCTTTCGGCTTTTCTCGCCTCTCGCGTCGCCCGCGTTTTAGTTTTTCAGCGAGTTTCCTCATTTCACTGATTACAGTCCAGCGTCTCTCACTTGCTTACATTTATAAAATCATACGTAGTTTATAGATCGACGCTTCGCATTGTTAAAAAAGCCAGGAAAGCTCTGCAGAGGAGAGAGTGCCTGGCTCTCTCGTTAACTGATTAAGCACAAGGCTTACCACATGTACGCGTCTCGTACCTATTTTTTGCTTGTGAGAAATCCTTTCTGCTATATGTTACAGCCACACACAATAGGCGAATTCGACATGAACTGATAAGCCGTTACTATTTTAAATATTGCGCGATCAATGTTCGACCAGCCCGATACAAGCTTAGATCATGCGCGAGTTTTCTGACCATGTCATTTATAAGCGTACTCGGTTAACATGCGTCATATGCGTGTTCAATTTGGAATTTAAACTGTGAGCTTTGATATGTAACTTGACAACGGAAGATTTAAGCCTGGTTCGCACTTGTCGTAAGAATCGGGGATGACTTCACCTGGCCGATGTGATTGAGTGAATTCTATACCATTGCAAAAAGAATCTAATATTTCTCCAATACTTTAGTTTGTTCACATATTTATTCACATACGTGAGAAGCAGAAAACACCTTATTCTTACGACAAGCGTGAACCAGGCTTTATTCTATGCTTATCTTGCAGTTACCTATGCGTGTGTGCTTGCGCTTATGCATATTTTATCGTGCCAACCATGTCATGCAGTATTATTAATAAGTATTCTAGAGCTAGCTAGCGTCAGTATGAATTCTGAAACGGCAAGCTAGCTACTTTTCAGCTGAAGAAACTCTATTAAAGTTATCATCCAGGTCAAATATTTGTAGTGACATTTGCCTATTTGTTTTGTTTTTGTAGTATTTACAAGTCACTATGCAGTGGTGTATTAAGATTATATTGACATTTGAATTCTGGTTTTTGCGTGCGTTAGGCAATAAATTCTTCATAAATCCATCACAATACATATATTTTATAGTAAATAGCATTTGGGTTTAACTATTATGTAACTTACTGTTCAAAATATTTTTTATTCAAAAACAGTCTGTTTTTATTTCAAGTTCAATAAGTCTGCTTTCGTGGACTGACATCACCTGTGCCAATATCAATATGTATAAGTTATCTAGAATTGAGCCAGTTAATCTTATCAAATAATCTTATATAATCTTGTCTATATTAATCTTAATATAATCTTATCAAAAAGAAGTCGCTATTAATTCAAGATAATTTATTTTAAGGTTTTGGCATATATATAGCTGTAAAAAGAAATGGTTCTCACCAGCTGGTAAAAAACGTTTAATCAAGAATTTATCACATGGAATCATGTTGTTGTTGGAGCCTTTGTGGCTGTCAATCTGGTACAGTAAAAAGTGAACTAGTGCCTATTGGAAAGTTATTGAGAAAATATAAGATTAAAATTGGCGTCAGACTATTGGAAGGGTTCCTGAAACAAGAAATTCCTTAAATCTACTGAGGCAGACAACGGACCGACAAACTAAGTAAAGATTATAACAGTTATCAAGCTTTGTTTGAGCTGCAACTCAAATTAGTGTTAAGCCGAAACAAAGCGCAAATTGTGTGAAAATTATATCACAACACAACACTATATTTTGTGAACTGTTATTCTAGGTTGTACGCTACATTTGTAGTCGAAAATTTTTTTTTATTAGTACATGTATATTGTTTTCGTAATCCTGGCATCACGCGTTTGTAATAATGTCAAAATATTGTGAGCTAATCTCACTTACATGCATAGCGCTTGTATGCGCTGCATATTGATATTAAGCCGGTTATAGCTTCTACTGTATATAGGGTTAGCTTCTTTTCGCCGATGCGATTTAGTGAATTCTATACCAAAAGCAATCTAATATTTGCCCTGTACTTCGTTTGTTCACATATTTGTTCACATAAGTGAGAAGGAAAAAATCCCCGCTTCTTACGACAATTAAGTTTAAACCATGCATGCACGCTTTATCCACGCTTGTATATTATTCTGATAGTTCTCATGATGCATGTTCATTAGAGCTGCATTTACAGTGCCGAAATGTTGTAGATATAAGTACAAGTCTATTATTTTCACCATGTTGGCGCTGCAATTGCAGTTCCAAAATATTCTACATATAAGTGAACGTATATTATTTTCATAATGTTGGCGCTGCATTTGAAGTGCTAAAATAATTTCAAATGTAGTTAATATGTGAATGTGCTGTTTGTATGTCTATTGGCGCTGCGTTTCAAGAAGAAAAAAACCCTCTTCTAGCAACGATTTTTTGTGGTTGATAACCAAAAGTCCATTTTACATGTAGCATTGAAAAAAAATGTACCGGTGTTGCCAATTTTTGAGATAATGATAAAATAATGCCGCAATTTGACTACATAGAATATTTTACTTTGCTCTAGATTAACGTGTTAATTAATTACTATTTTTATTCGATACAACCAAGTCGTTGTCTTAGTCGTTGTGACATTAATACTGTTCAATATAAAAGGATTGAACTGAGTCTTAATTTGATATTTTAGCAGGAGATTTAAAAAAAGTACCTTGCAGTCCTACGCTCACCGACACCACAAAGAAACCGAAAAATAATAGAAGATTCGTTACTTCAGAACTTTTCATGTTTGTACCAGTGTATGTGCATTTCCCGACAAGTTTAAGATACTGCTGCGAGTCCGTTACTTGTCGCAATGTATACAATAATTTTAGTATTAATATCATGTTTTTTAGTTTACTCGATTCTGATTGGTTAAAAAGTGTGCCGATTAATCCTTAATCGGCACATTGTGCTGATTAAAAATTAATCGGCACAGTAACGAGCCGAGCCCGCGGGGAGCGGGAGTTTTTGAAAACAAAAAAATAATGGAAAAATGGATTATGTTGATTTTTTCGATGCCAAAACTGACAATATTTTAGCTTCAATGGACGAAAACGTATGCTTTCAAGTTCACAACAAAGCTGTGGCTAATGAAAAGTTGTCTGAAAATAGGTTTCCGGAACTAACAGAAGACGAAGTTGACTCGCTTTACGCAAAAGCTAGTTGTAACAATACGAATAGGAAGACAAAAACATGGTTAAATACCTATATTTCTTGGGCTAAACTTCGAAGCCAGAGGCAGGACATAGAAAACTTATCTCCACGAGAACTGAATTCAGTTCTTGGCCAGTTCTACGCCGAGTTAAAAAAGATAAACGGCGAAGATTACCAACCGGAAAGTTTAGCTGTAATGCAAGCCTCACTTGATCGTCATTTAAAGGAAAAGGGCTACACACTATCCATTGTTCGAGACCTACAGTTTCATTCCTCTAACAAAACACTAAGGGGGAAAGCAACTAAATTACGTGAAGAAGGAAAGGGAAGCAGACTGAATGCTTCAAAGGCACTCATCTGGCAAGAAGAAGCTGAATTGTGGAAAGCTGGCAAGCTCGGTGATCACGACCCCGAAACGTTAATCCATACAGTTTGGTTCACGTTAACTCAACATATGGGACTGAGAGGACGGCAAGAACACGCTCTGGCTGACATTGACGACTTTATATTTGGAAAAGATGAAAACGATGTCGAGTATGTCCAATTCAACGATTTGAAGCCAACAAAAACCCGTCAAGGTGGCCTGAGAATGAAACGAGGTCAACTTCCGAAAATGTTTGCCACAAACGACTCGACATGTCCTGTTGCCATCTTCAGATCTTATCTCTCTCACCGTCCAGAAAAGCTCAAAATGTCTGGTCCACTGTACCTGGCAGTCAAATATAAACCCAAAACTAAGGTTTGGTACAAAGCCCAGAAAATGTGAACTAACCGTCTCGGCGAAATCATGAAGCGAATCGTGCGAGGAACAGCAGTTGAACAAACTGGAAAGCGTCTAACAAACCATAGCGCCAGAAAAACCGTTGTTAAAAAGCTGGACGACGCGAATATTCCACGAGCACAGATAGTATCGGTTACAGGTCATCGCAACGAAAAGTCCCTGGATGATTATGTAGATTCTTTCTCCACCGAACGCTCCAAGCAACTATCAAATATAATCAGCGGGAGTGAAACAGTGAATACCCTCAGCGGTTCACACAAAGTTGGTCCTCTACAAATACGAGATGGAAACAACAGCCTTCCTTCTATTTCTGCACCGCCGAATGCAGTTCCACAACGACAATTTCCAGTGCTGAATTTGTCAAATTTGGCTCAAAACATGGAAAACTCAACGATAAATGTAACGGTAAACAACAACATCCAAATGCCCCCATCCTATTTCGACAATCGAGAATCCGAACAATCCTGTTCAAGTGCTGCTGCTAAGCGACGCCGGGTCCTTCCTTTCTATGACAGTGACTCTGATTAGAATTCTTGTTATTTTAAAGCAATGTTTTAAAGAGTTTTAAATATGTTAAATGTACAACATTTCACACTTGTTTACCGGTTAAGTTTGAGAATAAAGCCGTGTAAGTGCTTCGTGTTGCAAAAAACGCTTGTGACTTTTGCACGAATAAATTATGAATTGTAATAATTTTTATAATAAATATTTGAGACAGAAAATAAATTTATTTAAATGTAGCGTCGGCTATAAAATGATATTAATAGGAAATTACACTTGTTCTCGAAGTATTAATGAAAAATCACACTTGTGTTTGGCGAAATGTTTATAATACCGCTCGTGCTACGCACTCGCGGTATTACAAACTTTTCGCCAAACACGCGTGCGATTTTTCATTAATACTTCTCGAACCGTGTAATTTCCTATACAAATAAATTTACAAGTGGATAGATGAAAACGCGTGCTTGTGATGGGGTGAGTTTCTTCGCGATGACGGAAGTTTTAACAGTGCCGCTGATTACACTCTTTAATTATAAAAGAAATTGACCCTTCAAAAGCAATAAAATTCAACTTGAACTATGTTCAATTTGTTAGCTTTGTTTCATCAAACAACTGTCTTTATCTTCTGACAGACCTCTTCTTTGCTGAATAATTGTTAACTATAATGTCATACAAACGCAAACAAGGTATTTACCTTTGGGAATTTGATTTTACCGAACACAAACATAATTTAAAAAGAGGAATAAGACGTGGATCTTGATCGTTGATAGAAAACAAAACAACTGAACAAATACAATTAAAGGGCAAAAATTATCTGCAATGCTTAATCTAAACAGAGTTTGCTTGAAGGACAAGTAATTACTGTTCCTTTCTGATTTCGACTGTCTTTTCAATGGTCATAAACGAAAATATTGTCAATAACAGGAACATATGTTTGTGTAACTAATATGCAGAAATTGGGGGATTGCGATCCATCGAATTGGGCTCGAGTCCTTTTTTTATTGTTTTTTTTTGTTTAAGAATTTTTCCATTGTGTAACGGATCCCTTGTTCTTAAAAATATATGAAAACTTAAACTTATTAACAATTTAAAATGGGTGAGTTGCAACTGGAAGTCCAACTGGACATAACCTACCAAGAATTTATTGCAAGCAGCTGGTGAAAATAAACAAAACAAAGTTTAACAGTCTGTCATCAACGTAAGCTTAGCCTGAATTTAAAAGCGCAACTTACTGTTAATTATACACATACGTAAAAAAGTTCTGAAGCAGTAAAATACCAGAAAAATCTTCCAGAAGAAGCGGAAGATCTTGAGACATTTTAATTGAGATTTTATCCAGATTTATTCATTTTAAAGCTATTTAAAGACCCTTATTTTAACTCTCGATCTATTAGCAAGTCTAGTGGTATACAGACATAAGAATGATACGTCACTGCTTAATTGTTGGGCGGGGTTGCTTGAAAAAAACATCTTTTTCGCAGAAAAATGGGAAAAGTAGTAATAGCTCGTAAAGCCAGTAAACAAAAACTAGAAAAGAGACCTCACTGCAAATAAGAAATGATTAAGACACCTCATCTAGTAAAGTCCGAAGCGATCATGTTCTTGCCGAGCATGCCTGCAGACCAATTTAATAACACTATCAGAGTCTTAACTTGAGTATGGATGTTGAGTGATTTGTGCGTTCAAATGCTTATACCTTTGTATTAGAAAGCCTGTAAGCTGCGCTAGTCAGTAAGTGAGTAAATGAACACTGACAATTTAAACTTAAATGGCGTTTTTATTAACAATCTACAGAACAGTTCATGTGGGTGAAACTGGAAAACACCTTGTTTGTGGTTTATTTGAAAGACATATAGGTACGTTATTACAAAAAAAAGTTTCAAAGCAATGCTGGGAAAACCGGAGATTTGTGATTATCTACTATTAAATTGTATTAGAATAAAAAAGAAAGGTGAAATTTCTTATTCGACGAATCATCAAGTTGCATGTTACTAAACACTCAAGTCCACAATCTTGGACATAACTTGTCGAGTCTGCTCTCCACGCAATAGAAAATTAGTTTGTCTAGCTTCGATTCTAAATTTGGACAAAGCAACGATCGTGCCTTAAAACCCCACTCTCCCCACCTTCAATGTTGAGTTGACGTTATGGTCAACTGCAAAAAGTTGTTTGGTGTTTCTTTACAACATTGAAACGGGGGAGAGGCGGTGATGAAGTCTGTGTCACGAATATGAATTATCCTCGGTATGCTATATCTAACTTTTGCAAGATTTTTGGCAAAGACTGCAGGTTTTATGGCGCAATTTTGGTCCTATGTTCATTGCTCACATATAAAACAAAAATAACTTTTGATTTATTTCAAGAATAAAAAAAATGTTTAAGAGTCTTATAATATTATGCTGTTAATTGTGCTTTTTTCGGCTGATGATGCCAGTCGTTTTTTATCGTCGAACATAGAATTTCACATTTTTTCCTGTAGAGCAATTGGGAATAATTTTAGTCCCATCCGGCGGGATCAGCGTGACCGAGGACTACGCCACTGTGTGGGGATGCAAATTTATCAGAAACGTCCCAAAGAAAGGCTTATTGTGTCGATCTATGGACCAAAATCTCTGTAGTCCTTGGTCTCCAAATTCTCCTTAGGATGGACTTAAAATAAAGAAAACTTATTTAAGAACAATTGACATCAGCTGAAAATCTAAGTGAGGAGTAATGAGCTTTACAAGAAGCCAACAACCAGTCATAACGGAATATGAACTACTGGATAGTCCTCTGAAACAAATATGTCGTCAAAAAGACCTTGGGATTGTAGTCACAAAAGACTTCAATTGCATGAAACAGGTTCAAGTAATAACATCAAAAACGACCTCAAATCTAGGCCTCATTCGTCGATCAGCCTCTGACACACGTACACAACAGCCATGTGCGAAGGATCTTGTACCTGTCCACAGTGCACAGCAACTTAGAATATGCCAGCCAGGTGTGAGCACCTCAAACTGTCACCGACATATTGTCAATAGAACGGGTTTACCGTTAAAGGGAAATGGCAACAAAAAATTTTATTGCCTCATTTGAAAGAGACTCTAAAACAATAAATAGAAGTCCATTGCAAAATTTTTATATCTGTTTTAATTCGGGAGATATTCTCACCTAAATCAACAAACTGTCCGCCATCTTGGATTAATTTTTCACCTCATTAACAATGTTTTGGTGACGTCACAACAGGGATAAGCCTGTCGAAAATCCTCCTAAATACCTACCAACAATCAAATATTGTTTGAAATCTTCTCAGTCCGTGCTGAAATCCGAAACACTTGCCGTACATGCGGTTATGAGAGCATATTAACCATTGTGTCGTAAGAAAAAAAATCGCGTGACCCAAGTTGTGACGTATCATGCATATCCACAAATATCAAAGATGGCGGACAACTAAAGATTTCAAGTCAAAATATCTCACCAAATAAGGCAGATATAAGAATTCTGTAATAGACTTCTATATATTGTTTTGGAGTCTCTTTCAAATGAGACGATAAAAATTTTTGTTGCCATTTCCCTTTAAGCGACCAAATTCATCCTTTCCTTTTCTTTCAGAACAGCCATAACATACAGCGAACGACTACGCAATAAAAAATACACAAATTATCATGCTAGAAACGCTAACCCTGACAATGGTATTCTATTCAACGTATCCCGATGCAAGACAGTTATTTAGCTTCAAAAACAATTTCTACGTGAGAACGCTTAGCGTACAGTATGAAATATTCTGCCAGTAGCAACATCCGTGATACTTCAAGATCAATAGTTTACATTAAAACTCTTTATTCAATTACTATAAGTGCGCGTAAATGGCCACTCAACTCGTTCTCTTGATAACTTACTAGTAAGGTCATGTTGATATTTTAGTATAGGATTAAATTTGTTCTTAATGTATATATATTGTAATTTATTGTTAGGGACCACGTTATGGAGATTATCTCTGTGGTTAGTCTCGCTTGAATAGCATTTAAACATTGTATTATAGTCTTATTTTATGTCTGTTATGTTTATCGAAAACTGTAAAATAAAAATTAAATAAATATAAACTTGCATGATCAACTACAAAGCAATGCCCGTGCTTGTTTGCGCATTTACGTCAGGGTTTTATCCCGAATATAAATACCACGATTTTAACAGCTCTCTTTATTTTGTTTCTCTTTTTATTTAACTTGTGTTTTCATTTTTTGATGCCGCTAATATACGAAAGAAATACGCTAGTGAGCAGTGAGGGCAAACATTGTGCTTTACTAGAGTTGTTGTCTGTTAGTAGTGTACCACTACGCAAATATCTAGTTTTCAAAACTAGATAATTTATTCCGGATTCTGCAATTCCGGATTCTGCAATTCCGGATACGGCTTTCCGGATTCCGGACACCGGATTCTGCAATTCCGGACTCCGCATTCCGGATTCAGCCATTCCGGTACCGCGTTTTACCCTAACCAGGGAGTTTTGGAACGAAATTAGTGAACTCGATAAAATTGCACTAAGCATCGACAAAAACAAATGAAATACAAGCTTCTGAATTGTTTAGCTACTTTAAAAATTTGAACGGCATACATCTCAAACAGATAAGAATAGCCATGAAGCTCAAATTATCAACGATTATAATCCATGGGCAATTTCAAAGAACGATTCACTTGATAGGCTAATTACACCTCAAGAGATCTGTAGGCAATCAAACAAAATGAAGAACCAAAAAAGTTACACCTAACGACTTCCTATCAAATGAAATTGTTGAACTAGCTGTCAAAACGTTACCCTCCTATTTTACAAGTCTATTCAATACTATATTTTAAGCCAGAGAAAATTCGCCTTTTCATGGACTGAAAGTTTTATTGCCACCAAATATATAAATCTTGTGACGCTAGTGACCTGAATGATTATAGAGGGATTTGTCTCAGCAGTTGTTTAGGAAACTTTTCACTGTAATAATGAATGCACGCTGGAATGATTTTCTGGAAGAAAATAAGATTATAGATAAATGCCAAATAGGCATTCGCAGAAAATATCGGACAGCTGACCATTTGCTAGCATTAAAAACTATAATCGACTGTTATAAGCTGAAGCGAAATCCTATTTCTACTTGTTTAACTGACTTTAAGAAGGCCTATGACAGTTTATGGAGAGAGACTTTTTTACAAACTATTATTATGAGGTTGTACGCTACATTTGTAGTGCGCAAATATTCTTTTTATTAGTGCATGTATATTGTTTTCATAATCCTGGCACCACGCGTTTGCAATGTCAAAATATCGTGAACTAATCATACCTACATGAATAGCTCTTGTATGCGCTGCATACTGATACTAAGCCGGGTTCACATTTATGAGATTCGGAGATAGCTTCTTTTGGACGATGCGATTGAGTGAATTCTATACCAAAAGCAATCTAATATTTGCCCTGTACTTAGTTCGCTCACATATTCGTTCACAAAAGTGAGAAGGAGAAAATCCCCGATATTTACGACAAATAATTTTGAACGATGCATGCAGGCTTTATCCACGCTAGTACATTATACTGATAATTCTCATAATGCATGTTCATTGGAGCTGCATTTACAGTGCGGTAAAAAGATATAAATACAAGTATATTATTTTCATCATGTTGGCGCTGCATTTGCAGTGCCAAAATATCCTAGATATACATGAACGTATAATTATCATTTTTATAATGTTGGTGCTGCATTTGCAGTGCCAAAATATTCTAGATATGAGTTGTTGGCGCTGCATTTGCAATGCTAAAATATTCTGAGCTAGATATGAGTTGTTGGCGCTGTATTTGCAGTCCCAAAATAATTTCAAATGTAGTTATGTGAATGTGCTGTTTGTATGTCTATTGGCGCTGCGTTTCAAGAAGAAAAAACCCTCTTATAGCAACAACGATTTTTTTGTGGTCGTTAACCATCAAAAATGTCCATTTTAGCACTTCAAAAAATAATTTTGTTCTAGTGTTACCAATTTTTGAGGAAATGATAAAATTATGCCGGAATTTGACTAGAATGAATATTTCACTTTTTGCTCTAATTACAATTTTTACTCCATACAACCCAGACAGTCTAGTAAAAGGCTATTCTTTGTCGTTGTGACATTAATGCTTTTCATATAAAAGGATTGAGCTGAATCTTAATTTGATATTTTAGCACGAAATTAAAAAAGGTAGTACCTTGCGGTCCTCCGCTCACCGACACCACAAAGAAACCAAAAAATAATAGAAGATTCATTGCTTCAGAACTCTTCATGTTTGTACCTGTGTATGTTCCCGACAAGTTTAAAATACTGCAGCGAATCCGTTACTTGTCGCAACGTATAAAATAATTTTAGTATACATAAATTTACAAGTGGATAGATGAAAACGCGTGCTTGTGATTGGCTGAGTTTATTCGAATTTAGATTATTATGCGCAAATCACGTCTTGCGCGATGACGGAAGTTTTAACAATGCCGTGATTACCCTGTGTAATTATAAAAGAAATTGACCCTTCAAGAACAATAAATTTAACTTGAACTATTTGCAATTTGTTAGCTTTGTTTCATGATGATCAAACAACTGTCTTCATCTTCTGACAGACCTCTTCTTTCCTGAGTAATTGTTAATTATAATGTCATAGAAACGCAAACAAGGCATTTACCTTTGGGCATTTGATTTTACCGAGCACAAACATAATTTAAAAAGAGGAATAATATGTAGATGTAGATCATTGATAGAAAACAAAACAACTGAACAAATACAATTAAAAGGCAAAAATTATCTGTAATGCTTAATCTAAACAGAGTTTGCTTGAAGGACAAGTGATTACTGTTCCTCTCTGATTTCGACTGTTTTGTGAGGGACCTAAGCGACAATATTGTCAATAACAGGAACATGTTTGTGTAACTCATGGTTGCGATCCATTGAATTGGACTCGAGTTATTTTTTTAATGTTTTTTTCTTTAAGAATATAATTTTTCCAGTGTGTAACGGATCCATGGATACTTAAACATATTAACAATTTAAAATGGGGTGAGTTGCAACTGGAAGTAAACTGGACATAGCCTACCAAGAATTTATTAATGCAAGCAGCTTGTGAAAATAAACAAAACAAAGTTTAACAGTCTGTCCGCAACGTAGGCTTAACCTGAATTTAAAAGTGCAAGTTACTGTTAATTATACACATACGTAAACAAGTTCTGAAGCAGTAAAATGCCAGAAAAATCTTCCAAAGGAGCGGAAGTTCTTGATACATTTTAATTGAAGTATTTATCTACATTTATTCATTTTTAAGCTATTTAAAGATCTTTAACTCTCCATTTAATAGCAAGTCTAGTGGTAAACAGACACACGAATTATACATCACTGCTTAATTGTTGGGCGGGGGTTGTTTGAAAAAAAAGCCTTTTCGCAGATAAATGGGAACAATAATACAATTGAAAAGCAATTCACGTGTAGCTCGTAAAGCCTGGAAAAAAAACACTACAAAACAGACCCCACTGCAAATAAAGTCCGAAGAGATCATCATAGAAGAGATTTGGAGAGTTTTACAAGCTATTTAAAAAATTCGCGTCTGTGTTGTATCAGATACAGTATGCAACTCGATTTTGTTATGCCGATACAACACGGCCGCTCCTGTTGTAAATAGTACATAACGTTCTAGACATTGCTTAGGTTGTTATATGAAATTAATCATCCATTTGTTTGGAACTATATGACTAACTGTGTAAATTTGAATTTTGTTTGAGGCAAATTTTCCGGCGGTGACAATGTACAGTTAACAGTTACAAAGGAAGCAGGAATTTGCTAATTGTTATTGGTCACTTTTCACGGAGAGTACATCATAAGGTCTATTAGGACTATATTATAACCATAGTTATAATCAAGATCCCTCAAAATGGCCTCATTAAATGTTTCAATCATGACCAGTTAAAAGCAGCACATACTGTAGGAGACTCTGCTTCGTTGTATTTGATTTTTTTTTCTTAATTTGAATTAATATGTTGTAAGAACAAAACACGCAATATAAAATTAACATTGCCAATTTAAACTAATGTTTAGCGTATCTATTTGCAATGTTTAATTACCTTCACTATCATATCCATCTCCAAAAAGAATCAAAAGCAAAATTATAATTTATAGGACACTGATACTGTTGCTTAGTTGAATTCGAATCAATGAAAGGTCATGTATATGCGACAAACAATTTTATGTCGTGCATCAATGAACAAACCTTGTTTTCCGCCATCAAACAAACAGAGCAAATTGCTTTCATAAAAATATTTGCTCCTGCAGTCATTTACATTATTTAAATCTTTAAATAAGGTTAATGTTGATGTCGTTTCGTTCAACTACTGAACATAAAATCGCATGAAAGAAGTTAGCTAATGTATAGTCTATATAATGCTAGATTATAAATCGTGATCATTATTTCATCACAGTAAAGCTAATCACGTGTTGCTAATGGTTTTTTAGTTCAATTAGAACTACTGTATAATTTAGACTACCTACGTTTGTACACATATCAATATATTATTTATTATATGAGTATAGAGATTTATTCATCGATATGGCTGTGCGTAATAATCGTTCCGAATTAGCAATAGCCAATCGGCATCAAGAACGATAAAATTTCACTCAGTGAAAAAACATCGTTCACGGCCTTTGATTGGACGAACGATGTTTTTTCATCAGGGAAAATTTATCGTTCAGCGTTTTGATTGGCTGACCCAAACGTGCAACACCTGCTCGCAGGCTAGTGTAAACATGGAGCTTGATTTTACAAGTATTTTTTTAACTCACCGAAAAGAGAGATTTAAGACAATTTCACTGATAAAACAACCACCTAAAATCATAAAGACGACATTCGTGGCCTCATTAACTTGAAATGAACCTCACGGTTTCATTTTCAGCAAGAAAACAAAGCAATAAATGGTAAGAAATTCCATTTTGATATTTTGCTTGTGTGTTTGTTTTTGTCAGTATCATATATCTTTATCTCTATACAATCATCTTGATACTCATATAATAAACAAATTACTTCATGGTTGGTTCGTTTGTACGATTTTTATTATTCACTCGTTGTGAAGGATCGCTAAACTCACTCGTTCGCTGCGCTCACTCGTTCGTTTAACGATCCTTCACAACTCGTGAATAAAAATCGTACACACTCACCAACCATGAAGTAATCTCTATATAGAAATGCATGAAACTATTGCTGGTTCAGAAGTCTATAACTAAATTTTTAAAATTGATCGTTCTCTCACTGTAAACGGTTAAGAATCGTAACTGGACTTGCGTTGCCTTTGATGTGTACGTTATGTGTTATTACCACGGGATGAAAAATTAAGTTCGCAATAAATTTGCAACGGCCTGCAAATTTGTTGCAAAGTTAGTGTTTAAAATTGGCAATGGTTGCCACTTTATCTTTGCAACTAGATACATTGGCAACATATTAGCAAACATCTTTGCCCGCTGTCGATTTTATTAGCATATTTGTAACACCTTTGCACATTGTTGCCAATACAAAGCGAATTTGTTAAAAAAATATTCTAAATACTGCGTTGACAAATGCAAGGCGATAGACTTCGATAAGCTTTTGTTGACTTCTAACTTGCGTTAACATATCATTTCAATTGCACTTGTCGAAATTGTTCGATATCCTGACAATCTCCCGCGTGATTAAGTATGTATGTGATGCACTGTAATTTCACATTCTTAACAGCGTATTTACAACTACACAATACTTTTACAAAAAATTGGCCTCGTAAACTATCTAAAATATTATAGATAGTTATAATACCAATACAATCATTTCAACAAATTTGCAATAAATTGGCATATGTATTTGCACACTGAAAAAACAATAGCAAATTTACTACCATATTTGTATCATATTCACATCATCTTTGCAATAGCAGCCAATTTTTTTTACAGTTATACCGACGTTAGCACAATAACATTTACGTGCTTAGCGGAAAAAAGAGACTTTCTATTTTTTCACAGTACGAAGGTAAAAGGTAGAAAAAATACAGTAGCGTGTTGAGATCATGTCGTTAACATTATTTTCTAGACAATGACCATGGGCGAGTTTTCATCGCATATTTCTATATCCATGTTTGCCCGACAAATTTCTTTTGACATCATCTCAAATCAGGTAGTTTTAAAAAAATATACACATACATGTATACTAAATTATTTATTAATAAACAAAGATTGGGGAAATGATTACTTTTATGCCAACACATTTGCAATAAATTGGCATATGTATTTGCACATTAAAAAATCAATAGCAAATTTACTACCATATTTGTATCATATTCACTAGCCTGCGTAGCAGCCGGTCAATTTTTAGAGGCCGAAGGGAAAGACCGTCTGCAAGGTTTCCTTATGTTTTTTAATACCGCCCCTTTTTTAAAGTTATTGAGACAGTCAATTAGAAGAGAGATTATAAATACCTTACTGAACAGCATAAAATTAAATTGACATCCGGTGTAGTGTAAACAAGCGAATCACACTTAATGCTGAATGTAAACTTCAGCAAGCCAGGAGCAAAACGCACTTGTATTTCTATTGTTTTTATTTTATGCTATATTAGCGCACCTGAAACTCTAAAGAAAGCTTTGCCGAAATTGATAGACGGCCAAAAGCTCAAAAAAGACGGCCCACGATAAAAATTTGGTATCGGCAATTAGCGATTTAGCGTAGCCGTAGCGACGTTCTCTCGTGTGAAAAGCTTCCGTTGTACTTGCACACTAGTATACTACAAACGCAGATATTGTCTTGTTAATTTCCATTATTCCTTTCTTGTATCAATTTATAGTTCTTTCCAAAATGTGCAATTAATAGTATTGTGTTGAATAGAATTAATGAAGCTATTATACCTTGCATTACCTGTGTATTTTCATGTATGTCAGCATTCAAAATAAGGACGAACATATACTTGAGGGCATACATACAGTACTTGTAAAACGAAGTCAATGACGGAACTTCAAATTATCAGGAAAATATGCGTATATTTCTCAATCGCAACTATAATCCAGGATTGAAAACGTTAGAAGAGTAATAAATAATCAGATTTACAATTACAACTGAATTTCGACTGATGACTTCCGGTGACAGCTAATTTGCTTTTTAGCCAATCACCAATTTCCGGTCCACCAGTGGACTGGCATTCAAAAACATAAGGAAACCTGGCAGACGGTCTTTCCCTTCGCCCTCTAAAAATTGACTGGCTGCTACGCAGGCTACATATTCACATCATCTTTGCAATAGCAGCCAATTTTTTTTATGTAGTTATACCAACGTTTGCACAGTTTGGCTTGGAGAAAGCGAGATTTTTCATGGATAATTGACTTTATTCTTGAGTATAAGCGAAGCTATAAAAGATACAAAAGATATCGTGACGCTAACACTAAATCTTCCAGGCAATAGACCAATTGACCAGGCAACAGACCGCTGCATGACCCGGCTACTCACTTTCCTGATTTCGAAACAAGAAAACTATACATTCACTCAGGGCCGAAATTAAAGAGTTAATTGGGGGAGGGGGGGGTGTATATTCATATATTCGCGTTCTGCCCGACGAATTTCTTTTGAAATCAGTTGTCATTACCGTTGATTTCAAAAGAAATTAGTCGGGCAAAACGCGAATATAAGAATATGCACCCCCCCAATAAACGCTTTAGTTTCGGCCCTGCATTTACTCAAAGTATAATTTTGTGGAAACACCACGTAAATTTATTATCGCAAAGCTTTCGCATCATCATCAGTGCGAATAATAATGTTGTTAATAATCACATTATTATTGCCACTGATGAAGATCCGAGCTCGAGCTTAGGATCGAAAGCTTTGCGATGACAAATTTACGTGGTGCTTCTACAAAATTATACTTTGATTGACCTTCACCATGCAAACCGACAAGGAACTTATAAATTCACTGTTTTGCATAAGGCTCGCTTCAGTGTCACAGGTAGGCGCGGTTGCTGAGTTTCGCAATTGATCTATTCATTGACATAAATATATATGAAGTTGGACTGCCTAATCGGTATAAATTCGCTTGAATTTTGCGTTATCAGTTGAAAGTCACGAAGGCTCACGAATAATGACGAATATCTGTCGCATATGAGAGTGTTTGAGCATTGCTGGCTCTCATCGCAGTTGGGCTTGTTTTGCCACTGGGTAAAATAATAACAAAATGACTACGTCCCTAATCAAATCATGTTTAAACAAATATTAAAACGCAGCACGTCCTAAATAGTCTTGGCCCCTCATAAACGAGAAATATCATTTTGAAGCAAAAATGTGCCTGAAACAAAAGGTTATAATTGCAACCTGTGAACATATAATTACTGGTGACACCAAGACCTGTCGTTGTGTCATTTAATGGAACAAGCACTTATAAAAAGTTATAATTAACATGCATATCTGTACAAGTAACGAACAACTATATAATAATCAACTGGTAAGACTTGAAAATATCTAAGCTTATTTACAATATCTTGGTGGCGAAAGGTGGGTTCCATAGTTATGCATAGTTATAGTGAAAATGGTTAATTAAACGCTAGCTTTGTTAACATGCTGTGAGATTTTTGCAAGTCAACAAAACATTGTCTGCTGAAATGTTACCACATTTTTACAACACGTAGTTCACAGTATTGCGTGAAAACTGGATGCATGAGATACGTTACAAAATTTACAACAGAATTCGTTTCTCTAATGGCATTACAAAAAGCACATTCTCGTTCTTTACTGTATTAAACCCGGGGACAAATTTCTGTGATATGCGTTGAAAGGTAAGAATGAACTCGGGCCCAAAGTTTCGTACAAGCTGGAACACCAAACATCAGGTGCAAGACCAGGGTTTTGACAGTAAAATCTTTCTGGGTGAGGCTGAAACCAGCGAACGTTAACGTAAGCAAAGCAAAAGGAATAAACTTTACTACCAAAGGAAATATTTTGACGTATAAAGCAATCGATAACGCCAGGCCTTTCTTTTGCACTTTCTAAATCAATATTTCCATCAAACCTTGCTACCCATTTGGCCAAGATATGTGCCCAACGATCCAGACGAGAGAAAGTCGACCCAAACCATTCCCCTGCAAACTCTACACTCGCGTGTTTGTCAAAAACAACAGGGACTTCGTCAGCTGATAAGCCAGGAAAAAATTATAAACCTCAAACAAGTATTGGTGTTCGTCATCATCCGGCTGTCCGATTACATGGGGCGATCCGAAAGAATATCCAGCCAAACAAAACCATAATTCAATCTGAATATCCACTTCACCGTCACTAATATGAAGAATATCCAATAATTTCCTGCAATCGTATCCGCAAGAATCAGACCAAGAGCTCTTGTGCAGAGATAATCTATCTATCAACTCTTTAAAATGATTTCCGTATTCCTGTGGAAGTTCAAAATCACGCAACAACTGGTCTCTTAAAAACTTTCTCATTAATGGGTGCTCGACAGATTTGTGGTTGGTTGAGTACGCCCCGAGAATACCATTGTAACGCTCAAAACTGAAGAGCGAAAAACTATATACAGGACCATATAATCAAGGATACAGTCGGCTAAATGGCTGTGCATATGCATGTTGAGAGTTATTCGCATCGTTCCATATGTTCTTTCAACCTCACGACAAAACTGTAGAAGGAGTGAGTGAGCTCTACCAAGGTCAGCTATCTTGATTATTGGCTGAGATAAAAGTTTGCAAGCTTGAACGAAATTTAGCCAACATTTGTAATGGTCTGCAGGTAGACGACTGAACAATGCAAAAGGGGAAAAAACAATCATCCATGACTTCCACTGTTCCGCTGTAAACCCCGAAAAAGACTAGCTATTTCAAATGGAAGCCTGCCCATGTTAGAAGGAGCTTTACACCCATCAACTATTTCCTGAACATGCTCTAAGTCAGCACGAGTTAAAATCGATAGTTCAAGCAATATTTCCATCATCCGCTTAGCAGTTCCCAAAAATAAATTGTGCATCGGATCAACAACAGTGAACCTAATACAATCGAAATACGGAAGTCTCAGCAGTTCAGAATACCTAGCGCCATATAACGCCTCTTTAGCATTACGTTGTTCTAAAGTAGACTGCGCTAGCATTTCATCAACATGCCTTCTGTGACTGTTAATGTTCCTAGAAGGACAAGAGTCAAAGCCAGAATAGTCCGTGGACTCGCCAAAGGAACCGGTCTTAAATTCCTTCGTACACTTGTTGCAACCATGCTTTGAATTATGGGCGGTGAAACCGCAAACTTTCTTGCTCGCTGGCATATCACATGCAACACACAACAAAGCAGCTTTAAATAGTTCAGGTATAACGGAACCTCAATGCCTCAAAGCACACCTTCATGCCATAGTTTATACAGTTCCTCAACCAATGGTGCCAAAAATGAGTTAATGTTATTCCGTAGCTTGCTTGGACCAGGAATGATACCTACAAGAAAAATGTTCTGCCGTTTAAAACGCTCACTTCTTGGTAAATTCATTAGAACAAGATATAGCACTCCAACAGAATATGGAGTGTGGTCAAAAGGCTGCATCCAATCAACATTTAGCATAAAACCGTAGTTTCTTGGGGAACCTAAGAACGAACAACCGTTAACCGTTAGAAAATCCCTCCATATTCTTCCCTCGAGCACATCGCACATTACATGATGGACCGTTCGAATGTCCCGATTCCTCCGTAACTCACACTGTTCCGTGAACCCTGACCTCTGAACAAATATTTCTAGAGTGGCAATAACGCTCTGATAACAATATATTTTATGGGGATAAAGTTGAGTAGTACTGTCTTTAGTAGTAACCTCTTTCAAAAGGGTTGCGCCACATTCTTTGCGCGTGCGTCATTTCTTATGATTTGGAAACCTTACAAAACTAACACCAAGGAAAAACGTCTGCGCATGTGTGAGAACAAAAAATGGCGAAAAATTTAAATTCTACTTTTGTAAACAAAAACATGGCTTTAAAAAATTTAGGGTAAGTAAAAAACGCAAGAAAAATTTAGTGAACGGCTAGGGCAGATATCAATGTTAAGGCCTCTACTGTTCAAAATGAGTAAAGAAACTTATATATAAGGCCAAACACCTTGTTTTTCGGTACCCTTACATCGAGAACTTCGTACTTTATTACCAGTTAGTGAATTTCAAGGTTAAAATATAAGCAAATTATCAAAAATATAAGGATTTAATGTTGCTAAATATTTCGAATAAATACCAAAGTTTACTTATGCTCAACGCAAAAATTATTGATGCTACGCAAAAAAAGTTGTTGGCAAAAATGTGGATAATATTAGCCTATGGAAAATTTCCTTGTTCATTCGGTCGCGTAGCTTTCGTAAACAATAATTTTTTTCATTACTGACCTTTGACCTGCATCTAAAATACTATTATTTTCTAGGCATGTAAACTACAATTATTTCTTGTTTTTAAGTTCGTACGTTCGTTGGTTTGCTAATAATTTTACTCCAAAGGCACATATGTGAGGTACTTCTTTTCACCGCCATATTGCGAAATAAACAAGCTCGAAACACCCGATTCATCAAGCCAATCTCAGTAAAATTGACGCATGCGCAGACGGTTTTCCGCGGTGTTTACAAAACTACAAGTCTTCGATACATGTTTGCCGCTAACAGTTCAGTAACATTCCTCAAACCTATACAAAGAACAACATGTAGGACAGACAACGTACTTCGTAAACTTATCGCCCACCAATCCAACCTGTCTTCGGAATAGATAGAGTGACCCAGAAAAAGCTAAGGCAAAGGTAGCGATCCAGTTGTTGGAAGTGGAAAATGATGCTGCTTGAAAAAAACTATTTAAAGATAATAACAAAAATTCCATTGCGTTGTTAGGTATAGGAAAATAAGTCCAAAAAAGGCAAGAAGTATCACGAGGCAATTAAGTAACGTGCGGTTGGAAGGAATGTCCTGTTGTTCATCAACATCAACAAATGGACTATTTCGAGCTTCTAGGGTGTCTTCATCGACTTTGTTGTCTAAAACCTCATCCCAAATCTCATGGTTTAGAAGTTCTTCCCGAGAGAATTCCTCGCCACTACTCTCCGATTCACTATTGCTGAGAAAATGATCTAAGGAGCAAGGATTATCAGTTGGTTCGTCCAATTCCATGAAGGGTATTTCGTCGCCACTATACTGACTGCTATACCAGAATCTTTTTGCCATATATCACTGGATGAGTTAAAAAAAAAGATCACGATGCCTTCTAAACGTTCTACTGGGCAAATAAGTCTCACAATGTGGGCCCAATGTCATATAGTCTTTGCTTAATTCAGCCATATTTTAAATAATGGTTATATGCCATCATGTGAGGATAACAAGCGAGTATGAGTTCTAATTAGGGGTAAACAGCTTTGGTCTGCTGACCACATATAGGGACAATCAAGGCCAAGAATACGAGATTTTCGCGCGCAATACGACGTTCCAGACGGAAACTCGAAGCAGTTTTTTTCTTTGACCGGTCTATTTTTCAGTTTTTTAACCAAACCAGACAGTTTTATACACGAATAAAAAAGGAAAAATCGCGGAAAATATGGCCACTGAGGATGTTCTTCGTCAAGTCTTGGCAAACCAAAGGGCATTGATGGAGCGAACCCAAAAGATTCTGGCACAACAAGAAGCTGTACAAAAAGACCAGAGACAAAACGCAAGGTCCGAGAAAGTTCCACTTATTTTAAAGTTATGCTTTACTTAGCTGTTTCCTCTTGTGATATGAGTCGATATGAAAACACGAGTAATATTTTATTATCCACAATTAACTCTTGCTGTAAAATAATATGGATGAACTCTACTTGATAGTTAATACACAAATAGGGATTCACACAAAAACTATATGTTCAAATAGTCAGATCAAGTAACACAACAGCAAAACATATGTTTTTTGTATTACTAGTGGTTGAATTGTCACTTATAAACTCCACAAAAATAGAAGTGTTTTGTAGAAGAGTTACAACTGCACTGAATTTTCACCTGTACATACATTGACTCTGGGAATTCAAAGTGAAAATGTTACCGGTACAACTAGTACAGGGACATTATATGCGTGGCTGGCATATATATTACTGTATTTAAGGATTTACCCTGCGGAGTTATGTGCTCTCTTATGTCAATGTAAACATTTAATATATTGGTATCTAAAGTAAAAAAATGTTAGACAACATAAGCCCAAAACCTCCAGGCTCACCTTAAGCATTAAAATAGATACCAGTAATTCACGACATGAAATTATACTTACATTTTCATTTAGGTTTGTCAGATTTAAGTGATATTAGCAATCAGCCTACAAAAAGCCAAAGAAAACATGTTGGTTATAGAGTTTGATATACAGTTTCTGATCATAAACATGTTGTATTAGTGACAACACTAAACACTGCCAACACTCCTAATGTCATCTGCCATTGTTGTGCAGCAGGGGCAAAATTAAACATTAAAATATTCCTTTTTAGCATGTCAAATTGTCATTTCCTAGGCTATATACACCCATTGTACTGGCACCCCCCCCCTCCCCCCTTAAAATGTCTTTCACATGGCCCTTAACATTGAAAATAAAATGTTTGATTTACTGCTGGCAGGTGATGAAAACTTGTATTTTCATCGCTTTGCTATAACAACCACTGAAACCAGGCAACCACAAACCAAGCAAAAATCAACAATTTTACACAAATTTACAACATTAAAGTTTATAATTTTCGCTCCTGATGGAGACATCACCAGCACTGTGATATCATATGCAAGGGGTAAAGATCTATAGTACTACAACAAAAAATTTGTTTACAGGCAGTGTACATGTTATTAGTACAAAACTCCAATTTATTATGTTTTGAATTTATTGCAAAATTAAAAACATAATCAAATGCAACCCATGTAATGATCATGTTAATCCCATTTTACAGCGTACCGTAAGAGCAGCAGCGAAAAGACTGGAAAAAGGCTGGGATTTTTCTTCTAGGTAATGTAAAAATTTGGTATTTTCAAGTCATTTAATATGTTGTTTTGAAAGCTCACATTTTCTAACACATCTTACGCAAAAAGTTTTAGATCCACAGCCAACAATGAAGTAAACAAAACTCTGCTGAACAATGTGAAGGCACTTGATGGCATGGAAAAAATGGCCCATAAATTCTATAGAAAGTAAGCACCTTCTACTAAATTTTGTTGCTACAAGTGTATCATTTATAGATCTTAGAATATTAAGGGGCCCAGCAATATGACAATTGTACCAGTCAGTATAATTATATTAAGGACTTATTAACCGAGTGCGAGGTCTGTACGGGAAAGTATTGCCTGAGGTTTTTCGTACAGACCGAGCGACGAAGGAGCGAGGTCTGTGCGATAAAAACTGAAGGCAATACTTTCCCGTACAAGAACGAGCAAACGAGGTTAATAAGGGATTTATTATATGGCTTTGATGAATTGCAATTTGTTGTGACTTTGCAGAAAAGAACGAACGCTCAGCCGTATTTATTTGGGTCATTTGTTTGTTCAGGATAGTAAAACTCGCTCGGGAAGGGATTTTCGTCGTCATTATACGACATAATAAGTTTTAATTTCCTTCAAAATTTTATTTGTCCAATGTTTATACGAGCAGGCAATTTATTATATGGCTTTGTTAAATTGCAATTTGTTGTGACTTTGCAGAAAAGAACAAGAAACGCTTTCGCTGCTAAACGTTCAGCCGTATTTATTTGGGTCATTTGTTTTTTCAGGATAGTAAAACTAGCTCGGGGAGTGATTTTCGTCGCCATTATACGGCATAATAAGTTTTAATTTCTTTCAAAATTTTATTTGTGCAATGTTTATACGAGCGGGCAAGATGAATTTCTTGAGAGGGCAAGATGACTTTCTTGAGCGGGCAAGATGACTTTTTCCAGACCGCTAATCAACCAATCAGCGTGCGTCATTTGTCTGAGCCATATAATAAACTATTAAACAATTTGGGGCAATATGCTTATAAAGCCTAAGACACAGGGGTATTACCTTTACAACAAGGCATTACTCATTATATCCTGTGAGTCACTTAGCTAAGGACTCTAATGAGTATTAGCTAATACCTATGAATTCTTCAGGTCCCAAATCTATTAGGGCATAGTACAGCAAGCAAATGTCAGTTATGCCACTGCCCATGTGTCAATTGTCAACCCAACCATGCTGACTTGAGAGACAGCAATCGAAACAATAAAACAGTATTTTGTCCAGCATGGCAGACATGGGCAGACTGTCACATGCAAATTAAAACTTTAAAATTCTGAGCATAATATGATCCAGAAAAAAATGAGTAAAGCCGATCGACTTGTTTGAGGTTGATGGAAATATGTTGAACAATGTTTTTGCTGGCCACATTGCTCCTAGTTTTTAGCAATATTGAACCATGTTGTTGAGTCTAAATCAGGTTTAACACCCACAATCAGGTGTAACAATGCTGAACAATATTATTGAAAACTTTGCACAATGTCAGCAGCAAAACAACACCCAACACTGCGTCATCAACCCCGAACAAGTTGATAATTTTTTGTTGTGTAGTGCATCCTATCCTACTTATATTTTCTACAGTATTCATCTAACAGCAACTCTAGGATTTTATTCATGAATGGAAAAGCTTTGAAGCTTGAGCCATGAAGCCACTGAGCTTTCTCATTGATCACTAAAATAACTTAAATAGCATTAGAGTTGAAGTCATTTATGAGTAAAAATTGAAACAATCACATATTTAAACTTTACAGGTTTAAAACCTGTTCCCAATCCTTTGCCTATGTTCCAAATTGCTGACCATATTGCAACTCTATACATGGCCAAAAATTATAAGCCAGCAGCATAACAGGATTGAACAATATTGTGCTGCCCACATTGTTCATAATTGCCAACAATACTGAACAATATTGTTGAAGCTGAATCAGGTGTAACAATGTTGTTCAATGCTATTGACAAATTTGAACAATGTGAGCAGCACAACATTGTTCAATCCTGTTATCAAAAACACTGTAGCATATGATGATTTTTGCCATGTAAGAATCACCTCATTGAAATTTCAGTACCTTTGGTTGAGCTCATATTCTGTATGTTAACTTCTTTGTTCCTTTTCTCACTATACGAACAGCCCAATCTGTTTGTCTAACAGTATTTTTTGGAATTCGAGACTGGGTGTACTCCTTTCAAACATCATCATTAATGGCCAGGGCCGTCGCTAGAACGTTAATAAACATCCATAAACAGGGTAATAAACATCCATTGAGAGTATGACCGTTTCTGCTTCGCTTGGTTATAGGGCATAATTTCTCAAAATTAATTAACACAGAACTAAATTGAGCATAAGGGTAACGAGCATTCAGAATGTAACTGACGATTTCTACTTCCCCTTGTTAGGGCATTATTTCTCAAAACTAAAGGGGCATGCCCCCTCCCCTTTTTTTCTTCCAGAAGATGAATGTTCCAACAATGGTACTGGGCCTGGGGGTTACAAAATCCTGCAATGTTACTAAAATTTTTACTAAAACGACATCAAAATTGCAAGAAATTATATTTCCGAGGTTCTAGTTTTTGAAACTTTCCAGAGACCCGGCCGAAAAGGATCTATTTTTCTGAAAATTTTTTCAATAGAGGTTCAATTGTTTATTTTTCAATTAAGGTTCTATTGAGGTTCTATTAAGGTTCTATTTTTCGATCCTTCCTGCAGACTTTCCTGGAAACCCCCTTCAAATTATGCTCCGAGATCCCAGATTTTCATGCTTTTGTTCTGCCCAGTTGAGAGATTTGTCAGTAAACTAGGGTAAAACAGAGATAATAATGGAAAAAATGTGTTCAGTGGGTCGATTTATTGAAAAGGGTCAGTAAATTAACCAATGAAATTTAATTTGTCAGTAACATATGGAGTCTACATGTAAACACCCCCTCCCCTCCGTGTTCTCATATAAAGAAAAATAGCTTCAATTATAGTACAAAAACTACAGGGTAAAGAGAGAAGGCTAAGCTCCACACTCCATCTTCACATGACTTTAATTAGGGATTTCCCTTTATTTCCCTTATTTGTTTCATATACATGGTGAATATCTCTTTAAATGCTTATTACCTTATCACGGTAACTTATCACTAGAGTGGTAGCATGGCTGTGTGTATGTCATTTTGGTGCTTATTACCGAGCTCATTACTATGGTAGTGTGTATGGCTTTTTGTATATCTCTTCAAATACCTTACCTCAGTTCCTTACTACTATAGTTGTAGCTTGATTGTGTGTATATCATTTTTGCTTATTACCTTATTATCTTATTATTATTATTGGTGGCATGTTTAAATGGTTATTACCTTGTTGCTATGGTAAGTTGGCTATATGTATGATTGTTTCATATTTTCACGGTAAGAACTCATGCATAAATTTATAGTCCTCCAAACGTATAGATACCCACAAACTGGTATTAAAATTAAATTCTCTAATGGACAATGTGCTGAACATAAATATCTTTTGTTTGAGACCAAAACCTCATTATATAATTACCAGTAATTACAAAAAAAGCAGAGGGACTTCGGTGAGGTAGTGGTCAGACCACTTGTCTTTCACGTCTAAGGTTCCGGGTTCGATCCCTAGAAAGGTTCACCTTCATGTGGACTTGAACCCAGTCCTCAAAATGTAAAAAGAGTATAGTCAACGCTTTGCTGAAAGTCGTGGGTTTTCTCCGGCTACTCTGGTTTCCTCCCACAGGAAAAGTTGACATGGTGGGTTAAGTCGTACGGGCCCACGGTAATTGGCTCACTGTTGAAGTTACCCTGGCCTTATGGCAAAGCTAATGAAATAAAATAAAATAAAATAAGCAAAATAATTGTCTTATGACTGGCATGATATTAATAATTGCTTTGGCCCTTTGGATGTATAATCACGCACTTATAATGCAAAAATTACTCCTGACACACATGACTAATACAACTCAAGTACTTGACAATCATATATATAATCATTACATGCTGCAGGGCACCAACCCCCCATCCCCCCCTTTACCACATTAAAGTAAATGACCTGTGGCTACACTGATCATACATGTGACTGCATGCGCAGTTCGTCGTGATTGTTTTGATGAAAAGAAAGAAGATAAGGCGTAGTTTAAGGCTTTTTTGCAAAGAATTTCTTTTGTTCAACAACTTGAAAAATATAAACAGTGAATATGCTGTCCTTTAAATATCATACGCAACGAATACGTTCTAGCTAAAAATTAAACAGACTGCCAGACGTTACAAACAGTAGTGCACACTAACCTTGAACGCAGTGCTGTTTGCTGTTGTACGTAGCCGAAGCTGAGGGCCAAGCTAGACTTTGTTTATCATTTTCACAATTTGTACACATTTCCTCATTCGAACAATCATTCGATTTCTTCCAACGACATTCTTTTTTCACGAAGTATAACTGTTCGTATCTACGATAAGTTCTTAATGCCACAAATTCATTGCAATGTCCACATTACTTTCCATTTTCGATTTTCGAGGCCGCCATTGCTGAAATTTTACTAATACACACAGACAAGGGGGGGGGGGGGTAATTTGGAACTTGGTAACAGTTGATCTGACGATTTTAACAGTGTTTAATGTCAAAGTACTGACTGAAAGTTTACTTAAGTAAATGAAAAAGTACTGCCTGGGAGTTTCACGCTAGGAATTTTTCCACCCTAAGCCTTACATAAACCTTTTTCAAATCTAAAACCTATTTATACAAAGTTTGGAGATTTATACAACTCATAATGTCTGAAAATCGTATAGTCTTTGTTTTTGAAATTTTGCTACTTTTGGCGGGAGATGACGTCAAAAAATTCCTACCAAATTTTAGTTTATATATATCATGGAAATTTTAGTAAGGGCTTCTAAAGACATGGCATTAAGGACATCAAAAGCGAAAAGAATGAAATATGTTTGTCGGTTAAGGAAATATGATAATAGAATAGAATGGAATGGAATGGAAATTATGGAATGGAATGGGATTAGATGGAATGGAAATTATGGAATGGACTGGGCTGGGACGGAATGGAATGGAATGGGATGAGATGGAATGGAATGGAATACAAGAGCTTTTAGGGTGTTTGTATTCCCAGGAATGAGTACCAATGATTTTCGTTCCTACGATATAAACAAGGTAAATGACATTGTAAGAATGAAAATCATCGGTCACAATTACAAGAAACAAGACATGCTGTTACACAACAGAAAAGTGAGAATGATAAAGGATCAACGAACGGACTTGATCGAAGTTCTGAACTAGCTGGGCGAATCCTCCCACACACATTAGAGCGAATACTATTAATACTAATATAAGACAATGCTACAGGAAACAACCCCAACACCAAATAAGAAACCCAAACGCAATAAGACTGCTAGGAAGAAAAGTGTAAAAAAAGTGCCATCGCCATCGGGCAGTTACGAAACCAAAATTTTTGCAGAAAAATGTTAAAAGTTTACTATCCGTAAGTCTCACTGGAAATGGAAAAAGACTGGTGATTTAAGTGAAACAAGCCGAGAAATTTGAAACGATAAAATGCGTTCAATGTTCTTTAATGTTGGAATATAAGATCTAAGTTACTTTGATAACAATAGTGTGCCTAAATCGTCCAATAATTTTTTTTTATAACAGTTTAATTTGAATGTTGAATTTTCCGCCATTTTTATAAATCAATAGTTATGTCCAGCATGTTTTACCGGCAGGAAAGCATTAGAAAAATATAAACTATGCTAATGAAAAAACTTAATGGTAGGAAAGCAAAGCTAGCAGCCTTGAACCATAGCCTGGCTGAGTCAAGCACATTCTCACTTGCTAGTCTACTCAACACTGACTTTAGGCCGTTGGCTATTTGGTAAAAGTAGTTAGAATTAAATCTATTTTCGTGGCACCCATCTGAAGAACACCTGGTTTGTGATTTATTTGAAAGACATATAGGCATATTACTACCAAAAAAAAGTTCCCAAGCAAAAACCCTGCCCGATACCAAGAAATGATTTTTCATTCTACTATCAAATTATATTACAGAAAAAATGTGAGATTTCATATTTACCAATAACAAAAACGACTGGGATTATTACAAAAAACTGCCTATAAAATTCTTAAACAGTTTTTTTATTCTTCAAAGAGCTTTCAAGTTATACGCTGTTAAACACCCATTTTCAAGCTAGTACCTAGTTTTTGGCACGATTTTGGTCCAATTTTCACACATAAAACGAAAATAATTGGAAAAGTTTTTGAAGAAAAAACTGGTTAAGAGTCTTACATGCAGTTTTTTGTGCTCTTTCTAATGATGCCAGTCATTTTTGTCATCTTTGAATATGAAATTTCATATTTTTTTCTGTAATATAATTTAATAGTCGATAATTACAAATCACCCATTTTTTTAGTATCGGGCAAGTTTTTTGCTTAGGAAGTTTTTTTTGTAGCAATGAACCTATATATCTTTTAAATAAACCACAAACCCGTTGTTTCGAAATTAAACTGGCAATTTTTGACCACAGCCCACGGCCTACTTCACTTTAAAAAAAAACTTTTTTACTTCGCCAAAATATAACAAAAGCAAAGTAAAAGAGTAAATATTACTGAACTGAAAATGGTGCCGTTCTTTTCAATTAAATACGTCGTTACTAGTAAATACTGATTTGACTTTTTACTTGAGTAAATTAACGAAGTAAATTTACTTCGTTACTAGCTAACACGTACAGCGGCTTGACACTTGAGTTGCTGAAACATTATAATGTTATCACGAGAATATGCATGTTTAAGTTCAAAAAATGTATGGAAGCAGTACTTCATTCTATTTTTTACCATTACAATATGTTACTATTCTTGATTTGGCCCATTTTTTAAATTGTTTTTAAAATGAAATTAATGGTGGTCCTATTATCATATTTTCTGTTCCATTGTGTCAAAATAAGACTTAAAAATAGCTGATCACTACCCAAGTCCGTAAAGGGCAGATCAATAATTACAGGGAGGACAGGCTGGTTGAACCTGGAGGGGGTCATCTTTGTGCATTAAAACGGAGGGAGGGGACTATTTTGTGCACAAATAATTTTTTTAATATACTCATTACCATGCTAACTATGCTAAAAGTAGCCTTGCTAAATTGTGTACAATAAATTTACCCCCCCCCCCCTCTTTAATGCACGAAAGCGGGTGACCATGCAGCTTAACCATGTAGGATCAAGATAAACCAATCATAATGCTAATAGGTAGCTAGCGTCTTCTCGCGGAAGTTCGATCTGTTTTTTGACCAATCATAATCCACCAATTTTGATCCGCTTGAAACTCGAGGTACGGCTGTGTGGCACATCGCAGGGAAATAGTGAATACCAATGCCAAATGTCTGTGCTGCTCAGACTTTAACATCTTACCGTTTTTGTGGGTAGCCGCCCGCGCGCGGTCAGCGGCTAACCACTATGTTACCGTATCGGACGATGGCAGGTGGCAGGTGGCAGGTGGAAGACGAGCCGCTCTTATGACGTAATTTGTACTGCGGTAATGTAACCATCACGATTACTTAATGTAAGATATTTCAACATAGTTCGTGCCATGTGACTTATATCACTTATGTTCGACCATTGTTATTCGATATTTTGTGGACGCAAAGTGTAAATCGTAAAGGTAAGCAAAATTTTACATCATTTTCTTCTCATTTTGTGCTTTTATTATTGTATTTTCTCGCCATTTCAATACTCTTGTTGACAAATACCGTCGTGTTAAACTGAAGGTAAGTGCCATTTTGTCTTTGAAATAATGAGTTTTCTTATTCCAATCGCTGATTGTGTACGCTGATGGAATATTTTGATTTAATTTAAGAGCGTGCGAATAGAATCACACGGATCAAAATCTTATTTATGACCGTACGAATAGAATCACACAGTTCTTGTTTAATATTGGCGTTATACGTGTACATTGAACTGTCCACATGTCTCATCATATTCGTATACAATCTGTACTTATTCAATTCGAATCGTGCCTTCATTTGTCTTTAATTTGATATTGTTTTGTTTTTAGGCTAGCTGCTGCCCATCTGTATGTCAGTGTTGTTGGGAGATCAATGATTGATGCGATATCAAATCGACGAAAAGACCACAAAGATGAACTATATATCGATATATTTGCCCTCAAACTTATTTGGTATTTTCATGCAGAATTATAAAAAGTTCATTGGAACTAGAGATGCCAAACATGCAAGTGGCAAGTACTAAATAAGGGAAGCACCATTGAACAGCTTGACAGTTGACGCATTGATACAGGACAAAGGGAGGAAAATAACAAAAATTTCTGGCAACTATTATTTGCAAATATGCTTTAGGAATGATGGGATTCAAATTACCTGATTCTCAGATTGATAAATGATGATAACTATATAACTATTAAACCTTGCAAACAAGCTAGCATCCATTCTGGATGAGTGATCTCGTACTGTTATCTCCAAACAATTAGTGGTGATACAAGGGGATTCATACCTGCTCTTTGCTTTGTTTGAAGAGTTCACCACATTGTGTTTGCCAATAGCGAATAACTGAATGATGCAAACAAGCTGTGCATTAATACTGAAGCTGTGGTGTCATTCAAACCTGAAGATTTAACAACAACATGCCTGCTGTTGTTTCTTAAATCCAAGTTATTAAATATGGAAGAACAAATTTACAAATTAAAGCTATTGTTTGACATCATATGTAATAAATAGTTTGCTTATATTAGAATAAACTAGTTAGTAGCTGATTAATTGAGCAATCTTCCATTCAGTGCCAGACACTTCATGAAATATTGGGGGGGGGGGGAGTTCCAGGGGCCTCTTAAGATTTATATGTCCGTCCCATGGTAGGGGGATCTGGGGGCATGCTCCTACAGGAAAATTTTGAAAACTACAATCCTTGAAACACTTTTTCTAGCATTTGGGAATGGTATTTTACAGAATTCCGAAGGCTGTGAAGTATGTGGAAGACATGATTTTTTCATGGATTATTCTCAATGGTAAACGAATGTGAAAATTTAAACTGAACATAAACTATTATGCAAATTTGGGGCTGTATTTTCTCCATACAACAATTGTCTTCAAGTCTCGAGAGCCAAATCTGACTTCAAGCCTAAGCCCTGATGCACAATCTGGTTATATTATATATCTAAATTGTACTGAATAATAAGTAATGATTCCAGTTATTGAAATAAAAACTTTCTTGTCCTTCCACATTTTAAAACTAAAGCTTCAGTAAAAATTATTGGGGTCTTGCACCCTCCTTGCACCTCCCCCCCCCTAGTGTCTGCCACTGCTCCATTACCAATCAAAATTTAAAATTGGAAAACTTCTGAAAACTTATTGTTATTTCCATTAAGTCCTGGCTTCATGTCTATATATACTTTCATGTGTACCACCATCCTGGAATCTTAGTTATATTTTTTCCTTCTCTATTTTCTTCAATTCTGTATACTTATGTTCAAAACATTCTCTTTATTTTTGGTGTACCGGTACATATGTTGGCTGCATAGTATACTTGTACTTTATGTGACTAATTATGGTATTAATAAAATCTACTTTACTAGTATGGCTTTGTGGAAACAGCCATGCAAATGTCAAACTACTTTGCCATAACTGTGTCCAATTTATATGTTTGCTAGTACACTTTTTTGGCAAGAGAGATTACAACACTGGAAACATATAATTAAGCATGAAAATTTGTCGCAATTAACCATTGAAATGCTTATGGTACACCAGTTTTGAACATTAAGTTGCAATGTAATGTAGCAATTAATTGTAGGACTTTGTTACATAAAACCCCCAGAAGTCTACTTAGCGGGTGGTTTGAGCATAACCTGGAAAATTGTGACCACGGGTTTTTAACACTCACAATAGACCATTTTCGAGGTCTTGCCAGATAATATTGGAAACAATGGAATCCTCAAAAAAGGTAAATTTTCAAGTGGGACAATCAGTATGGTAAAAAAATGCACTTGAAGTACATGTAGCGTCGCAAACTTCGAAATAACTAGCCTAGTTCACTGATCTTTTTGCGGCTACCAACATGTACGCTACGCGTACCTATTTTAAGTCATTGCTGACGCTTTTAACATTAATTTACATATTCAGCTTTCGGATAAATATCTTTATTCCTTTTGATATTGAAGAAATGAAAAGACGTCCACTAAACAAGCGAGTAGACAAGTCAGCATCTGTTCGCAGTAAAAGCACTACATCTTCAACCTCGCTTCAACTATAACGAGACAAAGAACAAACACTGCCATAAATAAAACATCATTGTCAAGCGAAAGGGTAGAATCGCCTTCATACGCTGTACACGCACAGTTGAGTGCAACTTCACCTTCAACAATTTTGAGCGTAGCCAAACGGACCAACAAAATCTTAGCGAAGTGTTGACACCCGTTAACACAAATGTCTGCATCCCCACTCCACCGATGCCCAGATGACACAAAAGTGATATACTGGCTCCAATAAGATTGTTTAACGATGGCTTGAACTGCGACATCGATGAAGAAAGCGGTACCAATCTCGATACGAATGATATCAAAGAGCAGTTAAAAGATTTCATGGAGAAACAAGCCACTTTTTAGAACCAGCTTTTACAAGCTATAAATGAATAGAAACGCCAGGAAACCAATGCAAGTAAACAACAATGAAAACTCCCAAAGGCTCTAACGGTACCGCACAATATTCCTTGATATTTTTCAATGTTTATAACTGAAGTTGTTTACGTTGACAAAAATGTGTCCATGTCACATTTGTCACATTATGAAGGGTTATATTTAGTATCCAACTAAAATTTACAAATTTACAGAAACTTTATACAATGTTCAGGATGAAAATAGCCTTTTCCTGAACTACATAAATGACTTACAGTACCACCTGTGAGTGTACTAACAGTTATACATAACTTATTGTCTCAGCCATGTACACCCAAACGTATATCATTACAATATACAAAAAATAATATTTTCAGGCCAGGGTGAGGGAAATGTACAAACACTTATGTGATGAAAATGGTGATCCACTAAACTGGGATTTATCTGAAAGGTTAGTCCAAAAATTGACAGTAATGAGATGAAATGATCAGATGAGATATTTGGATCCTTCTAAATTTTTACAAACTTGATAAATGGGATGGCACATATATGGTGTTCTGCACCATTAATTTCTTTTGAAATCCATTGTTTTGATGGTCTGTGAACACAAATATATGAATATGTGGTTCTCAATTATTGAGTTTGCTCTGCCACTGGAGTATTTGATTTATGTGTAATGGGCTTTACCCCTGTCACCTTAAACTAAAACATAATACTGCAATCTTGTTGCTCCCTAATGTAACCTAATTTTTCCTATATCTAATTAGTCATTCCAGAAAAAATCCATACCTCCACCACAGAGAAAATTTCTTCCATCCAGGGAAGAAGGGAGGCATGTCAATGTAAGTTTGTCTAACGGGTTACACTTTGTAAAAAGCTACTCTGTTGTTAGATGCACAGACCAGTTCCGTAGTTCGATAATTAGGTGGGCAATTATTCTTATATTTGTCTTCTGCCCAATTACTTTCTTTTGAAACTGACTCTTTGTGGGGCACTGTCACGGAAAGGTTTACCAAAAAAATGTTTGTAAATTTAAAACGAAGAGCAAATTGAAATAATTAGATTTAGACGCCACATATCCAGAGAGGTCGTTCGAAACTCTGTAGGATGTCCGCACAAAATGTCCACACAAAATGTTTAAAAATGACAATTTTTGTTTAATATTTTAATAAGTTTTGAATATTTAAATTATATGCAATAGTCAATGTTTCCTATGTGTTTCCACTTACATTTTTGCATCAGTTATGCATTTTCGTTTTTACAAACTTCTGTTATCTTAATTCTAAGTTAAGTTATTTTCTTGATTACTTTAAGTTTTTCTGAGTTTGAAAATCATCAAGTGAACAAGAATTTAATGGATGGTGTGAGATCAGTTAAAAAAGAATTTACAAGTTCAATTATAAGATATAAGTACTTAGGTAATGCAATTTTTTGCAATGTATAGGGAGTTGTTTATTTTGATAGTGTATTGGTGAACTTCACTTTGGGCTTTCAAAATGGATTTATTTATTTACAGGGCCGTACGCAGGATTTTCTTGCCAGGGGGCACACGGGCAGTGGGGCACTAATAACTATATTTAGGTTTGTGATCGCCTAGCTACAGTAACTAGAGGGTATACGTACGGTCATAAGCGCCATTTGGCTTTCCGCGCATACACATCTTCTGGCGTTGGGATACACAGACTGTCTCGATGAATCATGAGCATTGTCAGTCCACTTAAGCGTTCTTCATTCATCGAGGCTCGCGTCCACAGTTTGAGGCGTCTGAGTGCTGAAAACGACCTTTCACAACACACACTTCCAACCGGAATTGTCAAAAAAATTGTCAAGATTTTATTGATCGCTGGATAAAATGTAGCATCACATTTCGCTGCTGCGTCGCATGCAGTTTTAGGCTTCTGCTTGAGAGGAACATCGGCAAATTTTCGTTTCCACCTGACAATTTCTGAATCAAGGCTGTTCTCTTCGCAGAAAGTAAGGTACTTTCCGAAGAACTCTTTCAAATCTTTCTTATTTGAATCAGTTAGTCTATCAAAATATACTAGCACAAGAGATTGAGCAGCAATTAATCCTTTGTGCTCTACTGTAAATCTTGTCTCAATCTCTTCAACAACACGATCGATAAAAGGATAGTAGACGTTGATTCTGTAATAATCTTCACTTGTTTGGTTGGCGTTACCAGCATTTGCACGGTGGCGTTGATTTACCGCAGTTCGTGGCTTAGTTATTTCAATCCCGAGCGCTGTTCCTATCGACTGAATTTTTTTCTACACTTTAATCCAGGAATCATCTGCGTGCGAAGCTCTTATGCATTCTTTTGCTCCGTTTACTTCTTCATATGCATCACCAAGATTGCATTCTTTTGCCTGCAGTATTTTGGTGACTGCTGCTGTAAAATTCAGAATGAACTGAACTACAACAAGTGCTACGATGAACTGTGGAAATTCCATTAGGCGAATGTATGATTGGGCATTGCTCCTCGGCTCCCCTTTGCTTTGGTCTGCGATTTGTTCGAGTGTTTCCATGACCGACGAATACTTAGCCATCAAGGCAGATAGGGTTCCCACCCTTGAACTCCATCTGGTGGGACAAAGCTTTGGAACGGTTTTCTTCTTTGCTCCTCCTAAGATTGCCTTATTTGACTTGCGAAGGCCATGATCGACTTCCACGTTTCCTTCATCGTTGTGGTCTTCATCTTCATCCTCCTCGTCATCGTCGTCATCATCATCATCACCATCACCATCATCACCCTCTGTTAATAAGGCTGTTAATTCGTCATTGGCTTCAGTCGCTGCAATCTCTTTAAACATTTCCTTTCTTTTAGCACCATCTCCCAAAAAACTTGTCATCTTGGCTACATTGTCAAACAAATCCCGAACACTATCAATACCTGTGCAAGCGCCTGCAAGTGCTAGATTGAGAACATGAGAACGGCAATGTACATAAATAGCATTTGGGTAAGCATCAGACACTTTTTTCTGCAAACCATTATTGCTTCCACTCATCACGGCCGCTCCATCATATCCTTGTCCAACAAGTGCTGTCAAATCTAGTCCCCATCCTTCTAACGTTGGAATCAAAACATCAAAAACAGACTGAGCATCCATCTTTGTCAATTTTACAAAGCCCAAGAACTCTTCACATACTTCCATATTGCTATTCACAAACCGTATGCATATACTCATTTGTTCCGTTGCAGAAACATCCGTTGTTTCATCAGCCATTACACTCCAATATGTTTGAACCGTGGCAATTACTTTCTCTCGTATTATGGACTCACACAGTGAAATAATTTCATTTTGGATGCGGGGCGAAGTGAACTTTGCATTTTTTGGAGCATGTTTCAAATGGTCTTTGAGATCCTTATCAAATTCTGATTTCCAGTTCAAAAAGAAGATGAAGTTTCCATTTTCTTCGCCAGTTTTCTTAACCCAGTTACCTCTTAAGGGTGCTCCTCGCATTGCCAATTTGGTGATGACATCGATGATAGATAATAATCCTTTTTTTGTACGGATTTGCTGCTCTGACTTTTGCTTAGATAGTCTCGCTACAATATCTTTACCTGGCTGACACGTGCTAAGAAAACAATGGACCATTTCTTCTGCAGTCTGCTGGGCTTCACTTAACATGTGTTGATCAATGTAGTTATCTTTTCCAGTTGCTTTTTTCCAGTTGCTAAATCCACATGACACGAATGGGGACAAATTTGAAGAACATGAGGAAGCTCCTGGAATGTTCTTCTTTCCTCCAAAGCATATTCAGTATGCACAAAAAGCTTTGTCCTTTGTAATACTATACCTCAACCACGGCCTGTGTTGCATCCAAGATGATTTGAATTTCTTACCGGCTGTAACAGGACACTCAAAGTTATGAAGCAAGACAGACTTTGATTTCAGCAAAGATAACTTGTCATCATCAGAAAGCTTTTTGGAAATGTAAATGGCAGGGTCATTGATATCATGAACAGGTGAGGTATGTTGTTCCTTGTGTGGGGAATCAAAAGTCAGACTGCTTTCATTATCTGGTGGTAAAGGTTCAGGAGGAATAGAGCTTTCAACTTCAGCACTACACCAATAAGGTAAAAGAACATTTCACGCTTGCATCAGCACAAATTTGCAATGGCTATTTTTTACCATGTATAATTTTTTTAAAGGGAGAACCAAAATATATTATTTATTTATTAACTTTACAGCCATACATAAGTCATAAATGTGAAAGAATTAATACTATTGTATTAGCATTATAGCACTATAGTATTAACAACTAATGGTGGTTGAAGATATGGTCAACAGGAACTGAGTAGTCCCATTATCACAATTCACAAATGGCTATTAGCTGATGGGAATATAGTTATATACTTCTTGAAATTAATGTAGACATTGTCAAATAAGCACTGGAAAATCTACTAGTCAAAAATCTAAACTCTACTCAAGGTAGTTTACAGTACAGCAAATACACACATGTGATTTTGTAATTTTGTTTCCAAACTTTTTGATATCTTACCTGTTTATCATCTATTTTGCCACACTGATCAATGTCTTTTTTCCATATTTAATTATAGTAGTTATACTATAATAATATGCTAATGTGATGTCAGCTGATACAGATTATTAAGACATACACAGCTGACAGCTTGCTTCCTTTGCTCACATCAGCAGTTGATACTTGTTAGCTTAATAATATAGTCTTTCTTTATACTCTATGGCTTATTGGCTTGGGTCAATATTCAGGGAATTAATCCAAATGGAATGGCCAATATCCAAAGTCCAGAGTGTGAGGCTAGAGCATCGAGAGAGGAGAGGAGGCATGTTAACCTATTAAGTTTAACTACAGTATACATATATGGTTAAAGGTCAGGGCTGACAGTCAAAAGCTCTTTCAGAAATATGCAGTCGCAAAGCTAGCCATGGGAACTGGACCAACTGGTCATCCTATGCTAATTTTAAGCTGGCCTGTAAATAGTTTTGTCACAATACATTTCTAAAGTTTGAATTTGTAAATAATTTAAAATTTACATAGCATGATTATATTGATAAATTATACTAACAGTCTACATCTTGTACCAACAGACTAGTATATTAACGTATTTTTAATTTTTAATATGGGATTGTGGTGTTTACAAAAGACTAAAATCAGTGTGTCAATTACTGTCAAATAAGTATAGATATGAAGATGATGTAGTATAGATATGAATATGTATATTGAACATAATTATATATTAAATGAGTATAGTGTATATGCATGCATGAATTTTAAATTCACTTGTAAATCATTCTGTCCCCTTTATCGGCTTTAGGCTTAGCTAGTTAGCTGTCTTACCCTTTACCTGTATTTACAATACAACACATAAAATGTTAATTGGTAAACAATTTTCAGAATTTCTGAATCAGAAACCAAGTAAATACTCCATTATATTAATGCCCAGCGGAGGGTCTCATGAATATTTATGATGCTGGCTCACTTCAGTATGATATATTTACTATTTAGCAAATAAAACTTCCAAAGTCATAGAACAAAAATATTTAAGCATATAAATTATATTCCTACCTGGTTGAGCCAGCACTGGCTGGTTTAAATAACAGAGTTGTTTGACGAAGTTTTTGCCTTTGAGCATTTGGCTCCATTTAAAATAATTGAAGAACATTCGAGTGTGAATCATGAGCGTTCGAGCGAGAATCAGTCCAATATGGCGGCCGGCCGATATGATTTGATGCCGGTTGGTAGTCTGGTACCCAGTTACTCGTATTATGGAAAAACAATTTATAGTGAAAGAGTACAATCAAAATCTAAATGGCTCTAAAATAATATGTTTTATTCAATTATTTACACCACATTATACATCGCATACCTAATAAGCTATTTAATTTCAAATGTTTGAACTAGCCAAAGAATAATTTTAATTATTTATAGTAACATAAAAATTGCAAGTTTAATTTTCTCTGGGGGGGCAACTGCCCCTGCTGCCCCCCCCCCCCCTCTGTGTACGGCCCTGTTTATTTACTTCTTTACTATTCATTTATTGAACATTTGACAAACATGTAAATTTATGGCAGACATGAATTAAACTAAACCAGATTTAATTATGTTAAGCAAAGGCAGAGACTGACCACAGATACAATGTCAACCAACAGGATTCCATAATATGTGTCATCACAAAGTCATTTGTCATTGTCATTGTCAGTTCATTTAAAACAATAGTTCTAAATCAACAAGCTAGTTTCTTCATTCATATTAATTTGACACTGCAAATGACAACGAAAAACTCGTTGTCTCGAGCGGTTTTTGAACTCGCATCTTCGGGTTTCTAGACCGCCGCTCTACCAATTGAGCTATCGAGTCAACTGGGATTGGTAGCGAGTTTTATCCAATTTAAGTGCGCGAAATATTTCCGTGACGACTTAACACTAGTCTCTGAGGACGCGCAGTGTTTCAATTCAATTTCATAACCATCCTCAGAGATATGAACAACTACAGATTCATTTTAATCTGACACTGCAAACGACAGCGAAAAATTCGGTATCTCCAGCGGGATTTGCTGGTTAAGTCTAGACCGCCGCTCTACCAATTGAGCTATTGCTGTGTCAGATTAATATGAATCTAGTTTTTCATACTCTGAGGATGGTTCTGATATAATTTCTACATTCTTTAATCCTTTGTCATGGTAAATGTTTTACTGACTTGAAAAGTTAATGAAAGATAACATCTGTTTTGAAGCTTTAAAATGTGTAAAACTTTGTTTCAGCTGCAATGCGTGTGCATTTTAAGGAACAGTCGAAAGCAATAAAAGATAGGAAGAGGGAAAAGGAAGTTTTGAAACAAATAACGGGTCAGAAGTAGAATGAATACAGTAAGTGATATTCAAAGTCTTCCTGTTTTAATTAAGTTTCTGTATAAAAAATGCACTCTTACTCAGATGTCTTCATGTACATGTATATTATTATTGTTTAGCATTTATTGTCATAAATAGCTAAAAAATACTAATTTGAGAGTTCACGTTTCGTTTTTCGCCTAAGGCACTTCACAGCTGATGAATTATAATCATATGAAGTTTGAAGTCAATTGCAATGCTGTGTGCATAGAATACGACTGTTTTCAGCATATTTACAAAAGAACTCGGTTTCTAGCTCTTTAATCTCATATCATAATTCATTAACTCTGGAGTGTCCTTGAGAGAAGATTTCTTACAATTGTATCGGTGTTATTGAAACGAAAAATATTGTCCCCAGCATGGCTGTAACTAGAGCGTTAAGGAGGGGGGGGGGTAGGGTTATATTCATGTTCTGCCTCGCTAATTTCTTTTCAAATCAATTCTAATAACAACTGATTTCAAAAGAAATTCGTCAGATATCCACCCTTCACCAATTAACGCTCTACTCCAGAATCATATCCACCCAATACGTCTATAATCACACGCTTATAAGCGCATGAAATTGAAACGTAATTGGCGCATACATGCGGTGATAATAGGTGTCAGATACCTAACGAAATGAAGTGTCGGTGTATGTAAGGTTGGAGGCTGGACACTATAGTCGTCAGCCTTGGCAAATAAATCACCAGGCATAAATATAGTTTTTAACGACTAACATTCGATTCGCCGCATTAGCTCGTTGGTCTAGGTCGTGCATTTTTGACCTGTTTGTTTCGGGTTCGAGCCCGGCTCCGCGCTTTTCTTGTATACTTTTTTTTCTTCTTCTTAATTTTTTGAATACTATTTTTTTCTTATATTCTTATATTTTTTCTTACTAAAACTATTCTTATTAAAACTATTCTCACTCACTAATCTCACTCACTGGGACTGTACACAGGGCGAAATCGCCGCATTAAAACCACTGTAAAGGGCAAGTAAATGGATATTAATGGTCCCTTTATTGAGCTTTAACTACTCGGTATAAAATTTTGAAAAGTATGTTTACACACCTTTACACTAAGTTTGTAAAGCTTGGTAATGACGGCTTTACACCTTTCACGTAAATTCGGGTTAAATTTTGTTAATGATCCCTTTACATCCCTGGAGTAAAGGTGATTATAGAGCAAATAAAGGTGTGATAAACTAAGCTTTATTGCAATTAAATTGCCTCTAAACGTCATTGTATAATTTCATACTCATTTAACCGAAATGTGTAAATGAGAGTAAAAGTAACATAATTTACCTTTCCACTACCTTTAATCAACGCTGTAAGTCAGATACATTTTTATGCACATTTAACCGAAATGTGTAAATGACAATAAAGGTAACATTATCGACCTTTCTACTACCTTTAATCATCGCTGTAAATCAACTACATTTTAATGCACATTTAAACGAAACGTGTAAATGACATTAAAGGTAACATTAATATCGACCTTTCCGCTACCTTTAATCATCGCTGTAAATCAGCTAAGTTTTAAAGTATATTTAAACGAAATGTGTAAATTATAGTAAAGGTAACATTATCGACCTTTCCGCTACCTTTAATCATCGATGTAAATCAGCCAAGTTTTTAAGCACATTTAAACGAAATGTGTAAATGACAGTAAAGGTAACATTATCTACCTTTCCACTACCTTTAGTCATCGCTGTAAATCAGCTAAGTTTTAAAGTACATCTGCTATTAGATCAGTGACTGAGATGTGTAAATAAGAGCAAAGAAGTAATATTGAATCAACCTTTATATTGTACAAAAATGATACTTATTTATATGCTTAGCGCTAATGTCTGCTTAGTAAAAGCTTATTATATAGCTGAAGTAAAAATTTTCACTGCATAAAGTTTTCAAACATTTAATATAAAAAAACCTATATTTGTGTTACAAACAAAGATGAAGTGCTATGTACCATTAATATTCAAACTAATGATGCCTCTGAAAAATAATCCCATAAATTACCAGACAGTGTACAGAACATGCATGTAACTGTTCGTAAAAACAGACAGCAATTAAATGTCCAAAGTACTATACCAATAAACGTTCATACAACCGTTGCAATAGCACTTATGCGGGTTTTCCCAAAAGCTATTGTCCTCACCACCAAGTGTCACTTTGATGTAAAGAGAAAGTAAAGGTCAATACGAGGCTTGGTGGTGAGGACAATAGCCTTAGGAAAAATTGGGAAGTTACTCCCTTCTACAATCATTCTTGCATTATAGAGCGGCGACTTAAGGGGCTAACTGATCGCTCCTCATTCGAACTATTACCACTTAACGGGGTACTTGACATTGGTGGAGTTGACGATGAAGTTGAGGTTGAACATCGATTACTTGCCCATTCAGGGCAATTGTCAGGCATTCCTCGTGATGAGGGTGTTCCCACAGTCCTTGGCAGTGTCCGTTTTCTGATAAGTTCAGGCAAACTCTCCAAATGGCCTTTGTCCAATCTTCTTTTGAACCTCTTCAGCTCATTACTTTGCCATGTAAGAGGCCTAACAATATATTGTTTAGTCTTGTGTGGTGACTCGCTTTCATGTTCACTTTCTTCACTTGACATGTACTCCATTCTCATCGCCTCCACCACTTTAGCCTTTCTTTCGATAGTCCAGTCTTTTTTCTCCAAGCTTCTTATGCGTTTTCCCAATTTCTAAAGATGAAAAGTCAAAATGTTTTAGAGTCATAAAATACTGTATATATCTAGAAAATGTTGAATTGGCTCAATAAATTAGCTCTTGGTGGTCTTTTGTGCTCTTTTAAACATGTGGCAGTGTGGGCAGTGAATAACAACATTGAGTAACAGTGCCATACTATGCATGCAGACTTAATGTTAAATCATACTGCATTTATTGTACTTGCTGGCACAGGAAGGGACCGTCAATTAGCTCCCCAGTTAATCTTTCTAAATCTGTATAAATATTTACTACTGCACGACGTGGTCATACTTCTCTCTTCCTTGCTTGTCGTCTGCACTTGGTCACATGTTCCACATGAGAGTTAGTCTCTTTTCTTTTTTCTTGCACCTTACGTGATTTTAGATAGGTCTTAAAGGCGCCTATTACAAAGAAAGTAAGAGATTATAGTAATTGAGCCACATTGTAGCATTGTGCAGGGTTATTAGAGTTTAAGTCAAATGTGCAACTTACTAGATGCACTGAAAGGAAGGCTTTGTGATAAGGTCTATGCCATTGATTTCATAACCAGTTCCTTTATTCCTTTTCACAATTTAAGTACCAGTTTCAGATCAATAATTGGAGGGTGGTATATTCATATATATATATATATATATATATATATATATATATATATATATATATATATATATATATATATATATATATATATATATATATATATATATATATATATATATATATATATATATATATATATATATATATATATATATATATATATATATATATATATATATATATATATATATATATATATATATATATATATATATACACGACAGCAAAATTTGCCTTCATTATTATTTACTCGCTCTGCCATTTATGGTATTGAGCGCTCTAAGTAATCATACCAACATCGCAACCTACCTGGCTCTGATCTCTGGATTATATATATTGTATATATATATATATATATATATATATATATCTATATATATATATATATATATATACTATATATGAATTCATGTCCCCTCTTCCAATAATCAATCTGGTGCTGCCACTGCAAAAATTAGTTGCAGCAAGCAAAGTTTCCAAGTGGCTTTTGTGCAATCTTGTTTTGAAGCCCTATAGCTCAGATGTTAACGTTGCAAGCCAATGTTCATTTGGCATCAGCTCATTTTACTATATAGACTTGTAATCACCTTGCCTTTGGGAACTAATTGACAATTGGTCAAAATGTCAAAAAAAAACACACACATAATATTCAACAAATAAAGTCTAAAATTTACAATGATACATGAAAAAAAATGTATTAGATGCATATATTACCCTTCAACTGCAATAATGTCCATGGGCACTTGTCATCGCCTCCATATTCCAATTTTAGTTCATTCACCACAGTGTGAAAAACCTTCGTATTGTGCTCTGATTCTATGCTGTTAAAATGGAGTAATTAATACTTATTCATAAGCATAGGCATATTAATATATTCATGCTTGTACAGTTTTAAACTCTGTTATTTGACCTAATACAAATATCTTCATGTTTACATTATGCCCCCCATTCACTCTGCTTTGGCCTTTTTCTGTGCCAGCTTTAGCATAACCATTAATATAAAACCACAAACCTCCATGCACTTAAGCTTTACTTTTTTTTGTTTGGGAAAATCTGTACATATTATCATAAATATTATAAAAAATTATCATCGTGTTGTTATAGGGAATGGAAGTTTTCATACCTTTCATTAAGGCGCACAAACTCATTTTCTCTTGAATTTTCTAGAAGCTTTAGTTTCCTTCGGACGTCATTCTTAAAAATTTGTACAAAAACAAGAAGTTCACATGTAAATATAGAGTATTGTTTCGTATAATGGTATGCTCCAGGTTAATATTAAGATAAAAGCTTACGAAATACGAAGGGCTATAAAAGCCAATTACGTGCCAAATATCTTCACTGCAAGACACTTTTAACAGTGTCGAATATAAATAACGTGTCTATAGGCCCAGTTTATTGCTTAATCTACGGTATATTATATTGCTTTTCTCCTTACAAACTCTCTAGCCTTTGTTTAATTTAACACGTCAAATGTTGCGCAAACTTCTGTGTACAGACAGTACAGTATTCCATGCGTTGCAAAACATCTTAAATACATGCATGTGGCGATACAAAAAATAATGCTTTGAATATTCATGAAACAAAAGATATACCATAGTTAATAAGCGCATACTATCGACCGACATACCTTGCAAAGTTTCGGTATACGTATAGACGGTCCAGTCGGTCTTGCAAGTCTTGATGAGTTTTGTGCCTGCATACAATCAATCTTTTTATGAAGATCGCCAAGTACTGCCTTCTCGTGGTCCGCCATCTGCTTTATTTGCTCTCGAAGAGCTTTATTTTCTTTAACAACATTCTCTAGTAGTAACACATAATGATCTGACATTGCGACGCTCATTGTTTAATCTAAAGAGTGTAGAAACACTAGCTTTTCGTTTTGTGATGTAGCTAAAGATATACACAGCTTTTCCTTCGTACGAGCAATTTGCTTTTGAAATATGAATCTTTTATTTTGAGTTATGAATTTTGAGCGCTTAATTAATCAATGACGACAATTTTCTTACGCTGGGGGCGACCCTTGTCGGGCAGCAGCACATCTGTTCATTTGTTACAACTAGACGGTCGATATAATCAGTCTTAAGGCCAGCCCTATAGCGTCTATTATTACAAGTGTTTCTTTTACTGTAAGAAAACATGAAAAAGAGGTATATCATATTTGAATTTTGAACCATTTCACTGCATTCACAGGAGACCCATACACGGTCACGATGTTTACGGTGTTTCCACTATTCCAAGGTTAGCCTTTATCTTTTTTTACCTTTTATCCAAGGTTATTTTTTTTCACAATAAATTTAATCACTAAAACACTAAAAGACAAACTAGGAATAACATACATTTTTGCTTTTGGGTACAACCATAAAACAAAATTAAGCGATAAACATCAAGAGATTTTTTGCACTGCTACAAGCCAGCCCGATGAGTGTTGCGTTGAAGGAAAGGTATGTATGGCCTTGGAAACACATGTCTTAACCATACGCGCGATCGCCCGCCAAATTTTGCATTCACGTTTCAAAAGTGTCGTGATTGTAAAAGCTCGTTGGTCGGAATTATATATTTTTTAACTATTTTGACGCGTCGTTTCTGTCTGTTGGTTGAGAGCTTGTGCAAAACTGGCCGGAATGGCGCATTCTAGCGAGGTCTTCCACACAGTGAGTGACTCACTTACTAACAGTGGGATGTGCAGCAAACTGGGAGCAATCCTAGCGCCAACAGCACAGAAAATGAACGCTAAACAACGTCGTTTTTCACGACCAAATACAAGTGACGAAATACGCCTCAAGAAACGCGAGAGAAGGAAGAGAAAGCGTAAAGAAAAAAGCAACGTATCAAAGAAACAAAAGAAGTTAAATCTTGTTGCTCGAATCACGAAGCAGGTCGACGAAGCTCGAGCCATCGAAATCAAGGAAGCATCTTTGCGTGCAGAAACTAATTGGAGAAAAGCGGTTGTTTTCTGGAAGAAATGGAAGGAAGAAAGATTGCACAGAAGTATAAACGTTGTTTTGTAAGTAATCCCTTTACAATTATTCAATGGTAATAAGTATTATAAGGCATGAATACTATATTAATGTTAAATGTTTCAGTGTATGTTTGTCGTGTAGGAACCTTCACCCCTAATATGCCCAAAATCTATGATCTCAATTTTTTTAAACGTGTATTCCTCTACTTCTGTACCCTTGTTTGTTGCTTGATAGACACATGGTAATTGTTTTGTACACCTGCACTTTTCCAAATCTGTGCACTTGAAATCTTGTTAGAGTAGGTCCTACTCTGCAGTCAGAATGCTGCAGTCAGTTTATACTATCCTGCCCATATAAAGCATGTTGTTATTAATCGTGTAATTAAATTTACTATTTAACAATTGCAGGCAGATGCATCAGATCCAGCCAGATAGTTTGGAAGTTGTTGAGGATAACAAAACAAAAATTGGTGAGGGTGTATTTGGAAAATGCAAGAAAAAAATGTACAGGGGACAAATAGTGGCTGTGAAGTACTTCAAGTCACATGCAAGATCTGCTGATGTAGAGCATGAAGCAAAAATGATTATGAAATTTGATCATCCAGGTAATTCTAAAATGCACATTCTAAATCTTATTTACTCATTTCCCAGCTTAACCCAGAGGTGGATTTACTCTCCCCCAGCTTTTTCTAAACCATACAAGAAGAGTTTGAACAATTGATTTGGCAGGCTATTTTCTTAAACAATGTTTTGGATTATTTGTTATATCTCTGCAGTATTTTTTCTATTTTAAATATATTTTCCAGCAATGTTCCCTGCCCTCTAGGGGTCATCATTAATGATCATTTCTCAGAAGTTCGACAATTCTATTCTGTTTATTATCAAACCCCACTTAGTACCACGCTCAGCTAGCTTCACCACTAGTTTAATAAACACACAGAATTCTGAATTATCTAGTAAGTTATTGGTAACAGATATATTCATTTCAAGTCTCCCTTGAATAGAGTAATAAATTGAAGTCTATTATGGCATGTTTTAAAATTATTTTACCCCGTCTAGTCAAATTGCACCCTCACCCTTGTTACATGTTTTATCAATTATTCTAATATGACATTATCCAGAGTTAACTCAATCATGGCCATAGCTTCCTGCTGTATTCAATGTCTTTGAGAGATTGCTAACTGTTGCACTGATTGGTAGCATAAAACCATTTCAATTTTTCTCTCTTTTTTTAAGGCTTGCCATTTGTATTTGGTGTCAATACAACTAGTAAACCATATTTTCTTGTGTTGGAACTGTACGGACTTGATGGAGAATGCCTAACACTGAGCAAAGCTGCTAAAAGAAAGATGTTTTCAACATTGTCCTTATGGGCCAATATCCTCAAAGATTGTTGCATTGCACTCTCCCATATTCACAGCAAGAACTACATTCATTGTGACCTTAAAGGTGATAACATTATGATAAGGAATGGTTTTGGGGATGCTGCCAATCAGTATACAGCAGTTATTATTGATTTTGGCAAAATGAAAGAGATGAGTAAGGCTAAAATTTATAAATTGAGCCTAAAAGAACAGGAGAGATATGGAAAATACCATTCCCAAATTGCCCCTGAAGTAGTCAGTGGAAAGCAAAAACAATCAGCTGCAAGTGATGTATATTCATTTGGTCAGGTAATTTCCTTAATTTGCCATTACAATCGTCATGAAGACTTAAGAAAGATTGCTGTTCAATGCATTCATGGAACACCATCAAGGCGACCTACAACTGAAAGTATAATTTCACAATTGACTTTACTGTGCTAACTTGTACTGGAGTTAATTGTTTAAATGTCAGTGCAAGCAAAAAGGGATCATTTGTCTACCATACAGCAATGTTTCATACAGCTTAAGCCTGCACTCATCATGCAATGTGAAAGTGTAAAATGAACAACTCTGTCAAATTTTTATTATTATTATCATTTGCTTTACATAAATGAACTAAGCACTCTCAGTGTATAAACAACATTATACATGTACTGTGTCCTGTGCATAACTGATATGATTAATTGAAAATAATGACTCAACAATTTGTATTTGCCATCTTTATCACTAATAGTTTTGTACCACTGATGTGGCACTCATCAGATAAAGAAGCTTACTGAATACAGTGAAATGTACTCAGTAAGCTTATTTATCTGACAAGTGCCAGTGGTACAAAACTATTAGTAACAATAATGCCAAATACAAATTGTTGAGTTGTTATTTTCAATTAATTATAATGCTTTGGTTTATACTTATATATAGGCGACCAGAACTAAATTTTCGGTGGCTAACTGCCGCCTTCTTCAGAGTACTTACAAAGCATGATAGCGTAACAGCTTAAATATTGTTCATTCTATCTCATGATTCTACTAATGGTATGTAAATGGTTGGAAAGTCCTAATGTTCATTTTCCGACCTATTGTCCATTATTGAATGCAATGATTCAAAAAATGTTCTTTTGTCTAAATTGTTTATATTCTTCTCTAAAATATTAACATTATTCATGGTGCATTGTGTCCGAAACACTCAACATGATCTTTTATCGATGACTTGGTCCCTGATTTGACACCTGGCTTATGTTCAGCCCAACGGGTCTTCCAATTCCGCTTGCTCTGGTCCACATATGTGAATGCGCAATCCGGACACTGAAATTTGTAGACAATACCTTTTGTTTCAAAAACGTTTCGTTTGTCCTATGGTTTTTCAGAAATATCGCCTAGGCTTTGTGTTGGCTTATATGCGGTTCTCACGCCAACGTTGGACAATGTACGTTTTATTTGCTTCGATATTCCTTTGATATACGGAATGCAAGTAAAGCCTCTGGTTGTTTCGCTGTCATTGTGTGGTGGTGTGTTTCTTGCACGGCACTTGGGAGTTTATTAGCGATACGTGCCGTCCAAGAAACATACCACCACACAATGACAGCGAAACGACCAGAGGCTTTACTTGCATTCCATATATCAAAGGAATATCGGAGCAAATAAAACGTACCTTGTTCAACGTTGGCGTGAGAACCGCATATAAACCAACACAAAGCCTAGGCGATATGTATATAAAATACGCAGGTGCTTCATAAGCTATTGGACACCTTCCTTTCCATATAGATCTTGTTTGAACAAAACACTAAGATGGGGTAATTTATATTTTTTATCTCAAAAGTTTCTACTGATTAGAAAAATTCAATTTCGAAAACGATTCACTGCTATAGAAATGGCACAGGAAATGCCCGGCAGTTTTGTGGTTTGTATATCCGTTTTGAGTAGCTATAATATAAATACTTTGTATTTAGTTGTTGTATGCCACTGAAAGTTTAAAAACCGTTTTTTCTACATTAGAAATTGTTTGTTCATGTAACTTACTTTCGTCTCGTAATCTCAGATGTCAGATGATCTGATGATGCAAAACTAAAAAAGATGTCCAAAAAATAATTATGAGAGTACCTGTACATATATACGGTATATATTTATATTATATTGTTATCCGACCGGTATCGCGGATGTTGTTAACTTTAGCAAAAATAGCTTTGAAATGGTTTGCCTTGACAGATTTTTAATCAAGTTTTACTAAAGAAAAAGTTAGCAAAAATTAATTAATTTCCAATTAATTTTTATTTAATAATTTTCAATTTCCATTGACAAGCCAAAATAAAATGGATGACAAGGATCATTTTTCAAGTGAATTTGTTATTTACACAAAAGCGTAACAGATTAAAATGCCTTTTTTCGCAATGAGAGGAGAACTAGTGATATAATAAACAGTTTATTGATCTCTCTTCTTCGGTCTGCACTGTAAAATATCGGACTTTGTTTTTTTGGGTAGGGACATCGCTCGCAGCGCTTGCTTGGTCCATACTAAAACATCTCAGTCCGATATTTCAAAGTACAGACATAACGCACGGTAAATAATCTTAATATATATTGAGTACTGTATCACACACAAAATATTACTGTACCTATAAGCCATCACACACACAAAATTGTCTAACTAATGGGCTGACAACATACTGCTCCTGGACTTCGTACTTTGTATGTGAAAAGGCACATTTGGTTGCGATTCGTTGAATTGGTAAAAACCTGGATGGTCCTCCTGGGATGACTTGGGTTTTACTAGTCACACGGAGGGGGTTTAGGTTTACAAAGGGGCCAGATGTTGTATAACTGTACCACGTTACACACGCAAAGAGGAGTTATTTGTGTCAACGAATAATAAATTTATTGCCTCCTCTTTAAGTGTGTTTGTTGGATGGGTAGCACGTGACACATATTACAGGGGCATGCGGTTGTGGATATCATCCTAACTTTACGGGGAGGTTTTGCTACAATTTAGGAATTTTACTTGCGTCATGTCCACGTGCAAACTCAGCGCTTTGTATAAATAAGGCAGTGTAAAGTTTTCCAGGTCATTCGAAGTCTAGTCAGCCAGGTGTCAACTCGTTACTCTTCAAATTGCAAGACGTCTAGCAGGTATTGTGTGTTTTTTTGTTGTTTTTTTTTTGTCTTGTTGCGGTGTATCTGGGCGAAATATGTCAGATTTTATTCCCAAAGTTTTGATTTTTGGTCATTCGTTTGTTCGCCGTTTACATGACGATTTAGTTAAGGGTTTCGATTCGCGCGCTAAACAAAATTTTAACTTGGCTGGATCTGGCGTCTATGTTTGTTTAAAAGGCACAGGCGGTCGCACAGTCGAAAAAGTGAGAAAATATGATATCTCAGCTATTGCTAGTATTCAACCAGACATCATAATTTTAGAACTGGGCACAAACGATTTGTGTCATCTTCCTCCCGAGGTTGTAGGCTCTCGTATCGAGGAGCTTGCACGCTTTTTTCGCGACGAACTTCAAGTAAAAGTTGTTGTGGTTTGCCAGGTTATTGACCGGAAAATAGCGCATTCCACAGCGCCGGATACAGCATTTAATGCCAAGGCTGCTATTCTACGGCAGTATTTGTGCGTTGTGCTTGAAAATGAAGTTGGCATATTTCTCTGGGAACACCGTGACTTTGGTAGTGATGTAAATTTGCTGTCCTTGGATGGAGTACATTGTAACTCACAAGGACAGTATCGTTTATACCGAAGCTATCGCGGGGCGATCTTGAAAGCCCTGAACAAACTATAAGTACGATAGCTTGGTTTTTGTTGTTTGTCATTAATTTGTATTTATGGCTTTGGCCTCATTTTGTAAAGGATATTTAGCTATTAATAAAGTCGTGATCGACCGTTTTGTTTTTCTACAGTTCCAAAATGCATGAGGGAGCGATCTCGAAGGCTCTGCCACTTGTTAGTTGTTTATCATACAGGTCCTTGGCTTTATAGGTCCTTGGTACCTGCTTTTACGCTTGCTTGTGCAGATGCCCATCTGAGAGTATTTAACAAATATATCGTTTTAACGTTAAGCTGCCTATTTTAGTTGTGGCGTGTTGGCTGTCTCGCCATGAGTTCAGACATTACTCTATATACCTAATGCCTTGAAGAGGGCTTTAATATATTATATGTGCTGGCTTGATAAATACGGACTGTTTTTGCCAAACATTTATACATCATTATATGCCTTGATAAGGGCTTTGTATGTTATATTATGTGCTGGTTTGATGCACCTACATTAATTTTGCTTAAACCCTAATGATTATATGGGTTGCTTATTTGATAATTATTATGTGCTGGTTTGATGCACATACACTATTTTTGCTTAAACCCTGATGCTTATATGGGTTGCTTATTTGATGTTTATTATGTGCTGGTTTGATGCACATTCACTGTTTTGCTTCAACCATAACAGTTAAAAGGGTTGTTACTTGAATGATTATGGGCCTTATAAGCACACGTTTGTTTTTTATTGGTGGTGTGTACTGTTTTTGTATCTTTATATGATGTGTCTGTGTTAAAATGTGACGGTAGTGTTAGTGTCTTGATTATTATTAGGTTGTGTTTGTTTATGTCACTGTCAATTATGGTGATAGCCAGCGTGTTGCTTGCCCACTGATTTGTGTTCGGCTACCTTTGTTGTATGCCATGATTAGTAATCAATTGTGCCGTTCTTGATCCTTAAACGTTTCTTGTTGCGTTTCAATGTTTGCATGCCCACAGTCAAAAACTGTTATGTTTGTCTATTGTTTAGTCCACATACTTGACATACATTTCATTGCATGCTGACTTTCCACCAGGCTTTGCTTCCTTTCATATGCTAGTTCTGGCTTTGGCTATTTGTGCCTGTTTTGGTTTTTTGTTTTCTGTTCTTTTATAGAAACATGCCTTCTACAAGACCAAGTACACGAGTTCAACGTCGGGCTCAACCTTTTGTCTCGTGCCGTCACACTCGAAACCATAATGAGGCTCCTGTTCCCCCAGTGACTACCTCGCAGGAAAGCTCGACTACTTCTGGGGCAGTTGAAAGTACCATCAGCTTAACCCTATCAACAGCAGAAGTGACAAGCATTGCAACAGCAGTGGCACAGTCTGTCTTGGCATCTTTACAGTCAGCCTTATTGCCTCCGCCCATACAGAATGCTCGGGAGGTTCCGTTAGTATCTTTACCAGGTCCTTCTGAGGCTGATGCCCAAGTGCAGGGGCCAGTGGCATCAGCTTTGGAGGGCCTGTCAGGTGAGAGTGTTAATTTGGAGGTAGCGCGTCCACAACCTTTAGGCTTGTCCCACTTTAATTCTATCACCATGCCCATTGATGCTCAGGTTAGCCCCAAGATTAAGGCAAAGATTTGGGCCCATGAATTTGTTGAGTTTGGGCTCCTTATTAATCCAAGAGTGAGTGATACACGTTAGCAACTGTCAATTAACCAGAATGACAATTCAGTGCCAACTCTTTCCCTAGAGCTCTCCTCTCGGATAAAGCCTATCAACACTATTGACTTGTGGACGTCCGCCTTCCAGATTTTTGTTGGGGTTTATACAAGCAAATTCCCACAGGAAGCCCCCTCTCTTATGAAATATGGGGAGGTTGTCCGTGATCTGGCTGCACGAGGTGGAAATTGGCGGTTTTATGATACACAATTCCGTTCTTTACGTCAATCTAATGTGCCTGGGATGCCTTGGGGCACAACCCATTGGGAGTTGTGGATTCGTGCGCAAAACATGAAGCCGAACACACAAGCTCGTCCTAATTCCTCACCGGCTTCCACTGTGCAGCTTGGTCCATTTGTCCCCCTAGGTTACTGCCGGAGGTATCATAAAGGTTTTAAGTGTGCTGGTTGTAACTATAAGCACCAGTGTTTCAAATGTGGCGCTACAAATTGTGCCAAGTCCTGTAATTTTCGTCCCTCAAGGCCATCAACCCCTAGTTCAAAACCACTTCCACCACGAGCTTCCAACCCCAGTAATCATTAAGCGTTTGCTACCTTTGTTACATGGATATGATGCTCATGTTGCCCTGATGTTGTCTAATGGTTTTTCACAAGGTTTCCCACTTTATTTCAATGGGGTTCCCTTGTCTTTTTGTTCAAAAAATTTGCTCTCAGCACTTCAGCACCCGAACGTAGTCAGTGCTAAACTTATCCAGGAGGTTAAGGCTGGTAGGATTGCCGGCCCATTTGATACACCTCCATTTAAAAATTTTTGTGTTTCTCCTTTGGGTGTTGTTCCTAAAAAGATTCCGGGCGAATTTCGACTTATTCATCATTTGTCGTTTCCCAGGGGTGCGTCAGTAAATGATGGCATTTCCTCTGAGCATAGTACAGTTTCATATTGTCGTGTTGATGATGCTATTGCATTAATCAAATCGTTAGGTCGGGGTTGTTTTCTTGCCAAAACTGACATCAAAAGTGCGTTTCGCATTATTCCAATCCGTCCACAGGATTATCCTCTTTTAGGAATGACTTGGCAAGGAAAATATTATAATTATGATCGTGCTATGCCCATGGGATGTGCTTCTTCCTGTCGCACATTTGAAATGTTCAGAGTGGGTTGCTAAGAAACATTTGCATTTTGAGCATCTTGTCCATATTTTAGATGATTACTTGATGGCAGCTTCTTCTTATCACCAGTGCTGCGCTGCTTTGCGAAATTTTATTTCACTTTGTAATTACTTGGGTGTGCCAATTGCGCCGGAAAAAACTGTCGGCCCTCAAACTGTTTTGATTTTCGCGGGTATTGAATTGGATACGAATACGATGGAGGCTCGGTTACCAAATGATAAGATAACGAAAACAAAGTCATTTCTTTCAGATTTCTTGCGTCGTAAGAAGGTGTCTTTAAAGGAGACTCAATCATTGATTGGCCTTCTTAATTTTGCATGCTCTGTTGTCGTACCTGGCCGGGCCTTCCTTCGTCGTCTTATTGATTTGACCAAAGGTGTCAAATTACCACATTATCGCATTCGACTCACTAAATCCGTTAAGGCAGATTTGTGCCTATGGCAAACGTTTTTTGACGAGTTTAACGGCCGCTCGTTTTTTCTCGGTGACACTTGGCTAAATTCCGACTGCTTGCAACTATATACCGATGCAGCGGCGGGATTTGGGTTCGGAGCTATTTTTGGCAAACTGTGGTGTTTCGGCCCTTGGCCTGAGCACTGGAAACTGTTCAACATTGTCATTTTAGAATTTTATCCCATAGTCCTTAGTGTTCTCTTATGGGGTCCATTGATGCGCAATCAGCGGATCCTTTTTTATACCGACAACGCCGCACTGGTTGATATTATTAACAAAACAACGTCTCGCGACCCTACCATAATGGTACTTGTTCGCCAGTTGGTGCTAGCCTGTTTAAAGTTTAACATATTTTTCCGTGCTCAACACGTTTCTGGTGTTCGTAACACTTTAGCAGATGCATTGTCTCGCTTACAGGTTTCGAAATTCAAGGAACTAGCACCAGCGGGCGTACATGCTTTGCCGACCGTTATTCCCAGTCACCTTATGCCACGCAGTTGGTCAATATAACTTCAACTCTTATACAATCGAGCTTGCAGCCATCATCGATTCCTACCTATCGTCGGGCATGGCGGCTATATACCCAATTTTCAAACAAGGTTTTGAATTCCTCTGCGATTTCACTACCCCTGTCACCGTCACATTTGGGTCTATTTATCTCATTTATGTTTGACAAAAATTACGCTTGTTCAACTGCTCGTACCTATGTGTCTGCGCTGGGCTATTGTCACCGACTTGCAGGGTATAGTGATCCCACCAAGGTATTTTGGGTTCTCGAAATGTTAAAAGGCTACACGAAAATGGGCATGCGTGTGGACACACGATTGCCAATTACATTGCCCATTCTTTTAAGTATTGTCGACAACATGCCGTCCTTGTGTTCCACACTTTACGAGAGTCGCTTGTATCAAGCTATGTGCACCACAGCTTTCTTTGCTTTTCTACGGGTAGGAGAGATCACGATCTGCCCCCGGTCCCCATTTGTGCTCCAGGTTGAGCAGCTGGTCAAACTTGAAGATCAAGCAGGGGGAATCTTAGGACTTAAAATTACATTCCGAGATTTTAAACATTCTTACAACAAGGGCGATGTTTCTCTTACGTTATCACGTCGTTCTGACATATGCCCAGTGCAGATATTGCTCGATTATTTATCCCTACGAGGCTTTTCAAGCGGCCCATTGTTCATGACGCCTAATGGCACGGCAGTTTCACGTCATTCCTTTACCCAAATTTTGTCCTTAGTTTTTCAACGTTGTGGCCTTGATACGTCCAAATACAAAGGCCACAGCTTTCGTATTTGCGCTGCAACGTTCGCGGCTGAAAATGGGTTTTCTGACGTCCAGATACGAGCTATGGGCCGCTGGAAATCGGATGCTTTTCGAAAATACATTCGGGTACCAAGTTTACGCTCTAGTTCCTTTTAATCTTTTCGAATCGTTGATGGCTGCATAACCATGCGCAGCAAGGCGAGCGGCTTCGTTTTAAATTGTACGGTAATTTTAATGTCTAGCTGTAATTACATCGTATAATTCGTTGGTCGTCGTGTAGCCAATGCAGGGGCTAGGCTCGCGACGAGCAGCATAACTGATGATCTAGCGATCTAAAACTGTTAAGTATAGCATGTATTATCACACTGTCTGCCGATGCAGGGGCTAGGTTGCCAGTTGATAACAAAGTTAGTAGCTAAAAAGTCTCCCATTACCTTAGTAATACGTCAAATTCCTGTCTTTAGGACAATGCGGTGCCGTAAGCCTTGCTTTAAGCTAAAGTGTTTCATATTTATATTCCGACGGCAATTTCTCGTCCGATGAGGGTGGGGGTGCCTCCTCTTTAGGGAGGCTTGTGGCGTTTTTAGCACCCCACCTTTTCTGTGCTAAATTCGAATGATTGTTAAATCTAACTAATTTGTTACTTTTTATTTGAAAATAAATCGGCATGTGCTTTTGCACATAGCCAATATTTCTCCAGAGGTGTCTCTATGTTCTATGATTTGCATTTAATGTTCGCACAGAAAACAGAGCTCATCGGAGCTGGAAATTGTTATTGGAAATAGAATTAGTATTTGAAAGAGGAGGCGATAAAGGAGTTATTTGTGTCAACGAATAATAAATTTATTGCCTCCTCTTTAAGTGTGTTTGTTGGATGGGTAGCACGTGACACATATTACAGGGGCATGCGGTTGTGGATATCATCCTAACTTTACGGGGAGGTTTTGCTACAATTTAGGAATTCTACTTGCGTCATGTCCACGTGCAAACTCAGCCCTTTGTATAAATAAGGCAGTGTAAAGTTTTCCAGGTCATTCGAAGTCTAGTCAGCCAGGTGTCAACTCGTTACTCTTCAAATCCCTCCCTCCCGCCTCCTCTTTTGATGTTTGTCTCGTGCTACTAAACTATTTGCTACTTAGTTTAACTAGCGTTTTTAGCACCCCACCTTTTCTGTGCTAAATTCGAATGATTGTTAAATCTAACTAATTTGTTACTTTTTATTTGAAAATAAATCGGCATGTGCTTTTGCACATAGCCAATATTTCTCCAGAGGTGTCTCTATGTTCTATGATTTGCATTTAATGTTCGCACAGAAAACAGAGCTCATCGGAGCTGGAAATTGTTATTGGAAATAGAATTAGTATTTGAAAGAGGAGGCGATAAATATTCTTTTTGCAAACTCCGTTGACAAACATCGAATGACTAAAATAAAAGTCAATTGTACCAAAATTCTTTTCGATGCTTTCCTTATTTATGGTCCCATCATTATTTGGCCATGAAGCAAGAATACCCGTAGATCTTTTGCTGCGATGTGCTATTTTGGAACCAAATTGTGTCTGGTAAATGCTTACAGTTCCATACTTTTGTATTACCTTGCTTAAATTACTTTTGATGATTTCTTCATCTGGAATCATTGCCTTATATACTTCCAGAAGAGTACACAGATCTTCATCATCCAGTAAACTTTCCTTGTAATGTGATGGTAGGGATAATGCACTTAAATTGCTCCAGTTGGCTGCATGAAGTGGCATCTTTTCACAAATTTGAAAATATTCTAAGAAACTGGAAAATAAAGGCGTCACGGAATTATTCTGCCAAACATTGTCCCCAGTAAGTTTCAAAGAAGCCATTATGTCGTGAAAGAAGGGATTATATGTTGGACATAATGAAATTTCGCCAAGTAATCTGGAAGTAACGAACTTTCTCATTAACTGCAGCTCAATAGACCTTTTGTTGGTAACAATACTTCCAATGATCCCATTGTAACGTTCAAAGCTAAAGCACCAAAAGCTGTGGATGGGTCCGTAATCTAGAATGACATCTTTGAGATGACAGTGAAGGTGCATATTTGGTGTTACTTCTTCGTTTCCGTACAATGCCTGAAAGTTTTTGCAAAACTTTAATAGCATGCCATCTGCCATGACAATGTCGTCTTGACTGAGCACAGGTTTGGAAAGATATCCACATGCCAACACAAATGCTTGCCAACACTTTAAATGTTCAGTTTGCAGAATATCTTTTAGTGCATACATGGAATAGACTAATTTCCAGTTTTTCCATTGCTCTGCCGTGTACGAACCGTGGTTAGACGAGATATTCTGTGGCAAACGTCCCATCTCTGGTGGCACTTCCATTTTAACCAACCTTTCTTCAATTTGTTTTAATTGCTGTTTAGAAAGATGGCCTTCGGAGATCCATAACTTAAAAACGTGTTTTGCAGTTCCCACAAAAAGGTTGTGCATTGGATCTATTGCACAAAATCTAATTACATCGAAGTACTCCAAATCAAGCAAGGCACTGTAATAATTTATGCCAACCTTTTTCGACAGCTTATCAACTTTTGACTGTGTTTTAAGTTTCCGTAGTTTCTCTGCGCTTTTTCTGTGATCTGCATTTGTTCGGCGAACCCAGCGATCACGATCAAATCCTGAATAATCGCGTTTCTTGCCAAATGATCCAGGAAATATTTTCTTGCATTTAGAGCAACCAAGTTCTCCACTTTCAAGCCGCATAACTTTCTCGATGCTGGGATATCGGATGATGTGCACAACAGTGCGGCTCGGAACATAAGTGGTACGGCACTGAGACTTGACGTAAGTCGTACACCTTTCCATAGTGCTTTTAGTTCTTCAACTGCCGGTTGGAGAAATGCGTTCAGATTTTTTGGTTCGTGCTCCATCGAGGGAACTATGCCAACAACGATTACATTTTCCCATTTAAACCGCTCACTGCGGGGTAAATTAAGAAGCACCAGATACAAAACACCAACAGAGTAATCTTTCCTATGTTTCATTGGCTGAAAATAATCAAAATTTAACATAAGACCATAGTTTCTTGGAACACTTAAAAAATCTTCACCGTTAAACGTTTGAAAATCTTTCCACAATTGGCCATGATACACGTCCGTTAGAACACTTTCGTCATTGTCACTTGGTGTATTTAATCTCCATTGTTCACACTTTTGGACAAATCCAGTTTTTTTACCATCTTTTCCAAAGTATTTATAATACTGTTATAGCAGTAATAATGCAATGGATAAAATTTTGTTACATTGTCCTTCGGAGTAACTTTTTTGACCAATTGGCTGTTACAAATATAACTTTTCCCCCTGGAATATAGTTTATTAGAACATCGCTTGGCAAAGTACTGACCATTCCTGTGAACTAAGCACTCTCCATATTCATAGCACTTGTAACACTTTGGGCAAACAACGTATTTGGTAAAATCATCCCTGTCAATCTTTAGAAACTGTCTTAGCATATATAATGAGGTTGGAAAAACTGCAATGAGCTCTTCGAAAATGCTATCTGAAACGTGGATGTTAAGTGCACGGAAGAACTGGAACAGGAATTTTAATAACCATGCCAGCCCGTTATCACTTACATGGCATACACTCTGCCAAATAAGCAAGAAATATAAAAGCCACTGTAACAAAAAGGTGACAGAATGCAGTTTACTGCGTTTCGTTTCTGGAGTGGGGAGTGGGGGAGGTGAAGAGATATCTTGATCAAGTAGGTCTCCTGGTACGTCGTTCCAAAATTCATCTTCAGAGTCTTCAATCTCTCTGTTGTTTTCTTGGTCACTGTCTTGCTTGTTGTCGCCATCTACACTTGTAGAATCTTCAGACTACAAACAAATGTAATTTTTTCGATTAATTTAAGCAAACAATTTTAATTTATTATGTTTTCCATCCTGATTAGCTTATTTTATTGTCAATAACTGACCAAGGCAATTACAATGTTGACAACACGTATCTGGTGTAAATGTAGTACCTTAACAATGCCCATTTTTGGCACTGCTTAATTGCTTGTACAGTTGCACCTGGTTGCACATAAGCAAAAGCATCATAATTTGAAACTTGCACTTCTTCATGCTGTATTATTTTTATATACATGTAGATTTGTCACAGTCATTAAAGTTAAAAACTTTCCAGTACAATCAAGCTTGTTCATTTAAACTTCAAACACATTTTAGTTTAACTATGGAGTACAATTTATGGCACTGCAAATGTTGTGTTCTGCTGATAATCTTTATATGCTGCTTTGAAGATGTTTACTTGAAAGATCAAAATTAACTCGAAGGATGAACCAAGTGAGCAATACTCTTCTATTGCGTATATTCTATTTTTCATAATTCTTAAAAGATTTTTTCCAATTCTTAGAACTCTGCGTTTTAAACAACTGCGGGACTATAAAAAACTATAGTTGTGTTATTTTGCCACTGTTGTTGAGTAGTTATTATTGACCAAGCGTAGGTTCTGTACTGTAAATATCGGCCTGAAATTTTCAATACTGATCAAGCGACGCAGTTGGCAAGGTTTGTGCTTAGAAAATCGGAGCCCACTATTTCAGTGTACAAACCGAACAAGAGAGGTCCATAAACTGTTTTTTTGTATGGCTAATTAATCTCTCTTATTCAATGGCATTTTTATCTGTTATTAATTGAATATTATTTTATCTTAACACCAGGTTTGTTTAGTTGTACAACTTCCATCAATTTAAGCACTGAGACACATTGAAAAATATGGTAATTGATAAATAGCCAGGGGCAGAGTATTCTTAATTAACCTTCCTATAGGCATTTGAAATTGCATGAACTCCTTTTCACAGTTAAGTGCTTTGATAAGAGTTCAAAATATTTTTTAATGGAATGGCAAATGTAGCCTGGTAATTGTTTTCTGCCATGAATAGTAAATTTTTGGGTGGTGATTATATGATAAATTATATTGGATAAGAAATTAATAGTATTTATTAATTTAATTATGTGAAAACATGTAAAAAAATACAATATGGTCACTGTCTAATGATTGCCTACAAATATGTTTAAATTAGCACTTAAAGTCATAATATAACAATACCTCATTCTCGCATTAAGATGGTCCAAGTTGTTTTCAGATGGATCAGACTGCGAGGTTTTGTTAAATGCATCATTATTGGTAACTAGAAAATTGGAAATGAATAGATTCGGCATATCTGGCTTAATCATATAATCTATGTGACATACTGTGTCTAACCAAGCAGTTAATGCTTAATTTAAAAGCACTAGCCCAGCTAGTACTCCATTGCATTGCATGCATGCAGTGCATCATTGATGCCTTTAATTTATGCATTTCATCATTTGCTTTTTGACCGGTTAATCAAAAGGATAGAAGTAGAACAACTGGTTTTGGTCTGTTAGTCAATTCTTTGAAGGTATTCAAGAACTCAAAGAAGGTCACATAAGACATACTATGTCACATGTACAGTTAAGATCATATAGATTTATCTAGATTTGTTGTGCCATGTTTATAAATCGTAAAATAGTTTGTAATGTTGATTAATGTATTATTAAGGAGATGATGTGATGATTATCACAAACTCAAACAGACGAAATTATACCAGTTATTTTACTATTTCGCCACATAACATGTACATTAAAAATAAAGTTAAAATATTTACAAAAGTAGCGCTAGGAACCTTTTAGAAAACATAGGTTTTTAAATTAAGGCCCCTCGTTATAATTCTCGTCATATTGACATTAAATTAGATAACCAATTCACAGATTTTTTGGTAAGTAGAAGCTACGTTTACACACAACAATTTGTCACGCCGATTTTGGCAAAAAATCTTTAATTTTTCCTCTTTTTTGGCTCATACGTAGCAATTTAAACGTTAAATCGAAGCCGTATGCTCCCTCGTCTGTTTATATCTGTTTAGAGCAAAATTGGCCCGACGAAATGTCTGTGTATAAAGGTATAGCTTAATTCAATACTGAAAACAAAGTAAAAACACAAATGAACAATTCACCACAAACCTTGTGAATTGAAACCGTCTGTAGTTGGTCCATGCTCGGTGTCAGAATCCGACGACAAGTCAGAAATCTCATTAGTTACAAAGCGTTTTTTCATTCCCCGTTCGATGTTCGATTTAAACCCAGTTCTTCTAACAACATCCATGTGTCGCCTTAATGTCGACTCAGAAACGTGGTCGTTGCAGTGGGAGCAAAATACATAATCTTGAGATGACCGAGAATCCATATTTAATATTCCCAATTGCTTGAAAACTCCTGGTGTAAAAGTTTGAATAGTTTTTACGATCGTTTTACGAGCTTTGAGTTGAACAGTTTATAGTCTTGGCATGCCAAGTTGTCGACAGTGTTTGCTTTAAATCAGCTTCCGGACCAATGTCTCAAACGCACTTCCGTTATCGTATCGTATATCACCCTTATACAATTAACTAGTGGTTGCTTCCTCTCATTTAATTGCAAGGTTTAAAGATATTAAAAAGTCCTTTACTCGCATTTATTCCCAGAGTGTAAAGGTGTAAAACGAATCTTACCTAATATTAGATTTAAAGGAAAAATGTAAACGTGTAAAAAGGCCTACAACATAATCCTTCAATTAATCGTGTTATAATATCAAATAAAGCCGTCTACAATTTCAACCCCATTTAACTATGACGTGTAAAAGTGTAAAGGAAGCTCTGTAATATTTACACTTCGCCGTAAAGATAGGTAAACGTGTGAGTATGACATATCAGTTTAAAGGAACGATTAAACACCGTATAATGTTTGATAAAGCAAAGTGGCCTTATTCTCGCATTTACACGTGCGCAGTAAAGGTGTAAAGGCACCTTTCCCAACGTTTACACTTTTACATAAAGGAAAATAAAACTCAGATTTCGCCCTGTGGTATCTACTTCACCAAATTTAGCTAAAGCGCGAGCCCGAAGGGCGAGTAAGGACTCGCTCCAGGTTGTAACGCATCCCAACCGGTTAGGTATCTGACACCATTATCACCGCATGTATGCGCCAATTACGTTTCAATTTCATGCGCTTACAAGCGTGTAATCTTGAGCATCTTGATTAAAGATCATGGACATGTCGAAGCTCAACCCGAGAACAGTTGAGAAAAAATCATTACCTGCTCTGCAGTGGCGAAGCCAGATGTCCTGCTTGTCCTGCTGAGCATGACATACAAAATTTCAAATAATGAATTTTTTCACGCATATATTTTTTAAAAGAAAACACATTTACCCAACTTTACACATTTTCTTATATTTTCCTATAATTTCAATACGTTGCGCAGAAATTATAACCAGAGAAATACATTATGAACGTTATTTAATAACTTATTTTGAATGAATGCGGGCCTTTACCTGCATGCTGGCAAAAGCAGGAAAAATGGGTGGCCTGCCCGAAGTTTAGTCCTGCTCAACTCAGGCGAGCAGGAAAATCTTAAAATTCTAACGATGTTCATTGGCTAAAACAGCTTTTAAGAATGCAAAACACGCCAAAATATGCATTTTACTCCTGCTCGAGCTTCGACGCATGATAAGCTTTGAATATTTCTGAATTATTCATATTCCGGTGGCGAAATAGATTTATGAATATGGAAATCAATCCAATTCAACCAAGCGTATCTGACAGTACACGAGATGTTATTGTTGATCTATTACAAAAGTCTTTTAGTTCGCGAAATCAAAGCGAACAAAAGGCTATAGTATGCTCATCATATCGTAGCAATTACAACAATACAGTATATAATACGTCAATGTGCCTGCAAAATTTGATCGGGAAATTTTAAAGCAGTTGAATTGAGATACATATTAGACATGAAATTGGATGAGACGCTACAAAAACATCATGTAAATTCGCTTGTAACTTTTTAACCAGACGGACTATGAATTTCATTCAACTATATTTATGCTCATCATACCTTAGCGATTACAACAATATATAATATGTAAATGGTGGCAAAATGGTAGAAAATTTGATTGGGATATATTTTTCCAGTGAAATTGATATAAATATTGACATGAAATTTGATCATGCGCTAAAACCACGAATTATTTTGGAATACACGGCGATACGAATTATTATATCATCAATATCTGCCGGTGTCTGTGAATTGGGTTTTCCTATTTTTTTGTCAATCTTGTTGTCCGAAATATGCTTAAATATCCACATTTTGCCCTTCATTAGGTCAAGTTATTCCCTCAAATTTCATGCTCAGATTGCCGCAAATGGCGATTCTGGGAATCTAGATTTCAAAATTTTCCGGGGGAGTTCCCCCGGACCCCCCCCCCCCATGTGCACCGGACTCGCACCTTCGGCGCTCGTTGCGAAATAGCGTGACCACTCGCATCAAGCTGGCTTCGCCACTGCTGCTCTGCTTCTGGAAAGAGCAAGCGTAATTGTATACTAAGGTGTTACTACTAATGTGTACTAAGGTGTTACTACTTGCGAATAGCTTGAGGGTAAATCATTAAGATTTTGCACACATTACCACCTTAAAATACACATTAATTACACTTGCTTTTGCTATCTACCATCCATAGCTTAGATCGATCGTCGAAGCCTGAGTAAAATCCTTTGTAAATTTTCTCCTTGAATGATTACTGACAAAAACTCGTCGATGATTGCGGCGACATATGAGAACCTGGCTTAAGCGAGTTGACTCACTTTGCCGAGTTGACCCGCTTAGTATATTTATAGCTTATTAATATTTTAACACTACGATTGCATGGCAAACGCGAGCTGTCGGTACCGAGAAGCTCGCTTAGGCGAGTTGAAAATTGTTATGTAAAACTCAAAATAGCAACAAAATGCTGTTTTCATGTTTAAATACACGCTTTATAATATTTTGGACTGCAAGGTGAGAAAATGTACGCAAATAGGAGCAAAAATCCGGTCTGGCCAATATAGTGAACATACATGAAGTATGCAGTTCTTATGTGTCCAAACAAACGAACCAACGAACAAACACCGTGCGAACATAATGCAGTGCAAAATGCACTGCAATTCATATTATAGTATAAGAGGAATATATTCTTATTATATGTTAGCTCGAGTTAGTTAGTTACCCGAGTTAGGATTCGAGTTAGGATTCGAGTTGGGACTCAAGTTGGGATTCGAGTTAGGATTCGAGTTAGGATTCGAGTTAGGATTCGAGTTGGAATTCAAGTTGGGATTCGACTGGCTATATAAACGGTCTGAAAACATAACTAACATATATTGAGTATGAGGCTGCACTCGCATATGTTAATCAAACGGGAAATGTGTGACAAAAGTATAATACTTTGTAGCACAAAGGATGTTGTAGGCTATCATCAGAATTTTTTCAATAAAAGACAATCTACGTTTTAAAAGCGCGCATGCAAACAGATCCTTTTTTGCGCAATGCCAAGTCTTCGGCTTCTTTTACTTGTTATGGCATAATCGGAGTTGAAAAATTGAACGGAAAGCACGGACATCATAGTGACTATAGCAGCACATAAATGGAGACACGTTGCATGACAAGCTGCGTCATAAATTAAACCTACGACTCACATTGAAAACATACACAAGCTCACTTTTTTTAAATAAGACTTTAACTTTGATCCTTTTGACAAAAAAAACATACTAATATTCACTTGTAAACAATCTGCATGCAGTATGCTAGTACGTGCTAGCCTGTCGGTCCCAGTTTCGAGTACAGGCTAAGTATGTGCGCACTTACTGAAGATTAGTTCAAGAACTGCGTCATTTATAAAGCCAATTTATAATATCCGGATTATAAATTAAAGTTAATGGAGAAATGCTGCTAATATTGTTCAAAGTTCTTACATTTGCTGGAGATTGTCCAAGTGCGCGGAATTTCACGTCGTGCGCAATTGTCGTCATTAACCTAATGCATCACGCGCTGTGCACGATGCAAACATGTGCGCATCATGTCAAATGTAATCCAACAACTAATAGACCGACAATATTGTCTTTGTTAACATTGATCAACCAATGGAAATAGTTTCCGTAGGATATAAACGGATGAGGCGCATTTATTAGGTATCAATTTGTTCTAAACTTGAGAGAGATACGATAGGGAGCACGAAATTGTTTCAATATTTGTCGAGCATTTATTTACATATATTTTGTGGCCTATTGCTTCGGAATGCTTCCTGTCTCGTCGTGTATAGAAAAGCTGGGAATAGTAAGAGCTCTAATACGAACACAAATGATACGGCAAGTCTTTGGCGTCTCTGTGTCGAGAAGGGGTTGCCAAGCCACGAAACATCTTAGTTTCACGGCTCGAGAAACACGCAGCTATTTCGACGCCGACGGTGGTGAGTAATCCTACGATATCGCAACAGCCTGACGATACTCGATCATCTCTACTTTCGGAAGACCAGTTGGTGCAAATACAGACAATTTCTACCCGCAGCGTCGAAGAATTGGTGGCAGAAATTGCGGGCAATGAGGCCCGTGCTGCAGTCGAAGCCATGTCCAACTCGCCACCTCAATGAAATATAATAACAGCAGCAATCCTATTATTGCCATTCGCGACGAAAACGAGGTCGGTACAACAGACATTTCAATGACCCCAACGTCAAACGTGGTACCTCAGAGCGATCGACCGGGACAGAGCGTGCCGTATGGTAATAATTGTCACTAGGTTCCCGGGGCCATACTTCAAGAAAATTCATGCAGGCGGGTGAGATTTTTTGTTTTGTCTAAGCAACGGCCTAAGAACATTTCGACAAATAACCAACCAGACGATGCCCTAGTATTGACAAGAATTTCTTAAAAGAAAATGTTTCATTGTAAGATTCAGACCGGCTGTAGGTGGAACAGATTTAAAACGCATCATAAATATATGTCAAAAAAAAATGCTAGCATGGTCAGCTGTGCTTGCCGCATTGCCAATGGTTTGATCACATAATTGTAATATAGAAGCTTTGTGGGGAAGCTGCTGGTAATTGTCTTGGCCCCATCCAGGTTTCCTGTCTTTCAGGTTTTTCCCGGCCTCCCAGATGATCCAGCCAGTAGTATAACCAATGGCAGTGCTCAAACAGCAGGTCTTACCATCGCTGGCTAAAGCTGTCCACTATACGATTATAGCTATTGTGGGAGCTGGGTTGCTCGTCTATGGGGAATACACATTCTGTGTATTTGTGGGGTTGAAGTGCTCCTAATGATTACTTTCTGGCCCATAGACTCACATTATTTATTGTAAATATGTATTCCATGCAAGTTCTAGGAACTGTCCAAGGGGATTGTAACCCCTTGGACAGGTTAATGTTATGGGGGATTGTAACCCCTCTAACATTGCCTGATGGGGATTGTAACCCCAAGGCATCCAGTCGCCTAGCGGGCATATATACACCCCGCTAGGTTATACAAGCTTGCATATTTATGAGTCTATGATAACACTAACAATGCTATGTAATTATTTTTTACTGCCGGAGTACTTCACCCTCAACGACCCATCTCTCCCACACAATTACTTGTTTGTCTGTTTTGTTGTCGTAGCGGTCAAATCAAAAGCTTTGATACATTAACACTTTGTATAACACATTCTTGTATTAGGAATGCCAGGTTGCATGTGCTGACACATGGGCTTCCGAGTCACAACTCACCACCATGGTTTTCCTGAATGCTTGTGAGTGAAAGATTACAGTTTTGCAACCTAACACGTTCCAACCACAGCCTTTACGTTTTTTTGCATCTGGCCATTAGGAATTACTTTAGAGGTTATTCTCGATACAAAAACACAGTATTTACTTCGATATACTGGCATATTTTATAAAATGTCATCGAATCGCAACTCGAATCCTAACTCGTATCCCAACTCGAATCCTAACTCGAATCGCAACTCGAATCCTAACTCGGTAAATACCCGTCCTCCTAACTCTCTAAGTCTAAGTAAACTTTATGCCTGAGTTTTACCACAAATGACAAATGCAAACCTTATGCATTTTGGTTAGATTTTTCATCGAAATGTGCAATAAAAGTTTGAATAGAACAGAATACTTACGATACCATCATTACCATGCATTCATAACTTGCGCGTAATATGATAATATGTTGATATCTAATGAGAATCTCAGCCAAGTGCTCAACAACTCTTCCCAGTGGTGTTTCAATGTTGTTCCGATTGTTACCCATAAACTTTGACTTATCGCGGTACTCGGTGAATTGGCAAGGTTATTCTTTTACCATATAATGCAAATGAGAGGAATTTACACAGGAGATTCGCCGAAGACAGATCCCGCTCGCACATATCGATTCCAACGTCAAATCCTTCCCTACAACGCTAGATTGTACTCTTTCTTCTAGAACCCACAAATCTTGATCGTTCATTGTATTCCCAATTTTCTTTTGGCTAGGTTTCTGTCTTTTCTTGCGTAGGACTAATGTGACCTTTGTCTTGACCCTTGTCTTACACGCGAATGCAATTTATAGTGTTCTGTATATAATCGAAGGGGAACTGAAATGGACGGGAAAGCACTATACTTTTGTCTTCAGACATACTCCCCCGTACAAACAGCATCAATTACTCAAAAAATTTCAAAATCTCTTGCTGCAGAGTGTAGTGGTTGGGGTGCCTATGCACGGCATGTTTTGGAGAGTTGAGACAGTAAATAAAGCGATATTTGTTATTGAGTTAAGTCCGTTACAATCCGTGGTTAAGTCCGGCCATCAGGCGTTACATTGGCGACGAGGATAAAGTTTATATATACAGGAACAAATCCGTGGTATTTTAGTCAAAAACCAATGGCTGAACTCGAGAAACACGTCCTCGGAAAATTTGATTGTTATAAGGATCAAGCTACTGTTGGCACCCGCTGGACGAGATGGCTCCAAAGCTTTGAATTATTTGTTGATTCCCGAGGAAGCGAACTCATCGAAGCTGATATCATTGAACCTGTGGATGGCCCTACGCCATGAGTTAACCCAGTTGTTGTTGTTACCAAATCCAATGAAGAAATTCGGTTATGAATCGACATCAGGCGTGCCAATGAAGCCATCGTACGGGGGCGCCATCCAATACCCACTGTCGATGAAATCTTGCAGGGCATGAACGGCTCCAAAATTTTCTCCAAGCTCAATTTAAAATGGGGTTACCATCAACTTGAATTGTCATCCAAATCTCGCGAAATTACCACGTTTGCCACTCACACAGGCTTGTACCGTTACAAGCGCTTACTGTTTGGAGTATGTTCAGCTAGCGAAATGTACTAACATGAAGTATCTACTGTGCTTTGGCCGGCATCACTGGTGCAGAGAACATATCTGACAATATAGTCGTTCATGCGGCCGATCAAGAATCGCATGATTGGAGTCTACACGCTTTACTGGAGCGACTACAAGCTTGCGGGCTCACCTTGAATCCTGAGAAATGTCAGTACAACATGAATCGCATTGTCTTCATGGGTATGCTCCTCTCCAACAAGGGCATTGGTCCCACCAGTGAACGAGTGAAAGCTGTTACAGAGGCAAGAGAACCACATACAACGGCCGAACTACGCAGTTTCCTGGGCCTGGTTAGCTACAGTAGCCGCTTCATACCGCAATTTTCCACCATTTCTTAACCACTTCGAAAACTAACCAAAAAAATGTTCCCTTCATCTTTGGAGCTGAACAACGAGCATCCTTCCAGGCACTTAAGGACAGTCTTAGCCGAGCCCCCACCCTTGCATATTTTGATAAGCATGCACCAACCAAAGTCATCGCTGATGCAAGCCCGGTGTGCTTAGGAGCTGTTCTGAATCAAGTTCAAGATGGTAATCAAGTACCCATCTGCTACGAAAGCCGCAGTCTTACCGCTTGTGAGCAACGTTACTCGCAAACCGAGCGCGAAGCACTGGTGTTAGTTTGGGCGTGCGAGAGGTTTCACCCATATATCCACGGCACCAAATTTGAGTTGCTCACGGATTGTAAGCCACTTGAAGCAATTTACAACCCTCGTTCTCGCCCCTCTGCACGTGTTGAGCGATGGACGCTGCGACTCCAATCTTACGACTTCAAAATTGTGTAGATCCCAGGACAACAAAACGTCGCCGATTCCCTATCTCGCGTGCTACCGCCACACACTAAACCAGCCAATCACCACGGTGCTGATGAATACGTACAATTTGTAACACATGCATCTGTTCCAAATGCAATGAGTCTCAGGGAGGTGGAGGAGGCCACAATACAGGACGACGAACTGACAGAGGTGAAACAAGCAATTGGAAGTGGCCGGTTCGAACAGTGCAGACCATATATGCCGGTCGCTGGGGAACTTTGCATCAGTGGCCAATTGGTTCTTTTCGCGGCACCAGAATTGCGCTCTCATCTAAGCTTCGTCCGCAAGCTTTGGCCCTTGCCTATGAAGAACACCTGGGCATCACTGGTACTAACCAAAATTTTCGAACCAAAGTCTACTGGTCTGGTATGGACAAAGCCGCACAGAAACACTGCAAGTCTTGTCACGGTTGTCAACTAGTGGCACAACCCAACCCTCCAGGACCAATCAGGTCAACAGCACTCCCTGATGCGCCATGGCAACACTTAGCAGCCGACCTAATGGGACCCTTTCCTTCTGGCCACTCTATCCTGGTCGATTGCCTAGGCAGGAGATCTCGACTGGAAGAAAGAATTGCAAAAGTACGTTACGAAGTACAGAGGACTTCCTCAGACAGGAAAAGCCCAGCAGAGCTGATGTTCAACCGTCGCATCAAGGGGAAACTACCAGACCTTAACATGGCCTATCATAGAAACGATTTGGAAACACGAGACAGAGACGCGGAGCAGAAAAGCAAAATGAAGAGCTACGCGGACCAACGACGTAACGCAAAGGTTTCTGGTATCGAAGTAGGTGACAAAGTGTTGTTGAAGCAAGATAAGTCCGACAAATTCTCCACGACCTTCGAGCCTGATCCATACTCTGTCATTAGCAAAAATGGCAGCAATGTTGTCCTTCAAACTTCTGGTAGTGCCGTGTACTCTAGGAACAGCCCTACGTCAAGAAATACGTTCCCGCAACTGAAGGCCACCAGACCGAGACAAGCCCACCACTTACACCACCTGAAGAACCGACAAGATCCACAAGGGACAAGAAAACACCGCTAAAATGTAATGACTATGTGACAAACTTTTAAGCTCATTTCGAGCTATAAAAACAGTCGGACAGATCATTAGTGACATTATTTTATTTCCTAAGGGTTGTTGTTGACATTGTTAAGTTTGATGTAATTAGTTTACTAAAAGGGGGAGGGATGTAACTGGAAAAGTTTAGTAAAAAAAGCTGATGAAATATGTGAACTTAATTGACTTCATGTTCATATTTTCTATGACAATTCCACAGGCGTGAAGCAACAGTAAAGTTAAAAATATCCAACAAAAACATGTTAATTGCCAACAAAACTTCCCACTCCGATGAAAATTGTAACGATTTACCAAATTAACGGAAAACTTATGAGAAAACGTGTAAAAATCTGGTCAACATTGTTGTAAAACCCGAAGACTCGCGTTTTGAAATTTGGAAAAAGTAAACAAGAGAAATAGAGCTTTTGCATAATAAGCCTCGTTTTCATGCCACGCGAAGGCGCGGTTACTAAGTTTTGCAATTGGCCTATAAACTTGCTAAAAAGAAGTAATACTGTACAGTATAGGCTTAGTACGCTTTAAATATTTAAAAAATAATAGCTAATCACTTTATATTTTTTCCTGCCTGAGCAGTTGCATGTATGTACGTAAATGTCCACTTTGTGCCTATTTTCTTCTCGGCAGGCGGAGTGAACGCCTGGGCAGGCGCCTTGTTCTACTATAGATTTATTAATGTACAGTTTAGGCTACGTATTTTATGACTATGTCATCAACTACCCACTGTCTATTTTTTACTATATACTATACATTTTTGTCCATATTAAATTACTAATTGTAAGTACAGTATATTCACGTATTTCATGTCTATTTTAACACTACATATAATCTATTTTTCACCATATCAGGACTAATTTTCGGCTATTTACTTCCTAATTCTTAGCTATTTCAGGACAAATTGAGTCTATATTTCTTGTCACACATCGTACTTCCAATAAGTCTATTTCTTTCATATTTTTAATCTATTTTTTGATAAGTTATTTGATTGGGATATTTTTCTAAGCCGAATTAAACATAGCAAAAAAATAGGGTTCCACTTATGTAGCAAAAAAATAGTTTTTTACATGAAATTAAGTAGCAAAATAACATGAAAAAAAAGTAAGCAACTATACACCATGCCTAATCTAAAAACCGGAAATAAGTAGTAGGACCACGAGGCAGTCTTGGAGTCCTGATATGAGACCACAGCACCTCAAATTCAGGATCTTCCAAGTCAGATAAACGTTTATAGGGAATCAAGTTCTTTATATATATACATACACCCCCGTGTAACTGAGAGGCACGGTTTTTGAACATAACGTTATATCCAGGTATGAAGAGATATTCATTGATAGCAGAGGCGTGTAGCCATGTTTCAGTAATACAGACCTAGTCTGGATTTTCCTCATGGACAACACAGCAAACTTCGTCGATTTTTGGTAATAGAGACATGGTATTCACAAGCAATACACTAGGGCCGAACTCAAAGTTCTTTGTACGAGAGCCAATAAGAGGTAATGTTTTAACTTCCTTGAGGTTATTATTGTTTGTTTAGCTAGAGTTATAGCGAGATTTGATATTCCGGTTGGTACTGGGATTTGGCAGGTTATTACTTTAGGTCGTCGACTGGACTCCGACATTGATTCTTGAGGGGGAGGGGAAGTTCGTAAGAAACAGTTAAGAATATTACAGATATATTCAGGTACATGTTGATTAATGGGTCGACGTCGCAATGGAACAGTTGTCAGGGAGGAGGGGGGCTCGCCCCCTTGCCCTTTCTCAAGGGGGACAGGGGGGGGGGCAAAAGTGCACTTTTATAAAGTATACTTTATGAATGTATATATGTGGACGGAACCGTATCATCTGAGCATTGTAAACCAATTATTGTCAACTATTTGTAGCGAAATTGTTACTACTGCATATAGATTTTTGATTTCCGCATTATGAGAATTTCTTGGTTTACTGATTTGCGGGTTTACGTCGACCACTTTATAAACATAATTCATTAGACCAAAGTTGCCTTGCCGTCTGCATTGCCCCCCTTTGCCCTACCTTCGTTCCGGCGTCCCTGACAGTTGTACTTATATTGTCGTTTGGCGGCGAAATACATAGGTCAAAATGCTTTAACCATTCTGCTTTCCGAACGAAGGGTAACGAGGGAGGCCGTTCCAAGACGATCCGCCTAAAAAAACGAGACTCAGTATTAGCTTTCTCAGATGTATGCTCGTCGCTATCGAGCACAGTAAATTCAGATATATCAGCTGGTATTTGATACGGTTATTTCTTTTTATATTTTCCTTCTTTTGAATTCGGAAGGGTTTAGGTGTTTCGATGAATGGTAGATTACCAAGCGAATTTGACGATAGAAACGCACACAAAGAAGGGAGATTTTTATTGCCTCGAAGTTTATTATGTGGAGCCTTGTTATGGAGGTTTTGTGTTCCTGACATCGCTTCTTTGTTTTCACCTTTATTGTCGATTCCATTGTTATTGCCAGCTGTCGTTGAATTAGGAATTTTCTTCTTCTGGATTATAAAGGGCTTAGCAGCTTCAATAAAAGGTAAGCTACCAAGTAGCTTTATCGACGAAGGCTGGCAGTAAGTTGGCACATTATGATGGAATTCATGGTTATTCTTCGATTCCATAGGTTTATTAATTTTGTTTTTATTGACGTTATGCTCCATTGACTTCACTACGACATCTTCACCCTTATTACCATTTATTCTATTGGTGGTTCTATTACGGCATACAGGTTGGACAGTTAATGACTTCACCACAAAGCCACTATTGTTAGATGGATAGCGCTGATTGTATTGAGAGTGAGCTTGTGAGATCATGACTTTGCAATTTAAATTACTATTTAAATTGCACTCAATTGGATTTACTCCATTAATATCAGCGCTATTGACTGAACTATTAATTGCAGAATTAGGACTTCCTGGTTGGGCGATCAAATTCGAACTATCCATGAGATTTACATCGCGGACTGCCTTGGGATTAGGAAGTTCTTTACGTATGCATATATTCCACTGTGGGATTAAATGTATTGCAAATCATATGGTGGAGTTCATGAAGTTTTTTGCTTACCAACCTTAAGTCCGATTCCATTCTCTGTGTTTTTCCCTCTCTATACAAAGATCCCTCTTAAGGCATTCTATTTCATTGGAATACTAAATTTCTAAAAAGTTCACCTTTTGTGTGTTGGCTAGGGCTTGTAAAGCATCAACTCTCGACTGCAAAATTTCAAAATTCTATTTAAGAGTCATAATGAGTAGAATTACTGATACAAGAGCATGTGCAGTCTTGATCTAGCTTTTTCGCAAAGTTCCCTTTCAATGTTTCATGTGTGTGAGAACCTTCTCAGTCGTAGGTTTATCAGGATTAATTGACGTTATAAAATTGTTCATGCACACAGTGTTGTCACTTATTTCAATAAATTGGTTCTGATTATTCATGGCTGATTTCGCCAGACAAGCTTTCATTATTGTCTCTCTCAGTTCGTTACCGTCTTTTCCTTGAAATAGAAGAGTTTTCTGTTTGCCATAGTACCAGATCATGGTTATATCAAATGTAGAAGAAGTAAGCTTTCGGGATTGTCCACCGGGCGAGCACCATTTGCCCAATGATTTGACTACATTTTTAACGAAATTCTTCAATGAGTGTAGATCGTTGAGGCATTTGATTCGCTTCCCGTCATAGCATAAGTATAAACCAAAATTTGGGTGACTACTTATTAACTTCAAGTCTAAAACTCGTTTGGAATCGAGTGTAGTACATACGGCCGCCATACCATGGTCAATTACGGCCGCCATACCTTGGCCAATATTCCTGGTGTTTGGGGGATCAACGCACATGATCAGGTTTACTTTAGAGAAGGTGTAAGTGATAGTGATCCCTGGAACCCAATGGAAGTTGTTATCTTCTCAAGCACTAATATATGCTGATTCAGGTCCTCGCAGTATCGTGTATGCGTTTGATAGAAATAGCAAAATATATTGTCCTACTGGAATTAGCAGTGAGGCACCAGAGGGAACAGGTTGGGTAATGTTGCAAGGTTCGCTAACATACGTGAGTTGTAATGTCTTATGATATTATGGGATCATCATCATCATGTGCATTATCGTGATGGAATCAACAAAGAGAATTGTAAGGGTGGTAAGTAGATACACATACATGGATTCAAAATTGGAACGTCGATGTTTGACGTTGGCAGGCCGGATCTGGATCAATATTTAAGAAACAGTTAATTGAAGCTCTCTGAAATGCCTCTGGGGTCATTTAAAAGGGTTTAACCTAGCTTGATTTCATTCACTTTTGATTATTTTTTTGTTTGTCTAGTAACTCATTAATTGATTTCCATGCTTTCTTTGGATTATGCTTTTGATAAGCAATTTTTGACGAGCAATAATTCTTTTTAGCATTTCTTAGGTCAACATTTACTTGATTTCAAATTTTCTTTTAATTTGACCAGTTAGTCAGATAATTGCTTTTCTTTTTGGTTTATTTCTTGTAGTTATCAGACATTTTGCTTTGTTTGTTATCCAAGGAACTTTACTAGATTAAATTAATCATGTTCGCGCAAAAATCACAAGCGTTTTAATTTGTATTATGATATACACAACCCGTATATGCAGGACAGTTTTTTCACTTCTTTTCTTCAAGAGAACTGTATTCAAATATCTAAATTTGATAGCAGACAAATGTTTTCATCATAAAGTTTTTTTGCACACCTCAAAGTCGGTGCACACGTTTTAAACTGTACACGATGTTAACTCGTAAGAAAAACAACATTCATCGTTTCTGGTATTTCACTCACGTTCTATTTATTTTCTTTTTAATTAATTATTACAACATTATTTACGTCACTGAAACTTTCAATAGGCTTTAATCTTTATGAGAAGTCGGGCGCTTCCATTACTGGTCATGAAGCCCTGCGCCAACTTCAAACCATAACCAAGATCTTTTTGATGATATCTAATGGTAAAGGAGAAAAAGAGCAAGAATTAAAATTAATGCCTTAACAGGGCATCACTTTCGCTAAAGCCTTTAAAACTGGCTGTGGGAAGACCTTAATTCGTCAATTTTTTGAGGTAGTTTGATTTAAAATGAAGGTTGTAGGTAGGGCAGGGCTATTTTAACAGTCGCTTTTCTCGATTTCGTACTATACATGTTAAATATCAAATAAATCAAACACCATGCACGCTCAAAGTTTAAACTTTATTGTATTTGGACTACTCCAGTGGTTTGTCTTGGAAAAAATATGCAATGTGTATCGCGTCAAAAATGTTTTAAGCTGTCTAACTTGACCGCCTCTTGTGATGTGAAGCCGTTTCCTCTTGGTCGGCCTACTGAAAGCGCGAGTTTATTCGATCATGAAGAGTGTATCCATAATGGATTGCATTCTTCGAACAACTCGGATACGGCTACATGAAGTAGCTAACTACATTACCAGTGCTACTGGCTCTTCATTTCGTCCACAGACATTGTGTCACGCTGTTCACATGCTTGGAATGACGCGTGAAAATGTAGGTCATTGAACAAATTGATGTACTGACATTGGTTGGCTATTGAGTAACATTGCAAGTTGTTTTATCGTCAGTGTAGCTAAAATATTAAAATACTACAGATACAAGGTATTGCTCTTCAAAGAAATGATGACCTCAGACAGCAATTTAAAGCCGCAATAAGCGTATTTAATCCAAACCAACTCGTATTCCTCGATGAAACAAGCATTGCACGTGTTAAGGAACGATCTATACCGCTGTCATAATATATTTTGATGGTCAACATTTTTGTTTATTGAGTTATAATTTTTGTTCAAGGATAAACGAATTGATCGTCAGTATGGATAAAGTACTCTTGGGTTGTGCAAGACATTAAATGTGTGTTATTATGCCTCTGGGAATTTAAACGAATTGTCTACTACATGAATGGCAGAAGTATTTTCATTGTTATAATTATAATTATTGTGTTGCTGTTCGTTTTACATGTAGAAGATAATTTAAATTCACAGAGGCATAGTAACATACATTTAACAAAAATAGTATCATTTCTAAAGGGATACACTTTACAGTACAATCTCTCACAGCCCACGAGTACTATATCCATGGAGACGAGCAATTCGTTTACCCTTCAACAAAAAGTATAACTCAATGTACAAAAATGTTGACCATCAAAATAAATTATGACAGCGGTATAGATCGTTCCTTAATATAAGAGTTGGTTTGGATTGAATACGCTAACTTTGGCTTTAAATTGCGGTCTGAGGTCATCATTTCTTTGAAGAGCAATACGGTGTATCTGTAATATTTTAATATTTTAGTTACCTTGACGATAAAACAACTTGCAATGTTAGTCAATAGCCAACCAATGTTCAATACTTCAATCGGTTCAATGACCTACATTTTTACGCGTTTTTCCAAGCATGTGAACAGCGTGACACAATGTCTGTGGACGAAATGAAGAGCCAGTAGCACTGGTAATGTAGTTAGCTATTTCATGTAGCCGTATCTGAGGTGTTCGAAGACTACAATCCATTATGGATAGACTCTTCATGATCGAATAAACTCGCGCTTCCAGTAGGCCGACCAAGACGATACGGCCTCACATCACCGCTATTCAAAAACGTAATCGTCCGGTACACAGTTTTTGGGCAAACAAATAACTGTGATGCTACTTCTTTATACCTCCTTTGATAAAATAGTCTTTGATAAACCATTCTCCAACGCAAATCATGCGCCGAATATGGTCTCGGCATTGTGTACAGTATATACTGCAAACAGGTTTTAATTTCCACGCTAATCGAACGCGCAATGAACACGCATGATAAAATCTTCGTGTTGACGCATATATTACAGTAACACGTGATCCATATATATATATATTATAGTATATTTCGCCTGGACAACCTTTTCGGAATTGACAGTATATATATATATATATATATATATATATATATATATATATATATATATATATATATATATATATATATATATATATATATATATATATATATATATATATATATATATATATATATATATATATATATATATATATATATACATATACATATATATATTATATATATATTATACATATATATATTATATATATATTAAATACTATATATACCAATAAGCTTGCATATATAAATATATCATTAATAAATAACTATTGTTGGATAAAATCGTGGCTACTATTTAAACCCCTCAGATTACTAAGCAAAGTGCCTATCCAAAAATTTTTCCAATTCCTAACTTTATCATGATGTTGATCAATCAACATGAATTTAAGACTTGAGTGGTCACCACCATGAACATCAATAAAGTGATTAACTATACTACATGTTCTTTTGTTATACTTAATATGTGACTTGTATGTAATTAGCCAATCAAGATTTAAAATTGACAGTAGAGCCAACTCCCTGAAGGTTACAAGTAGCACAATGAGCGAGATAAACAACATCCCGCGGCGTACAGGTCAAAGATTTACAAATATTATACGATCTACCAGTAGCGGTCGAGCGAAAAGACTCACCAGAGATAAGAAAGTTTTTACAACAGTCACATCTCTTGGCCGTGCATACAAAACTGCCCTTTCTAGCCATTTTCCTATTTTTATAAGGATTCGAGGGAGCAAGCAGTTCCTTTAAATTACTAGACCGTTTGTATGACACCTGAACGGCACCCTCCGGCAGAACCTGCTTAGCACGCTCATCACTATCAATGATATTACGGTGTTTACGGAAAATCTTACCAATATCTGTCGCACGGGGATTAAACTTACTAATAAAAGTGCAAGGTCTACACTCAATTTTACGTTTACTTTTACGTGCTTCCTGACGACTAATGTTCCCAATTTCATTAAACACTTTAAGAACATGCTCCTTGTCATGCCCACAATCAATCAAATATTTACTGTATTCTTTGCTCCTATACCGAAAATCATTATCATCTGAACATATCCTACGTAGTCTCAACGCAACGCCTCTAGCAATCCCAACTATTTGAGCTTTGGGATGCGAAGACTTAGCGTTGAGATATAAATGGGGATCTGTGGGTTTACTATACACTGATGTTTCTAATTTATTATCTCTTATAGTGATTGAAAGATCGAGAAAATGTAGACTAGATCCTCCAATCTCCATAGTAAATATATGTGGAACAATTACTCGTGGACAATTTTGGTTACAAGAAAATGGTACAGCGATGGGCCCTAAAAATTCTTGCTCATACGCTGATATCGTGGCGGAAGAGATTGATAAACAGGTTTTAGAGTCGCGTACCATCTATCCGGAGCTTAAATGTTGGTTTAGGTTTCGTGATGATACTTTGGTACTGTGGCGTGGTACCGTTGAAAGACTTCAAGCATTTTTTCGGGACTTGAATGCATTTGACGCATATCTCCAGTTTACTATGGAGATTGGAGGACCTAGTCTACATTTTCTCGATCTTTCAATCAATATAAGAGATAATAAATTAGAAACATTAGTGTATAGTAAACCCACAGATCCCCATTTATATCTCAACGCTAAGTCTTCGCATCCCAAAGCTCAAATAGTTGGGATTGCTAGAGGCGTTGCGCTGAGACTACGTAGGATATGTTCAGATGATAATGATTTTTGGTATAGGAGCAAAGAATACAGTAAATATTTGATTGATTGTGGGCATGACAAGGAGCATGTTCTTAGAGTGTTTAATGAAACTGGGAACATTAGTCGTCAGGAAGCACGTAATAGTAAACGTAAAATTGAGGGTAGACCTTGCACTTTTATTAGTAAGTTTAATCCCCGTGCGACAGATATTGGTAAGATTTTCCGTAAACACCGTAATATTATTGATAGTGATGAGCGTGCTAAGCAGGTTCTGCCGGAGGGTGCCGTTCAGGTGTCATACAAACGGTCTAGTAATTTAATGGAACTGCTTGCTCCCTCGAATCCTTATAAAAATAGGAAAATGGCTGTTTTGTATGCACGGCCAAGAGATGTGACTGTTCTAAAAACTTTCTTATCTCTGGTGCGTCTTTTCGCTCGACCGCTACTGGTAGATCGTATAATATTTGTAAATCTTTGACCTGTACGTCGCGGGATGTTGTTTATCTCGCTCATTGTGCTGCTTGTAACCTTCAGGGAGTTGGCTCTACTGTCAATTTTAAATCTAGATTGGTTAATTACAAGTCACATATTAAGTATCAAAAGAACATGTAGTATAGTTAATCACTTTATTGATGTTCATGGTGGTGACCACTCAAGTCTTAAATTTACGTTGATTGATCAACATCATGATAAAGTTAGGAATTAGGAGAATTTTTGGATAGGCACTTTGCTTAGTAATCTGAGGGGTTTAAATAGTAGCCACGATTTTATCCAACAACAGTTATTTATTGATGATTTATTTATATATGCAAGCTTATTGGTATATATAGGCTTATTCTTTGTAAATATTTTATCTTTCTGATGAAGGTCGCGCCATACGACCGAAAATTTAACATTTAATTACACTTTTTCTACATTACTTTGGATCGTGGTGGACTTATTTTGTTCCATATGTCATTTATATTTGGTCTAACTATATATATATTAATCCAACACGGCCGCTCATATTAAGTTAACATTACATAAATTCAAATCGCCCAACTCCTTCATGGATATTAACCCTACATCAAGTAGTCACTCGCTGATGCGAAGGTTTCAAGCCTAAATCAATGTTACGGTGGTGATATTGGTCTTATTGGTGTTATAGCAGTTTTTGGTGTTATGGCCGATAAACGCGAAGTCAACGCTTGAAAATTTTTTTCCGGCGAATATCATGATCCTGTAATTATCGCACTCGCCCTGCCGTTAAAAGGCAATTTATGTTGCATAGACCGGCGTAAACAGACAACATCCGGTCTATATGGGCGAAAAAGAGAGGAAGAACCTTGAGAACGCTGTCAGTTGCTTTCAGGAGCACACAAGATTTCTAATGTACGCGAAAGACTATTTCGAAACTCAGGCTTTTGAAATATTTCAATCACCTATTACCAATGTTACAAATTTACAGGGGTCAGTCAAAGAAGCAAAGCTTACCTATTGTCACCTTTGTAAGGGTTCCCCTAATACATATCTTCGTACAATTGTTGGTTCGGAGTTTTTGCCCCAGAAAATACTTGAACGTCCCACCAGTTGGAGTACAAATTGTAATCAAATGGCACACTGAACATTGCACACACAGAGACTTTTCGATCTGGGATGTAGTAGCAAAATACACCGACTGTTCCAGTTGCAACAGGACCATCAGTTTTTCTTGCTAGGTAAGTAGTAGCTTCTTGCGAACTCAAACACGAGGGAAAAATATCATCAGATGTACCGGAACGGAAGTACACCCCATCTGCTTGCCATGCGTATGGTGTATCGTTACCAATACCAATTGCTATTTTTCTCTCGATGCTACCCAGCGTGTCAAGTAATGTCTTCAACAAATCAGCGGTGAGTTGGACTATCGCGATTACAGCACCGACACTTTTTTTTGACCTTTCTTGAACTGTAAGAGAATCACAAAATGTTAAGTGACGTGAACAGTACTACAGAAGTGTGTTAGCAACAATTAATAATTAGAAATAAATAATTTACAAAATAGATATATTTTCCAATTCAAACAGTGGCGTAGCAAACTCGAGTTCACAGACCATGAAGAAAATCGATTTCGAGTTCATAGACCATGCAAAAATTGATTTCAAATGAAATTAACTGTGCAGGACACGAATGCATGAACATGTGCCCCCCCCCCCCCTCCCAATGAGTTTGCTACGCCACTGAATTCAAACCTTTCAAATAAACAATGTTGCTGAAATCTTGAGTTGTTTTGAAGCTTTATGTTTGCGTGTTTTATTGAAATATAAACCAATTTGTCTAATTTTGCCGCGATTTGGACAGGACGTTAGTCCACTTATCTTTTGTCTACAATTAGCATAATTGTATAGATCTGACGCCTCGTTTAACTGTCCTACAAATAACATTAACTACAACTGCTAGATTACGAAATTTTAAATTGTTAACAGTGACAATTGCAAGCATGCAAAAGCAATAAACACAATCGTGTACACACACTCTAAAAACAGGTGTGTTTAATAACACACCAAGGTGTGTTTTAGTACACACCAAGGTGTGCACAATAGCACACAAAGGTGTGTAATTTTAACACACCTTTTTACTTATAATCAGAAAACACACCATGGTGTGTTGGAAAACACACCAAGGTGTGCTGGAAAACACATCAATATGTGTAAGAAAACGCACCAAGATGTGTACAAAAACACACCCTATTTTTACACACCTTTTATTACACACCTTTGAAAAATACAAGCTGTGTTAGGAAACACACCTTTTTGATGAAAACACACCATGGTGTGTTTTGGAACACACCATGCACAAGTTTGAGAAACACAGCCAGGTGTGTTAGAAAGCACACCTTGTTTTTGGTATGTTACGAAGCAAGAATTTCATATGGTAAATATAAATGATATATAATTTTTCATCATCATATTAACATGGTGTTAACTCCAGTTTATCCGTCCTAACATGGCGACTCAGAATATCGAGCTTAGTCTTAGATATTCAAATCTGGATGTGTTAAAAATATTAGCCAAAATATGATTAAATCTCCCACAACACATCAAATCTATGCCGCCCGGTTGTCCAGTAGCAGTTAGATAAGAATGTTATGTATTTATTTTTTCCTTACCCGATAAAAATGTAAACATTTCATTTTTCGTTCCGCGGGCAAGTAGGTTTTTATCCAGTTGTTTCTAGAGATCAGTGGTAGTACTACGCGCGCAAAGCTCACCGGGAATCTTCACACTTGGATTCCATATTTTTGCACGTTGTATTATAAATGGTGATGTTTATAGCAAAAGAAATAGTATTTTAACCAATATTGTCAAAGAAATAACTCCCAATACATCACAAAGGAAGGTGTAAAAGTCAGGTAAGCACATTGTTTTGATTTTTAAATGTATAAAGCAAATTTAACGTGTAATATTTACTTCCTTCCATCGTTTATAATTTTAATAGAATCGTGTTGCATTTAAAATTTGAATTTCGCGCGATAGTATTTGGAAATAAATAGATTTAAATTCATTTACTTTATTTTCCTTGATGCATAGCATTTAGCTCAATTCTGTTAACCTGTTTTTTTTGGACTGGCAAGGTTTTAATATTGTACTCTCTTGCCTTGATTGCCTGATGGGGTCATGTTATGATGTGGTCATAAAGGCTTGAAGCCAGACTCAATGGCTGACTGATCATCTAAGTAGGGAAATTTAATGGCCTTTAACCACTTTCTACATTGTTGAGTTTTTAACCGTTTATTTACTTACAAAAATATAAGTACTTAAAACTTTCATAGTTCAAACAATTTCATCAGTGCTCATTTCTCAAACTGTTTCATTGTAAGATTTGTTATGCTGCATTAATATGCTCCAGTAAAAAAGTTTTTGGCTATCCAGTTGAAACTACATTAATAGCCATGTAAAAGTCTACTCAGGGTTTATAGTTTTGAATGGAAGTAAAATATTTTGGTTGCAATGATGACTTGGCTTTAATGTGGCCAACTATTGGAATGCTTCTCAACAAAATATTAGAATTACATCCTTAACCTTATATCACCTATTATTACAAGCATAAATGCTTGTAAGCACTGTGATGTGTAAAGTCAAAGATACTAATTGGCTTACTGCCAACATCCTATTACCGGTACTGAAGAATCCTTAACACTGAACATGTTTGACATCATACTGCTTAGATTTGTGTCGTTCGAATAAAGACTTCCTGCCCCTCTAATCAGACTTGCTGTATAACTGGGAGGAAAGAAATAGTGTTTAATTCATGATAATGATAAAATATTGTGTGACATTGAAATGTTGGTAAAGGAAATTAAATCAGTTTTAAGGGGGAAGGTGCAAATGTCTAAAATTACATATCAATTTGCCCTAACTTACCATGAATTAGCCTCACTGCTCTTTCAGAGGCAGAGCATAAATGTACTAGGAAGAGTGCTGATACTTCTTTAATGCATTGTTTTTTTGTCAAATCAAATAATAGAATATTTTGCATAGAAGGGTGATTTATGATAACCTCATGTACAGTATTATTGCATTGAATGCCTAAGTTATACCTTGTTATGTAAGATATAATACTTATCTTAATATATGACTTATCTTATTATAGACGTACAAAATTTGGATTGCATGCATATAACTGCCTGGGAACAGCTTTGGGTAAACTTGTATGCGAAGTCAAAGCAAATGATGCAAGGCTTGGTTTAAAAGAGTTGAATCAAGTGCTGCAAGGCTTCAACAATTAGATGCAAGATATTTTGATTGATGATTCAGCCTTGGAAAATATGGGATTCCAGACCAGTAACTCCAGTAAGCAGTTTAACAGCATTCGAACATGATATTTGAAAATGTGTGACAATGAAAATTTTGAACTCTACACTAATTAGTAATTATGTACCGGCAGTGATTACCTATTGATGTATGTAATAAACATACCCAAGACCATTGAATGGTTGATATACATGTCTGTGACACAACCAGAAAACTAATTGGTTGAATTATCCATAAATTTGTTGGTTAAAACAGCCAAAAACAACTATTTAGAGCAACAACAAAAAAATTTACTTTGTGGACCATTTATTCCTTGGCTGTTTTAACCAATTACTTTTTTGTTAAAAAATAAACTTAAACTCAGATGCATCTCTAACTGTATGAAAACTGGCCTTGTCAGTACTCTGATAGATATGATCTCAGTATTATATGTCTTCGCCAAGACCTACCCTCACAGTATGATTGTGGTGCTGTTTATTTTTTATGAAATTGTTTTGAACTGCAGTGAGAATGCTTAATTGAGGTTGATGACTGAGTGATTATTATATATTTCCTAACTGCATGTGCTGTGTATATTCTGTAACTTGTGCTATTAGTCTGATACAATAGAAATTAAAAGTGTCATTTATGAATTTACCAGTTAAAGGATAATACACTCTCAACAAGTTCATGTATCTGTACTTATATAACTATATATAGTGTGTTTTCTTCAGGTAAAACTGAATCATGTGCTTTTCAAAAAGTGTGTAAAAAAGCATGTCAATTGGTGTGTTATATTACACACCTTCTGTGAAGGTGTGATATAAAGCACTTTCTAGGTGTGTAACAAAACCCACCAAGGTGTGTTTGAAAACGCACCGTGGTGTGCTAGAAAACACACCGAGGTGTGTTAGAAAACGCACCAAGGTGTGCTAGAAAACACACCTTTATACAAAACCCACCTTAAGGTGTGTTAAAATTTGGACAGGCAGAAAACACACCTTAAGGTGCGTTTTGTAACACACCTAAAGGTGTGTTTAACACACCTTAACGTGTGTTAAACACAGCTTAAGGTGTGTTGTGAAACCCAACTTAGGGTGTGTTAAACACACCTTAAGGCGTGTTTTAAAACCCACCTTAAGGTGTGTTAAAATTTGGACAAAAAGGTGTGTTAAATTAACACACCTTTTTTTAGAGTGCACTACCGCTATGCAGCGTTTGGCCATTGTATATAGGTTCATATTTTAATCTGTACCTGAACCTTCGTTGATTGAGCGCCGGTCGGTGCAGACATACTTTTCCGATGTACGTGCTTTACGATTGAGTAAAGACGAGCCGTCGGCGATTGTGTATTGAATCAGCACAACACCAAGAAGAGCAACAAATGGTTTCAAACTCAACATCATGATAGCCTGTTAATAAATTGCTAAAACTGTAAATATCTCATTTGATAATGTATTTAAATAGATTTCCTTCAAAATAGATACAAACACCAGCGCTTGTAATAGGTTATATATGTTCCCAAATATCACAGGGCGCCAAGCTTTATCTAACAAGTTCACCTATAACGCGTTCCAAAGAATTTTGAACAATTCCAAACTTGCCATTTTCCGCTAAAATTTACGAAAATTAACAAAAACTGCGGAAATTTAACCTTTTTTCGGGATCTTGATTTCTTCAGGAACATAATTCTTAATATGGCGGTAAACAATGCTTTTTACGATTAAAGTAAATCTATAGTGATAAGTGGGTTTAGATTTCTCCAGGACCATAATCTTTAATGTGGCGGGATATAACCTTTCTGATGATTACAATATACTGTCTCCGCTCCTCACATTTGTCTTGAAAAACCGAAACATTCAATTTTTGCTGACTTTGGTATTTTTTCGCCATGAAGGATAATTTCTCGAGGATATTATTTGCGTAGCTTAATTTTGTAACTTTTCCGGCTTTTTTTGGACAAGAAGGATTCTTGGACCAGAAAGGCTGAAAAACCCTGAACAAAGCAAAAATCTTGCAAAATAGAATATCTCACTTTGCTTTGGAACGTGTCTATTGTGTTTAAAGCGTTACATCATATTAGGGTTTTTGCGCCAAAATATTGTTAGCAGTCAAAGCACATGTAAATTGTTAAGTTTTTTTACGTTGACCATTGAAATCAGTTCTAAAGCCAGTTTTCCACTAGCGAATATTTTAGAGCGAAGTGACTTTTTCTCTTTATCCTTGAGCTTTCGGCTGAAACAAAGAGGAACAATTAGGTTGGGACAAAAGTAAAATATCGCTTCGCGCGAGAAAATTCCCCATGCAGTGGAAAATTGGTTTAAGGCGAATATTTCAGGCACTAAGCCCCTTGTGTCTTGCTCGAATTACTGAACATATTTTGTCTCATCAAAGCCTACTTGAATTGAGATATGTAGGGTTTTAGAGTGAACAAGGGACCTTGTTCAGTCATGTTGCTGTCATAAATATACCGAGTACAATCTTTGCAATGTGAATTTCATCACCTTTGTTGAAAATGTGATTGTAGTCATGATATATAACAAAGTCATTCAATCGCGCACTGTTATAGCAATATTATAAGAGCAAACCGATCTATTAAGTTAACATCGCTTATCTGTTTCAACTGACTATGTTATTTTAAGTTTAATACTAAAATGACATTTTGCAATAGTGTGACGTTTGCTAGCATGGAATACAAGGTGTTACGTATACTGGAGGTGAAATCATTCAACCACAACTTGTACGTTTATTTCATTCTGCACAACAGTATCTGATAGGCTTAGGAAATGTCTTTTCTAATGTTTTATATATATTAATACTGAAATAGCCATGTTTCAATAATCAAATATGGTTAATTTGCCAGCAAAGAAAACAATGTGATAAGTTTATTGTTTGATATATTATACCAATATCTATACACATCACAACTTCGTACCCAAGCTCTTTCTTCGGGGAAAGAAAGACCCTGGTCGGAGTTGATCACGTGACGTGAAAAAATTATTTGCCTAAGGGGTGTAGGTTAAGTGTCAAATTACATGCTTCCACTTTCGCACTTTACACTTCGTTCGCAAGGAGTGAGTGTTGTGTACTTGCTAAGTTTGATTTCTGTTTGCTTTTAAATCATAAAAATATGCTAAATAGATTCTATTGTAATAAGCAAGTCAGAAAATGAGTACTAAAAAGGTTTGATCGCGCGTATGCTCTGTAACTGTTATTATGTTCTCTCGGCCGCCTTGGGGTTTATATTTAGAATCCATGCAATATCTCAATACTAAATTATTGTTATTTGGAAACTGTATGTACCTCGCATTGATTTACTTGTTAATTTTCTATAGAGGAGCCAAGAGCAATCCATGTTTAAGATTTGAGCCGGTTTCGGCAAGCGTTGATTTGGACAACAGCCAAATAAAACAATGAATGTCCATTCAACGTATTGATTTTAAAACCGCTAGTAGACTGTTTACATGTTATTGATTTTATTTTGAAATAATCGTTTATATTAAAAACAATGTACTACAGGAAGATTTTAAGACAATATTTGGTACAAAGAATTGTCGGAGAATCTATGCTACAAAATTATACATGTAAAACAAGTGAACTACCGCATGCTTTCGAGGGGCAAATATTGCCCAGTATCTTCTAAATCCAATTGGAATATACCTATATGGCGATTTACTCTCGCCTTTTTTAAAAGAATGACAGCATTAAGGTTTAGCGAAGTATTTTTTTATTATTTGTTGTATCTCTAAGGTTCCTGTACCTAAAATGTCTGTACATTTTGTCAGGAATAGTCAGTATGTATGTACATAATTTATATTCATCACATAAACTCTATATAAACGCATAAACTCTCGCACACATAGCATTACTTGATGAGTTTGTACAGGGATTTTGTATAGTTTCTGTTGATCGACTGTTTGTCTCTAGTGAGCCATAGTTACTTGCTAAAATAATGTGCAGGTGTATTACGTTCTATGCAGTAATTATGCAATGAAATCTACAGTTAATACATTGATTCTCACAGCAGCACGCAATTGTTTTGAAAATATTCTGTATACATCAAGCTACAAAGTCAATAGCAATGAAAGCCCTTAATAATACTTATGTGGCTGGTGTATATAACAAATATGAAGTGTTTGTATATAATTATACGCATATTATATAATACTATAATTAGAATGTTCCAGTCATACCGCACGCACGGAAGAATCTTTGAGTTACAATCCGTTTTATAAAAGGAAGGTTACTTCGACATAAATCTTTATCATAGAGTTTCACCACTGTTAAAACGACATATACTTTGACCGGATGTAACAGTCGAGAGCATGTTTAGAACATACAGTTACAGTACTTGCGCGGGATCGGTGGATCTCGTAATTCATAGCAATTCCACATCTCTACATAACTCAAGGTAAATCCGGCGTTAGGTTTGCGTGTCGGCTAGGATATATTTCAACCCTGACATCAGTCACATCCATATTATTCGCTTGATCGATCCACTTCAAGTCTTCTTAGGACGTCGAGATTCTAACACTTGCAGATTGTGTTTTTATACTGAAGCTGCGAGCGTGCTTTTCTCGCGTTGTTGTCCACTGAAATCTGATTGCTTGATAATGCAATTCAACACTCGATAATATAGAGGAAGCCGTATCAGTAAAAAAAAAGAATTATTTCACAATCTCTTGTTGCATAATTAAGTTTTATCATTCGAAAGTTTAACACGCAGTTATCATTTTTCCAAAACAACAAGCCCACTCTTAAACCACCCGTCCCTAACTGAATTTGTAATTTATCCCCAAAATCAAGGGATTCACGTGACCAGCTCCAACCAGGGTCTTTCCTGCCCCGAAGAAAGAGCTTGGGTATGAGGTTGTACACATCACAAAATCGATTTCCGCGCCAAGATACGCTTAATTAAACGTGGGTTACAAACCTTTAACATTCATTGACAGTAGAAACTCTAGTTTACTTTTATTGTTATGATTTAACAATTATTCGCCGAAGGCGAGGTGATTATCGGGGAATATTCACCGAGGCGAAAATCACTGAGCCTGAGGTGAATAATTGTTTTAGCATTTTTACACATTGAAGTGAACATAAGAAATAATTGTCCATCTTTCTATACTAAAGTTATATTTTTACGTGAAATTACTTGTAGTGCTAAAATGTTATTTACGTTGTTGTAAAACACTATTTATACTGAAAATGAAATATGTACCTTGAAAAAGTTTTACTCCAAATTTTGTTGGGTCTTGTGTTTTAGAATTGAATTTATTTTAGTTTCGTTTATTTCTTTGTCCGTAATTTGTACAAAACGGTTAGTCGCCATTTTGTAAACTTGTTTTAATTGTTATATTCACCTACAGATTTGTTCATCTCAAATTCTACCAATCGCAACGTTGGATTTCTTATATTCACTTGTGTAAAAATACTAAAGCTATATATTCTACTGTTTTTCTAATTAATATATATAACATGACAACGTCTAGTTAATATAGCATATTACCTTAAATGATATTTAGCAATTATGTAATTCAAATACGTTTTAGAGTAGTATCATTTAGAGTGGACAACGAACGACTATATAAATTCAGTCGATTACAAAACTATGAATCATAAGTTCATACGAAGCAGCAGCACACTTTCCAAATATACTGTACTGTGATGATGTAACTTGTTGAAAAAATGATTTTTTGAAAACCTTATTTTGCTGTTCTTCCACCAGGAATCCTGCATATAAACCCTTGGCGTCGCCAGCTCGATACATGAGGGGGAAATGTTAATAATATTCTTGTTCTGCACGATTAATCTCTTTTGAAATTGATTCGATTTAAAAAAAAACTGTTCAAATTTTGACACATGTCACAGGTTTCCGAAATATTCTGAATATTTTTTGAGCATTAATTATGCATCCAAAAGTCCAATTTTAGGCCGACGTCCAGCCACATCAAAATATCTTAACTCTTAACTCTCTATCTTAACCTAGCAACGAACAAATAACTGTCTTTTCTATTTTAGGTTACAGGTATGTTTTCATGTCACGTAATTGAAATTTGAAATTTATTTGCTTTATCACCTCATACAAGCTTAGAACCCTTAGCGTTGAGTTCATTAACTTTCCGTTTACAAGCTTAGAACCCTCAGCGTTGAGTTCATTAACTTTCCGTTTTAGTTGAACATTTTCAGCCTTAATTAAACTGGGTGATGTCTGTTAAGATCTGATCAAATTTGTCACTCATAAACTGTTGACTAGCTTGAATTGCTTTTATATCATTATGGAATGCCTCATTTAATTTTATTACTAGGAGTTACTATCGCAAGGAAAATGCTGCCGATGTTTTAACAAACCAAGAGTTATTATTCCATGTTACCACATTGGCGGCCCAATTCAGTGTGTAGTTTCATATAGAGATCAGTGCGCACGTAAGTGTGTTTACGTCAGTGGTTTACGTGCGCACTGATCTCTATATGAAACTACACACTGAATTGGGCCGCCTATGGTTACCATAGTGTTACGCGCTCGAATTTTCGGTTCTTTGGTCTCAGTTCTAAATTCGTGTTCAGGTGACGGTACATTCGTGACTTGAAACATGAAAGATTAACCGAACTGACCGACGCTGTACAGCAATCTTTTGTGGAAGACAATAAAACCTTGACACTTATTACCGTAATTCATAATTACCTTTTCTTGCCTCATTGGATGGAATGGAAATTGCATCCAATGAAAAAATTACTATTAATCAATTAGTGGTTCAATTGTCTCCACTACAAATGGCACGATGGGCAGTATCCTCAAATTCTGATTTGGTTGTATACAAGTCAAGCTAGGTTTGGTCAACTTTGGCTAATTAAACCTTATCCTTTAGTGCACCAGGAACATTCCAGTGTATTAAATTTAGTAAAAATGCTCATTTGCTATCATGTTTTAAGAATATGTAAAAAAATGTAGAAAATATCTTCCAGGGGGGGTTGTGAAAATTTTGCCCAGTAAACTGGACAATGTGCAAAACAGGAAAGAAATAATCAAAATGCATATGAACATGGTTTTCCACATGCCCACCTTTTTAGCTACAATAACTGACTGTAACGTAAGCCAATGATCACATTTATAAAATACAGGCTAATCGGGAATGTTCACTGCCATGGCATTTGCCAAAATTGTGGTAATGTCTGGTAGAGCCTCACTTCAGACCACAACCTCTACATATGGCAGAAATCTGCAACTTTGAGCATTTGTTAGACCTACAATATAACCTAAATACATAAAATGTATACTAAGAGCATAACACTGAGAAAACATAGCAAGAAATATACCATTTGACTTTTTGTTTTCACTAAAATTATAGACTGTACTAAAGTATCAAATTACACAAAATATTGATTCCATAAATGCACAATGTCCAGTACACTGGACATCAACATAAAATTCATAGTTTTCAAAAAATATTGACTGTTATCGGTCAAGAATAATATAAAAACAATCTATAAACATTCCTTTAAATACTTAGACATAGTATACTACTAACATTGTAATATCAACTTGTCCCAACTTTAAATACTTATTGCGATGTTAAAGGAAGGCACCCTAGTTTGACGGATGTCTGTTTCCGCCTTCCTATGATCATGAAGTGAACACACTGTAGATATAAGTTTTGTATCACTATTAAATTGTTTTACATCACTACTAAATTATTTTACATCACTACTAAATTACCTTGGACTAAATTGTTTAACATCACTACTAAATTACCTTGGATGGCATATATCGGTTATGTTGGTATAACATGTAACAATAAACAACTGATGGTAAATATTCATTTAGTCTGTAGTGTACATCATTGACCAATAATATGACTTGTTAGGGTACTGTACATATACGGCTATGCAGTATCTTGCCAATAAGGTATCTTCATAACATCCATATGGTAGATTGAAGATCAATATCTAGTTCTCCAATAACTTGTTAGGGTACTGTACATATACAGATGTGAAATATCTTGGCATTACACAATGTGTTGCTGAAAATCACAATTATCGTTTCAATAGCAATACATCCCATTACATACAATTTGATATATCCAGATGTTATTTTGACTGTAACAACCATTTGGTTTCATCCAGCAGTTAATATTGCACTTTTCACATTGGTCAGAATTGCAAGCTGAAACAGAATACAAATATTGTTCTAAGTTTAGAATATTTTTAAATTTCATGAGAACAGCAGTGCCATTAGGATCAGGCATGCCATGTAAGTCTCTGGCATGCGAGTTAAATAAATAGAAATCAGTCAAGACGAACTTTCAACATAGTTCGTCTGTTCAGAGTTTTTAAAAGAATTTGAAAGAATGCAATATGGAAGGAACAAGTACAAGTTCCAAGGAGATTAACAAAGTTCATCTGGACAGTTTGACATGTGTTTATACTAAGATGGATGGTCTATCAGACTAATGATGCATCCATCTCTAGTATAAATCAGATCAATTAATTTAAGACCTTGAATAGAGGTCCAACCTGGGCTTGAGCCCTGGCCTCCACAGTGGTCACCACAACACCACACACACCACCATAGTTTGTGCCTCAATCAGCTCCACCACTATGGTTGGATCAATAATAGTTTGTGCCTCAGTGGGCGTTTCGTCTCCAGTTGGATCGATAAATGTGTCCATCACAGATTGACATATCTCGTAAGAAAAGTTATCGGTTATGTTGGTGTAACATGTAAAATAAACAACTGATAGTAAGTTATTTAAAAACAAAAGGTCTACCCCTGGTCTGGTACTATTAAGTCATTATTTAAAGCTAAATACATGCTTTTCCCTTGTAACACGACATCATCTAATGTGGTTTTTGACCACACGACCACTGGGTTATTTTGCACTGTATTCAAGAAGCACTGATAAAACATGAAAGCACATTGACAGCCTCGAGAATACACACTAAAAAGGTCATTGCCTTGATGTACACTTGCAGAATGAAATAATCCATCAATATTAAAACATTGTATTCAACAAAATCTGTATATATATTTATATACTGTATATAGTCTGTATAGAATGATCAATTTTGTCCTGGGAGAAATCTAAATAATTGACAAGATGCAGTATTAGATTAAAAAACTACATACACTGTACATACCTAACTGATTGGGACATATTTAATAATTTACCAAATTTCTGGACCAGAAAAGCCTATAAATAAAGAATTAAAAGCAGTGTCATTATGTCAGATCTCGAATAACAATACGAAAATCGACCTTCGATTCATCAGTAAAACACTCGAAAAACGTCAACAAAGCATTGATAAACTCACCTGAAAGCAGCTGTATGGCAAGTCTTCTTTTAACAGGCCACAGTGGCACAAAATAGCAAAAAATATTTATTTTGTGACAGTAGTTTGATGCGGACGTTGAAGATTTGAATATGCGCAACGGACGTTTGTAATTATTGCGCAATCCAACTAACATCCATCCGAATCGATTGAAAATCGAGATTTTTTTGGCATTATATAGCTCGGGCAAAGGACTGGTACGAATGGCTTCAAGAATAGTGTGCTGCCTCGCTGCGCTCGGCAGCAACAATAGCATTTAATTCCTTTCTATCTTTACTCAAACGTTTGTTAAGATTTCTTCAAAGGATAATAAAGGATAATTCGTGTACAGATAACCAAGATGTATACTTACATAAATCAAGAAACTGTCCGTGTTACTTCTGCAAAATAGCTCTCCGATATGTTTGATAGTTATGAAGCTTGGGCGTACAATTTCCAGCTTATATGGAGAGTAATTATCATAGTGAGATTTTGTGATTAATTTTTGTTTGTACATATGAAACCTGACACAACAATATTGTAAATAGAATATACGGCTGAAAATGAAAAGCAAATATTACCAGCCAGCCATGAAGCTGCCACTTAAAATTTCATGGAACATCTTTCATTTAGATACGCATCACCGAAACGTTTCTTGAAAACCATAACGAAGCTGAGGTTTGAGGCCTCAAAATGAGCTGAATGCATGAAATATAGTCATGAGCTTCATTTACACATAATAGACTAGGTGAGAATTTTTTCCTAACCAGTGTTGTTCTTCGTTTTTCTAGCTGCAATTTTGTCTCTTGGTGTTAAAACCTAAACAGGATTTTTAGTCTTGGAGCTTCGATACAAAATCAAAACGTTGAGATATTTGGAAGTCCTATTATAAAACACAATGAATGTGTTTCAAAACACTTTGTCTGAAAACACTGAAGTATTCTAATTTTCCATTGACAGAGAAATGTAGTGCTTTCTTTCGTTCTTTCTGTAAATTACTGAGTGGAGATTCAGATTTTAGACAATTTCCAATTGCTTTTCGTGTTGTTGCAAATAGTACATGAATCACAGTTGCAATGTACAGTGACTTGCCAAAAGTTTAAATACAACTTAACAAATTTCAAGGATTGCCACCTAATATCTGCTGTGTATCATACGGCCTATTCTAAAGACTACTGGTTCAATTCTCTTCGAATAGCTGTTAAAAAACACAGGTTTGCTTTGAAAGGTAACCATATGTGTTTAAATCATGTGAGACTTCACAACTTCCAATAGAACACCAAACGACGAATGGTATGGTACTTGAGTGAAATATAAAAGTGCATTTAAACTTTTGGCAAGTAACTGTATGTATGTGGTGATGCTTAATAGACATGTGCAGATATTATGCTTTTGTTAAACTAGAGCGCGAAAAATCCCAGAAACTTTTAGCTTTCTTTCATCAATAATTTTTTTCTATACTGTGTACCCGAATCTATCATCTTGTACGGGATGTGGCAATATACACACATATGCTATATTCTTTTTTGAAATCATGTGCTATTTCAAGCATAAAGCCTATTTCAGACATTTCATGTGCCGAACCTAATGTAAATAAGTCAAAACAAATTAAAGAATTTAGTTCATTTAAATTCGATTTGTCACATGAAAAGTTCCATGTCTGAGTGAGGCCTAAATTGTTAAAACACTTGATATAAATAGTTTGTTAACGATTCGGCTCAATATATTTTATGCCACTTTACCAGATTCAAGAATTCATCCCAGGTCCCTCGACTTTTTTAGTTTTGATGCATTCACTTTAGCATGCATCAGTATACTAATATAGAAACGTTAAAGTTATGATTCTTATTTATGCTGGAGTAAAAAGACGGCTTCCTTTTCGTCAAGAGTTAAAGGTTTAAGAAAATAACGTATGAAGTGATTGTAATTATAGTTTGAAGAGTTATTAACGATAAAGTATTGAAATTTTGTCTTCTTAGCACTACGCACGTTTCAGTTTGGCATATTGCCAGTATTCACACACGCGACCAGCTCTCATGAATTTCCAACACGACAAATGAAAAATGTTATATGAGAATAGAATTCAATTCCAAGAGAAATAGTCAGGGACACAATCACGGCCGCCATATGACCGCTGTGACGTCATGTGAAAACCAAGAATTGGAAAACAATATCTGTACGGCCTAAACAAGCATTTAAAATCAGGCATTAATAACTCATGGTCATGTACTGTACCCAACGCATTAGATCTCAAAATTTTTCGTGCTATGTCTATTTACTTTACTTATTGGAATTTCCTAAAGATTAATTAATTCTAACAGGCAGACATTTCTGAGCAATATCTTAGTTTACTACCGAAGCACAAAATTAAAAGTTGTCTCAATGAAATCTTGGGATGATAGATCAAACACCAGATTCTAAGGCGTGATTTGTCAGGAAATCTGAACACCTAGTCGACGGTTTATAGCAGACGGTATATAAAACCTTGTAATGCCCATTTTTCATTGGGTGCAACGCTAAGCGAAAACAGGAATTCAACAACATGATTGGTTTATTATTGATGACATTCTCGAAGTAGAAAACGAGTTTAACGACAGGAAACACATCTTAGCTTATTGCCCATAAATATGCTATCTCAGGTTTAACTCAATTTGTCCAAAACATGAAACCCAACATATTGTACAACTATTTTATTACAAGTCATAGCTGGTAATATTTACTATTAATTTTCAAATCTATACTTTGTTTACATTATTGTTTTGTCAGATGTACACATGTACAAACACTAAAGGAAACGTACAATAAACAACCTAAAACGTGAAGTTTTTGTTATTGTAACGTCACATTGCCATTGCTTACTTTGTAATGTATAGCATTAAAAAATACTGCACTTTTATGAGATTAGGCTATGATTTTTCACTATGCAGCCCTTCTCATTTATGTGCAATAGTTTGACTATACTTTTAAAATAAAGTCGTTTTACTTGCACATCCAATAAATTTGAATAACTCGAAAAAGAACACAAGGGCTAAAATTCTACCATAGAAGTTATATGATTTTAAGTGATCTCTGCAATGCAATCGAGAAAATGCCGGACAAATTCTTGTGTCATAAGCACTTTAAGGTGATGAGTTATACACTTTTATAATTGGTATGTATAGAAATGTTATATCTGTAATGCCTAGTAAATAATAACATCTAAGATTGAGGATTCGTAAAATAGTCATGCACTGCAACGTAATAAATCTCGCCTTGCTCAATATTCCTATTTACTTTATTATAATTACAATTTCCTAAGGATTAATAGCGTTTTAATTTGAAGCACATCTTATTGCCTGTACATATGTTGCCTTCGGTTTAACTCAGTTTGTCCAAAACGTGCAACCCAACACATTGTACAATTATTTTACCACAAGTCAATAGCTGGTAATATTTACTATTAATTTTCAACTTTTGAGTCCGGTTTAAATTCTTGTTTTGTCAGGCCTACACATGTACAAACACGAAACGAAACGTACAATAAACATAATCAGCAAAAGGTGAAGTTTTTCTTATTGTAACATCACATTGCGATTGCTTATTACAAGTCATAAATATTTACTATTAATTTTCAACCTTAGCGTTTGTTTTACATTAACATTCTTGTTGTGTCAGGCCTACACGTGTTCAAACACGAAACGAAACGTACAATAAACATCCCGAAACGCGAGGTTTTTCTCATTGTAACATCACATTGCGACTGCTTATTACAAGTCATAGCTGGTCATATTTACTATTAATTCTCAACTTTAGCGTTTGTTTTACATTGTTGCTGTGTCTGGCCTGCTCAAAGTGGAGTTGGTTAGGAGAACAATCGTGCATTTTATGATATCAGCAGGAAACTCAGCAGGCATTTACAGTTTTAAGTGCTGAACAAAATAGGGTCGTGTCTCCAGCACCACTAGCTTAAAAAAGCTACTTTTAAATATCCAAAACGGCATCAGACTGCCACTCCCCCCCCCCCCTCCCCCCACCCCCAGTGAGTTATGGGCCGTTTATGGTTACAGCAGGGCTGTATTTTGCGCGATTCTCACAAAAATAGGAGCAAATGAACCTTTTATAGTTAAGAATAACATATTCACTTCCATATGGATGTACACTGCATGAAAAAAGACAGATTCTAACGTATTCACATGTGAATATGGGTTTGAATAAAACGCATATCGAAGGGATATTCTGATGCGCAATACCAGTCTGAATATTGCAAGTATTCCATGGTATTCCGAATGTGAATATCATTTGAATATGGCACGTATCCTATACCACAATCTGACTTAGAATATGTGACTGTGGAGATCGAACTAGTCGTCTCGGTGTTTCCATTATTTGTAATATTGTTAAATTCTGATAAGTGATCACGTGTCAAGACCGAGAGAACCAAAGTAAGGAATGCGAATGTGTTGGCAAGGAATTGTAAGGAATATCGGAAGAGACGAGGATTTGCGTGAAAATGCAACTCATGTATAAATTATAAATTGTACGGCTTGTTGCTTATATATGTTTCGTTATTTGTTTTGTTCATTTCGCCGTAATTCACGAATATTTAATATTTGATTACCCATTTTGAAAAGGATATATGTCGAAAGCTGCCGGCCTGCCGCTGTTTTGTGTGGAGATTTTGTGAACAAACTTCGATCGCTGAAAATATAAAAGTTAACGTTTGTGCGTTCTTTAGGTACTATAAAATCAGTATACTGTTTTTAACTTCCTTGTCTTCAATATTAAATCTTCTTATTAATGTTCGTAAAGCATTGAGAAAATGGACCTGATATCATCATCTTTACGGAATTTATTTTTATAGCTTACAAACGAATCATGTTTAGGAAACTTTATTACAGAATTGGCGAATTTTAGAGGCCCCAATTATGCGTCTGGGCGCATAATATGTGCTCCTATATTGTTCGTTTAGTATAAAGACGGGACGCATAATCCGACGAACTATCAGGGAAACCACCACAATATTTTTTCTGGCTTTTTGCCTCACGGTTTAGAATAGCCGGATTATTGTCTGTGTGCCGCCCTTAGAATAGCCGGATTATTCGTCTGTGTGCCGTCTTTATACACACAGACGCATAATAGCTACGTCTAGACGAACTTTCGTCGATAGTGCGATTGTTCGGACGAAGAACCGAACATAGTTCGTCCAGACGCATAATTCGCCTTGTGCCCATCTTTAGACTACAGACGCATAATCAGACGAATAATAAAACCTTGTCCAAGTTCGTCAAGACGCATGATGCGTTTCCAGTATAAAAACGGCTGTTGATACTTATAATGTGCCCGGAAATTATAACCAAAAAACAAGCAAGGTTTAACAACGGTTTCGTATTTCGTTGCCGCTAAATTGCGTGCATTTTGCGACCGCATGTTTGACAAGCTTTACATAGAGTCAGTTGTCTGTGCTCTGTTACAAACACGCGGACTGCTCGGAAAAAGCGAAAAAAGCTGGTGAGAAAGGAAGAAAGAAAGGCCAAACAAAGAGTGGAAAATGTCAAAGAAATTGAAGCTACTGTGGTAGCAATAAGGGAAGAAACAAGCCGGCAAAGATTAGAAAAGTTGTCTAGAAAATATTACACGATGTGGAAAGTAATTTGCATACATTTAGTTGAATATAGTAAAGCGTGTACATGCCCGGCATAATATTTAGTAAGCATGGCACTGGTTTGGTGGGACGTATTTATTTCTATTTTGACACTATATACTTGTAGTTCATGGACGTGCTAATATTTAAGTGTTCTTGAATTTGTTGATTTGCAGCTGGAAAGCCTTAGTATTGTAATAGTGGTCTGAAAGTGTTGAATTCTGACTAATCTCAGATTATTTGGTTATGGTATTTGAAGTACACACAGAGCACATGTTCTGCAAGTAAATCCAGCAAACATAACGATTAATAACCAAGTTAAAATTGGAGTTTTTTCTAATATTTATTAACTTGTGTGCCTGAAAGTAGTTGTTCACCTAAAAGGATATGCAAAACATAAAACTATAAGCTAGTTTATTATCCTGATGTAATATCAATGAAAACACCAAACACGTTTCAATAATTCTTTATAAAGTCTCTCTCATATGTTTACGCGTAGACTACAAAACCCAGACAAAACACGCCTTCCATATGTCTACATGTCTATTCCTAGGATATAATGTTACCGTGTAGTGTTACCGTAATTTGTCAACAAACTTAACAATCATCACGAAAGGTCAGAGGTCTATATACTACACTACTTCCTCCTTTAAAAGAGAGCGTCCTCGATCTTGACAGCTTCTAAAGTAAAGTCTTGATACCGATCCGGCTGTGGACGTACACGAGTCGAACGGCGCAGCCCTCTAACAGTAGTTGGTGCCTCTTGCGGTACAGTTAACTGTTCTTCCTCATGATGAGTTATCACTGGCTCATTGAGCTCATTGATCTTAGGTTGTTCTGAATTCGAATGACCCTCTAACCTCTTCAAACGGTTCTGATGTACCACTTTCGTCTTTGCTTTTCCCACTTCCGGCTTGATGTGGTAATTGACGCGACCCAGTTGGCGAAGTACCTCGTACGGTCCTGTCCACTCTTGGTGAAACTTACGACTTTTCCCCTTCGGTATCGCTTTACTATTTAGCGACACCCGATCTCCCGGTTTAAGCTGTGCGCTCTCGACTTTAGTCGCTTTGTCATAGTCTTTCTTTTGTCTCTTCTGGGCTAGGCTGATGTTATTCGCAACATGTTTGTGCACCTTACGTAAGGTCTGCTCGAGCTCGTCACAATAGTTTCCTGATAAGCCTCTGGTTGACATATTTTCTCCATCAATCAGTGTTAATGGAGAGACAGCTTCACGACCATAGACAGCTTGGAAGGTGAAACGCCCGATGATGTGTGTATGCTCGTCCGATAGGCGAACAACGCTAGTTGTAGATGAATGTCCCAATCGTTGTGGTCGTCGTTAACATATGATGTCAGGATCCCCTTTAAGGTGCGATTAAATCTCTCTACCTGTCCATCGGTTTGGGGATGGTACGGCGAGGTCCGCAATTTCTTTACACCAAGGAGCTGCATTACTTTCTTCATCAGGTCAGACTCGAAATTTTTCCCTTGGTCAGTCAAGATCCTGTCTGGGATTCCGTGGCGAGTAATCACGTGATCAACAAACGCTCTACCTACAGTATCCGCGCACTGGTTAGCCATCGGTACAGCCTCAACCCACTTCGTAAGGTAAAAAAACCGATAATTTCCATCCTTTTTCGGGGCTAACACAATTGGTGGTGACCAGGGGCTAGTGCTTGATCTAATGAGACCTCGCTCTAGCATATCAGCAACTTGTTGATCAACAACGGTTTGGAGGTGTACAGGGATTCGGTAGGGGCGTTGCTTGATTGGTCGACTGTCTCCCGTGTCAATCGAATGTTCCGTGTCTCGAGTACAACCCAACGGATCATTAGGACCGTTGACAAACACATCCGCACAATTCTCCAATAAGACACTCAACTTATTGACTGATGGGGTTGTAAGCTCTACAACTAGTGGCACGTTACCACCCGGCCAGGACAACTTCGAATTTCCTATGTCGACCGGCATTTTGCTAGCTTTTAGAAAGTCAGCACCCAAAATACAAGTATTAGTCATGCCAACCGCAACAAACGAATGAACAAATGTGTCCTTACCCAACTGGAACTGTAGTTTTGCTTGACCAAGAACTTGAAGTTCTTCACCGCCGATTCCTCGTGCTTTCAGAGAACATGGTGACAAAGGACCAGGGACCAATTGACGACTTACTAAAGATACGGAGGCTCCTGTATCTACCAAACATTTTTGCTCACGTCCCTCAATACGTGCTTCGATAAAAACTCCGGTCGGTTGAATACAATGTATTGGTAAGGCCATATCATTGCGGGTAGACTCGCGGCCTAATAGCGGGTCGACCCGTTCTAGTTTCCCTGTTGACGCGCTGCTGGGGACTGGAATCTATTCGGGCATTGACGAGCAAAATGTCCGATTTGCCCGCAAACGAAGCAATAATTTTCCGTCTCGCGCTGTCGATGTTCTGTTCTGGCATGCGATGGATTCCGAAATTCTCGAGCAATGTGGCCTTGATTGTCGCAACGGAAACATGCCCTGGGTCGTGGCTGTGGGGGATTTCTTGATGCGACCGCGTTTACTCTGGTCATGTTGTCTGACAGCTGGTTGACTTTTTGAAGATTTCTGTCTTTTGGCCATAAGCTCAATTAGGCTGCAGCTGTATTTTTTGTATATCTCCATTTTATAAAGTTCATACTATACCGTACTGTAATAAATGCTCAAGAAAATTTAATAATTGTTAATAAAAGAATTATACACAAATTTTTAAAATATAAAAATCAAGGATAGCTTTGTACTCTATTGTATAGTAGCTTGGGCTTCTAAACTGTTAAGATTTCTGTCTTTGGGCAGTTCACGGCTAAGATTTCTGTCTTTTGGCCATGAGCCCAAGCTACTGTATTCTTTGTATATCTCCATTATATAAAGTTCATACTATACCATACTGCAATGAATACTGAAGAAAATATAATAATTATTAATAAAACATTATACAAAAATTTTTAAAATATAAAAATGAAGAATAGCTTAGTACTCTATTGTAAGATAGCTTTGGCTTCTAAACTGTTAAGATTTCTGTCCATGGGCAGTTCATGGCTAAGGATTCTGTCTTTTGGCCATGAGCCTAAGCTACTGTATTCTTTAATTTGCATATCTCCACGTTTATTCGTAAGACATAAGGTCCTACTATACCATACTGTAATAAATATTCAAGAAAATAGAATAAATATTAATAAAAATATCATACACAAGTTTTACAATAAAAATTAAGAACAGCTTGGTATTCTATTGTATAGTAGCTTGTGCTTCTAAACTGTTAAGATTTCTGTGTTTGGGCATGTTCATGGCTAAGGTTTCTGTCTTTTGGCCATGAGTCCAAGCTACTGTATTCTTTGTATATCTCTATGTTTATTAGTAAGATATAAAGTTCATATACTATACCAGATTTTGATAAATATTTAAGAAAACAGAATACATATTAATAAAATTTATACACAAATTTTAAAACATAAAGTTGAGATCAAGCATGCAGGTTGGTACCAGTACTGGCTTCCAATGTATATACCCACTGTGTATTTGCAAATTCATTATATCAAATCTTGTTCATATACTGCATATAATGACAAAACATTTGAACAATATGACAACTACAATGCAATGCAGCAAGTTGAGATAGAGTATTATTCAAGTATCAAATTCATCAAATTGTAAATTTTGTAAAAAATGTACTCAATAAATAAAATTCAAAATCTAGGATGAAGGTAACCTTAAAAGCGTTGTCTTTGCGCCTTAGTGTTCCTGTTTTTGTTTGTTAAATAATTTAACAGTCCAAGGTATATATGGTTTATTGCCTGAAGACAACAAAATGCCTAAATCAAATCATTGGATTTTCTTTTCAGATGACGTCATGATGCACGTTGTTTGTGACTTTGGTGTTAGTACAAGGTCAATTTCAAGGTAATTAAGCATAATTATTTAATAGTAATTAATTATCAGCATTTTTTATATCAATATTTTAAGTGTTGGAATATATATACATATATATATAGGCCTGGCCGAATTAACACTGTTTAATTATCAGTTGGGCATTTTCAAATATATATATATATATATATATATATATATATATATATATATATATATATATATATATATATATATATATATATATATATATATATATATATATATATATATACAGGGTGTATAAAAAAAAGTAGACATATCTGAAATCGCTCTCTATATCACGAAGCGCCTCAATGTACGATGTTTTGTTTTAAAATAGATTGTTTTGGTACTTATAATCTACAACAAATTGTGTATTTATTTAATTTGCATACAACTCCCAAGGGACATTTAATTAAAATTCGAACATTTCATCAGAAAAACGATTCTTATTGAGAAAAATATACGTTCGCACGGCGTTTTGAATGGCTTAAACTAGATCAAATTTCTTTCTTTCTTCTAAGTCAGAATTACTTTTAAGCATTTAAGTTTTGTGCGCAGGCCATCTTTAATGTGTTTCAAAATACGCACTCCCCTCGGTTTGAAACATTTAAATTTCAGAATATTTTCATCTATTCTAAATCGTAAGTACCCAAGCAATGTATATTAGTAAAAAACTACATACTTCAAGCCGCTTCGCGAGGTTGAGAGCCGTTTCAAAATTGTCTACTCTTTTTTGATACACCCTAGATATATATATATATATATATATATATATATATATATATATATATATATATATATATATATATATATATATATATATATATATATATATATATATATATATATAGATATATATATATATACATATAGATGTATATATATATATATATATATATATATCTTTATATATAATCAAGAAACTTGAATCACTTCGTGTAAAACATTTATTCACGACAAATTTGTTTCGTATGACAAGCTGAGCTTGCCACACTCATCAGGTGAATGATTATATCGCATATTTACATGGTGTTATGAATAACCTAAAGGTAACTTGACCTGGGATGTTCGGTGTCACAGGAAATTTTAAAGAGAATTACTGGCTACAAAGCAGAATTTTTTTCCTGTGTCTAAATGTTGATATAAGTTCGTTTCTTAAGTTCCGTGAGCTAAGCTTAGGGTGATAAATTATTATATACTTCTCGTGTGGACATAAATTGAAGCGCTTTGTTTTGTTTGAGTAGGCCTTACATTTCCTTAATATTTTCCAATGGATAGAGTATTCAGCGCTAGATTGTTTCAACTGCCAAATATATTTACACAGTTCCGTTGAACGTTTGTGTTTTTCGTTTCTGAACGAGCTCGTGTGGTTGTTGTATCTTGTCTTGAATGTGCCTTCTGTCAGTCCAACGTAGGTTGCTTTCTGTTGATTGTCTTTTCTTGTTACCGTGGCCTGGTACACGACACTTTCTGTTAGGAGAAAGTCCAACATTTTCCCTGGAGGTGGCAAGACTCTTTGTAGCGGCAATTGCACTCTTTGGTTGGATTCTCAGAAGCTTTAATCTGCTTGTCAAGGATAGTTTTGTTGTGTGCTGTGATAATTTGATGTACGTTAGGCATGCAACTGTTGCTTAGCTTCAGTGTATTTCTGTTGAAAATCTTGTATAGACAGTGGTTTGGCGGGAAGCATTCGTCGACAGCTTGCAGGAATTTGTGACCAATTGCAATGTTTGTGGCGACATTGACACTTTAAGGTCAGGGACAACAGAACGAAGGTAAGGCAAAGGGGGGCGATGCAGACGGCAAGGGCAACTATATTTATAAAGTGGTCGACATAAACCCGCAAATCAGTAAACCAAGAAATTCTTATAATGCGGAAATCAAAAATCTATATGCAGTAGTAACAATTTCGCTAAAAACAGTTGACAATAAATTGTTTACAATGCTCAGTTGATACGGTTCCGTCCACATACATACATTTATAAAGTATACTTTATAAAAGGGCACTTTTGCATCCGCCCCCCTGCCCCCCCCCCCCCTTGAGAAATGGCAAGGGGGGCGAGCCCTCCCCCCCATGCCCCCCTTTCCGGCGTCCCTGTGTAAGGTGGATTGAACCAGATCACGTTCCTATTGGTAGAATCATATGTAATTTTACACTGGCTATTGTAAATGCTACATGATTGGATCAGCTAATGTATTAAGGAATAGATAGTGAGCAGTGAAGCAATGATTTTCCTACTTCTTTCAAAAAGATTGTTTGAAAATGAATGTTGAATTTTTCATGTTTCATATGTGATTCAAGAAAATAAAGAATTAGATTACTCATTCCCAATTTCTATAAGATGATATTGCAGTTGATTCTGGCTTTGGCCTCATCAACGATCACCTGAATGAAATTTTAAGCTTGTAATCTAATTGTTAATTATCATTTATAATTAGGAAAAATTAATTCTCACACACTGCTGGGAGCTGCTGCAGCATTGGTCGGAGCTGATGCAGCATCGAATGCAAGCTTGGCATTTACTCATTTTACAAGAGCATCTATTATTTCTCTTTACAATACACTGAACAAGGGACTGGGTGGGTAGGCAATTCCTGTCAAGCTTCACCTAGTAACAACAAAAATGTGCTCAATATAACCTGCACCACCTGTCAATAGGTACATGTGTTTATATATTTGTATTGCTGTATTTGATTTTAGGGACCAGTCATTATTATTTATGGCAGGAGCGGGCTGTTAATATTTATCATAATGCAAATAGAAAACTCTTGGCCCCCCTACGTTATAAAAACTCTAGACGGGCCAAAAAAAATTATAAAAGGTTCATTGAATCTTCTTTTAAAAGTTTTTCAGTAAACATTAGTGTCTTATTTAGTTGCTACATTTGTAGGATTTCATGTATCTGTATAATTTACATTTATTGTGATATGCAAATTTACTGAGAATAAGAGTTTCAAAACTAAGCAGAATGAGGATTTATCTCCTCGTGACAAACGTAAACTGATCCACTTCTTCAATATTAATGAGGGCAATTTAGAGGGGAAAGTTTGAATTATACATATTTTTTTCATTTGAGCTACCTTAATATATCAATTGTTTTCACCTTGACACTGAACCACTCAATAAATAGCAGGTGACACCTGCTATTGACCCCCATAGAATTTTAGGTGACACCCCTTTATCCCTTTATTCATAATAGCCCATTCCTGCCATACTGTAAATGATAATGGTCCCAATGGATGAAAGAGTATATTTTCTCAATATGGCAGGTGCTATGGTCTAATTCATCAAAGACATGGGTAAAGAATGTGAATTTGCCAAAAAAGGTTTTACATGCTGTAAGGAGTGGCAATGTGTATAATAATGTTAAAAAAGAGAAAAGAGAATTTGGGCAAAAGTTGACAACTATACATTTTATGGGCCAATTGGGAGAAGTTGGACTAGATTTTTCAATCCATAAGACATCTTTGTGATCAATCCATAAGACATCTAGATCTTCAAAGTCATTTTAAATTGCTCTAATCATATATAGTAATTAGTAATTACAATATTGATATGTGGCTCTAGCAAGGTTTTGAAGAAAACTTACTTTGTTTTGGGCTCCTTGGGGACGATAGTCCCTTTGAATTCATCCCAAAATATATCAGGGAGTCGACTTCTTCCATTAACCTCTCCACGCAAGCATCTTTAAAATTATCCCGATTGCCACCCTCAAGCATCATCACTCGTCTTGCCTCCTCAATTACCTGTTAAGACAGAAAATATAATTTACTGTAAGGACATCATATTTTATGATAGGAATCAACAAGTATTGAACATTAAACACATTGGCAATGGCGGAGCTTTCCTAAATTCTGAGTATCAAGAATTAGTAATAAAGTTAACAAGAACTATCCAAGTGTACCATCCAAATGTATTTAGTGATTACAATTTAAGCTATATTCACCTCTACATGATCATGAAAGCATGGGTACTTTTTCATGAGTTGTTCCACTCTTTCTGCTGGAGGAACATCTTCCAACCAAACCCGTCTGCTACTGTACTCCTTGTTGAGGAAAGAGTTAACCACATCAACATTTGGTTTCTTCTTCTGGCTCGCCTTCCATAACCCATTGTAATGTCTTTCCATTACTTCGTCTCCATCAATAGGATTACCTATGGAAAATATTAAATACTAATTAAAGTGGAAACATAGACTCAACCTCCTTACTGCACAAAAGCATTTCTGACTTCTCAACACAAAATACCAGAACACAGTCAGGTATTTGCAGGAAACGAACTTTGACATTTATAGCACTAATTTTCTTATTAAACAGAATTCTATAAGCACTCAAAGAAAAAATGGTTACATTAAAAACCAAGGGTTAGCAAACCAACCATAGAACAGCTGACCTCAACAGTTGGCAAAAAATTATTTGTATATTTGCATAATGATCAACAAATGTACTGATGTAAATAAATAAATACGCGGATTTGTCTGAACAGGGCATGCGTAATAATGGAAGTAGCTAAACATCCAAGATGGCGGCGCAAAATGAATTGCTGGCTGAGGCAATGTTGGAAGACAAACTTGTCGACCTTTGGCCTGAGTATAGATCTCTATATTATGTCAGTTCGACCGAATTCAGAAACAGAGAGAAAAGGGAAAGTGCCTTGACCCTGTCGTCTCATAAGCCATCGCTTTGTCCATGTCTGACGATTCAATGCTCGTAAGCGTCGACGGCGACGACGCAAAAGCAAAACAAGTAACAGCACTTCTTCGTCTTCAGATTCATCCATTTTGCGCCGCCATCTTGGATGTTTACTTCCATTATTACGCATGCGCTGTTCAGACAAATCCGCAAGCAGATAGCTTTCGTTCGCCGCACACGGGAAGATTTTGGCACGTGAGGCAGAAATTATTAAACATGTTAGATATTTGGCGTACGTGGCACGAATGACCAAAGTCGTTCGTAAATCGCGCGCACACGAGAGCTATCTGCTTACGCCTTTGGGCACGCGTGCCATTTGGCGAAGCAGATAGCTCTAGTGTGCGCCGGCCTTTAATGAAGTATCAATGAATGTCACAAGCACATGGCCGCATATTAGGTAGAATTTAACCGTCCACTTACCAAGTGGTCGATCTGTCGTACGGTTGCCTGGCTAAATTCTGCCAATACAGACTACTAAAAATTTTATTTATTAGCAGTGGGGAGATTAAAACGTCGTAGTTAACATTGTACAGTACATTGTACATTCACCTATAAGTTTTTTAGTAAAGTTTGCAAAAATATGAATTATAAGAAGGGATGTATTAATGTGCTGTTGCGTATTGAAAAAAATTGTGCAGACCTTTGATTTTATAGGCAAGGAACGTTTGTGAACATGTTAAAAGGTATGGTAGCAAAGATTTTTTTGTTTTTTACAAGGTACGATATGCTATGATGATGCTTGTCACTTAAAAAAGTTTGCCCAGAACCCGAAGAGGTGTGACTTAACGGAGGTGACGAAACTTATTGCAAGCAAAAACATAGTTTGTGATAAGTTTCATTTCCCGAACCACGTGGATAAGTGGTGCCAAAAAAATTGCAATCCATATGATTGTTCTGACTTAAAGGTTTGTACTATTAAATTTATAATATAGATGTGGAAAGTTGTTTTATGAAGTACTTTGTGGTTGTTTATGCGTATTTACAGATATGTGAGAAATAATAGTGTACATAGACTTGACAAAGACAAATAATTAAACACGCATTTACTTGACTGGCGGCATTCTATGGCTGGGTTTTAGTCCATATATATCAAGCAATTAAAGATGCTGTAAAGTCCGCTCTGCGCATCGGTTCTGCTCATAACAAAGGAGGGACGGAAGAAATAAACATTGCCCAAATGTCGCGTCTTTCGAACGTTTTGTGAATTGAAACTCTGGTTTATGGCCAGAGGAGGTTGGAAGCCCGTCCCAGCATGCATTGCAACTCATTAATATTCAGAGTCAGGATTTTTTACAATGTTTGTTGGAAAAGTTGTGGAAATTTATTTAATTTTTTCGCCAAGAATGTTTGGTATTTTTGAAGGTAAGTTTTTATGGATGTTTTAAATATGAGTCAAATTTAACGACTTTCGCTTTATTTGGTATTCCAATGCGTTGTATTTATGCTAATCGTCATTTGTACTGACCTGTTTTCTGGGTCATTGCACAAGGGTAAAAAGTGGCTTTCAAAACCCCCTGGGGGCAATAGGGTTTTTTAATGAGAAATTAAATAAAATACACGCTATCGTATTCAAGAAGAGTTGCTCTTTCTAACAGAACTTTAGAAAATACATTGTTTCCATATAACTGACGAGTAATCGCGGTTTGAAAATGGGGCATTTTCAGTATACTTGATCACAGGAATTTTCGTCCACTTGGGAATCATGACGCGAGAAAATACTGTATGAGTCATTATTTTTGTTTTATTTCGAAGCGTTGGCATATATGTCGATCTCTCTTGAATTTAACTGCTGTATTTAAGTTATATACACTAACTTTTTACATTTGTATAGAATTCGAATGAATTTCATGAAAATGGAATGATTCTGACAATGAGGGCGTTGTTGTTATTGTTGATCAAGAGAATGACAAATACGGTGTGCGAAACGTTCGTACTCTTAATTTGCAAAATGACACCAAGGAAAGCAAATAGAAAGTCTTGAAGAGTTTCTCCTTTGGAAAACTTAACCTCCAGAAGTTGGATTATCTGCCCAGGCCATACCAGCTTTGGATAGATATTTCAGTATACATACAGGGTGTCCCAAAAAACCCCAAAAACTATTGAAAATGATCTATTGTTAGAATTTCAATGATTTCAATGCCTAGCACTAAATTGAACCCACGAGTGGATAAAGTATTGAGATAACCGTCATAATTAATAGTAATAGTCAGTGTTAACCATTTTTATGCCAGACAAAAAAACTAAACCTACGAGTGCATATTAAAAATGCAATCAAATTTTATGCATGGTTATTTGATTTACAGAAAACAATTTACAAATGTAAACTTTAATATTTTAATTTTTTAACAAGTGCTAGGGCATTCAAATGTTAACAATAGATCATTTTCAATAGCTTTTGGGGTTTTTTGGGACAACATGTACATGTACATAGTTCCACACATGCAGACACTGTGTTGGTAAAATTGTTCTTGTCAGGCTCAGCCTACCAGGAACTTCAGATTGCACACATGTACATAGTTCCATTCATGTATGTGCCATATGGGTAAGCTGGTATGGCTGTTAATCCTGGGTTATACAAATTAAAATAATCTCTATACTTTGCCATATTATGGCATTGCAGTACAAGCAGCATACTTCATGCTTTGCTTTTCACCCTCATTGCATAATGACATGAATGTGTTGTAGCAGCATTCCTTAGATATTTACTTTATGTATATTTTACCTTTTGAATAAAGCATTTTATTAACATTAGTTAATTGTGTTATTACTACCAAATATACAACAGTAAAACACTAGGGGGGAGGGTTCCTGAGTAAATTGCTTTGTTCTACAATTTCTTTAAAGTATCCCTGGCTATAAAGTATCTTTGGCTATAATTTCCTAAATGCAAGACTACTTGCATTTAATGTTTAACTTCTCAATACAATAGGGTTAGGTTTATCATCCATACAGTTTCCATAATATACAGTGGTTTGTTTTATCAACAGGAACACAAAGTGGACTATAAGATAAAGTAGTTTGATACTGTAGTAAACAAACACAGCAAATTGACTTTAAAAACATTTATTTATTTGAAAAAAGGATGGAAAAATTATAGTTATATCAAGTTGATTGTTGAGATTTTTTATCATCCACACATGATAACTGCAAGAACCTTTTGGTATTTTGTCGGTGCCAAGAATGAACTACAGCAAACTTTGTGTCTCATTTACAATCCTTGTCCCCATCATTCTCTCCATCAGAATAATTAACATTTTTAGCATCACCATTTACATGCAGCTGTTGGGTCCACTGTTGAATTTCCTTAAACTCATCCATATCTACAACTCCATCTTCTGCACTCACACTTTTGACATCAAGAGGCATCTCTTTATTATAAAATTTAACCAAAACAGGATTTAATAGCAGCTAAATCAATGCAATTGCATTGTGGCTCATCCACATTGACCAGTAGTTCATTCAGTATATCCTCTGAAATATCCAGCATGTGTGGTCAGTTTATTAAAGAGCCTGGTGATGGAAAACGTTAAACTGCAGTGGATTAGTTTAGTACTACAGACAGGTAGAAAAGTTTTGATGTGTTTAGTTATAAATAGATTTTACTCATTTGAAAAAGTCAAATACTTGTATGATTTTCGAGTATGAATTAATCTCTTATCTATCAATTAAATCATATAATAATCGTACCTTAAACGCACAAGTAGAATGGATATCTGTCAGTAAAGGACTATTGCATTCGGCGAACATTTCTTCAACTTTATGCCACTTGACAACCGACGGACAAAGTGCAATTCGGCTAATGTCCTCAAAACTAACGTGAAGTTCACAGCATTCGAGTTCTACACACGACATCCCTTGAACCAGCAGCTATAGTCGCTCTTTCCAAACACAATATGCGTAGAGATGGCCACATTTAGGGTCACATCCATTCAGATCAGTAGCTTTGTTGTCACAAATAATTCGCCATGTTTGCACAACGAGTGCTAATCGAACAATAACGTGCGTCCCGGAAATTGATAATATATAATGAGTGCAAAGCATGACGGGACGGGCTTCCAACCTCCTCTGGTTTATGGCCATTTATAAGCACAGCAAACCAGAACAGTTTTAGATATTCTGTAAGTATGTCGGACTTTACAGCATCTTTAACATAAATTTCCAATAATTCGGCTGTTAAATGAAAATAATATCCACTGGACATGAATTCTATAAATCTGATTGGAAAAGTTTGTGTAAGTGGCATATGGCTATCTGTATAGTAGGACACGGAATAAAGTCAATATTTGCAAAAATAGCTGAGTAAATTATTCTGTTTGTCAGCCAACTGTCAGTGTTTGACTAATGGCGTTTTATATTTTATATTAGGGTGTCAACACTGAGGCTTGCGAGCAGCTGTTTTCTTGGCTGTCTAAATTTAGCTGCATAACAAAACACATGAATCGTTTTTCTTCAGTTTTGTTATAAAACTATTATATTGTAAAAAATAGCAAAATTTCAAGTTCGTTCATTTACAAAATAACGTGTATCATCAGAAAGCTTATAAAAAACAACAATGATATAAGACGTTATTACGGTCACCCTGGTTTTTCATTTTAGTTTTTGAGTTATTGCTGTTTGAAATGGGAAAATATTCTGAAATGGCGCTAATTTCCTGGGCACTAGTCTGAAAATACGGCTTCGAACGCTCATAACTCAACATGTTAGTAACCATAATAATGTGTTATATGTAGGTTTTTTTATTGCCTTTTTGATGATATAAATTATTTTTCCAAGAAATAAATCTGAATTTTTTGGCCTTTTTTGTCAAAAATGTAGTTTTTTAGGAAAAGCGTGTTGGCTGGAGCCTACAAGAGATTTTATCACATTTAACATCCACAAATATACTTACTAGACCTGAAGGTACAATGTAGTATAATGAGATTGACCCTCGATATGGTAAGTAAACATGTACTTTTGTAGCTTTACCTCTCTGACTATGAAGGGTTGGTGTAATGAGGTTTTGCTGATATTAAATAGCATTAAAGTTAATGAAGTATCCCTTTAGTTGCATGTTATAATAACCTTCTTATATTGCACAGGGAGAGTTAAACTAATTGTGTGTGTTAAAATTTGTGCAAGTAATAGACAAGACCTACATTTTAAGAACCCATGTATGTCATTTTGTCAATATTTTCCTTTTTTGTATGAGAACCAGTAAGAGCCTGTATAGACAAAGTTTTAAAACAGCTGCATGGTAGTTTAATAAGCAGTTTGGGTAATACAATTTAAAAATTGCGTATGAAACGAATTTATTTATTTTAGAATCATTAATATTACTTATGTGGCCATTATCGCTTTGTAGTATATTTACGTAGTGGGGCATGGACGGATACAAAAAAACGTTTGCTTAAAATATGGAGGGGCAAATACATCTTGTTCGTTTAAGGTTATTGAGTAAATTTCTACATGTCAGCTGGCTTGAAATTTCATGTAATCGCTTCGCCACATGCTTTTCTTCAATGTTCTAATAAAGCTGTTATACTGTCTAAAAAGTGTATATTTCGACTTGAATCAAAGAAACCCTCTGCTTAGGCCGAATCCATTTTTTTCCAGCGCCTGGCTTATCTATTCTTTAAAATAGGAAAAGATGGAAACAACCCCCAGAAATTTTGCAACTGCTCGAAAGAGTTATTTTAATTGGCTTGGTTGAACTACGTTTGACCAGTTAACAATGAAAACGCGTAGTTCTTCAGCAAAATGCAAAACAACAGAACGCGATTCACATACATTTCTGTGAGCTATTGCCCATTTTTTGCTTTCAATTAATGTATTTCTTTCGAGTAAAATCTCTATAGGCGCCGAGAACAGACATATAGAACAAAATATAAAAACATAAATCCATAATAGAGTCATTTAACAACTAAAATCTGATTGGACAACGAATTAATAAATCCAACGGCTTCCGGTTCCTAGATATTAGGAAATATAAATTGCATTATCAGAAAGCTAATAAAAAAAATACATATATATGAAGAATCAATAACCCAGAGGTCACTAATTATACGTAGCTTTTTATGAGTGTTTTGATGATGTAAGTTTATTCTGAAATTGAACTGTCTTGAAAAACGTATTAGCAAAAGGCCACAAGAAATTAAAACGCCGCAGACATGCAGAAGTCGACTTACTAAACTCAAACGCACAAGATAAAATCAAAATGGAATTTATGGAATTTATGTCGATATGGTACATATCCCCGATGGTTGACTAATGCTGATAAGGGAACTATTGAGTCGATTCAATAGGTGGTAGTGAGAAAAAATGCTTACATGTATGGGAACGAATTTGCACCAATATGTCATCAATATGATGCCGATGCATGGATTTATGGATAAACAAATTCAGTTAATGAACAGCAAATGCATCTCAGCATTAACATAAGATATACGCAATTTGTTACCGGCTACGTTTTTGAAACGATAAAACCGCTCCTTTAGCATAATGTTTTTAAAAAATAGATACACTACGTAATAACTACATATTATTTTACTATATTATTCTGAAAAAAATCATTTCATTTTATATTTACTTTGATAAATTAATATTAACAAAACATGCTGTGCGAAAACAATGATGGCAGAGCCCAGGCAAAGTCGTTGGCATTGTCCATATTTAAGGTCATTTTTCTTAAGTTAAACGATTAAAACGGATTAAAGGGCAATATATTTTTATTTTGGCCTACCAATCAGAACCTTTCAGGAAACTATAATATCCGTTGATAACATGCTTACTTTCTGAAATACTGAAGAACAAAAACACTAATCATCCGCTATTTTCGATATTCCAAAAAAATCCATGACGTTGCAACGGGGTAAAATTCCCTTATTAAAGAAGCAATTCAGCAAACATGGTTAATGATAAAATCAACCTGGATTTGTATGCATAACGTTTTTTCGTGTTCAAGAAAATTTCTTTGAGATTTAAGTAATTGACAGTAATTTTCATGCAGTCTCCCCTGTTGTGACGTTATTGAAATAGACCTAATTATAAAAAAAGATGGCAGACGGCTAGTCTCATTCACCTTCAACATTTCATAAAGTAACCATGCTACGAAAGTTTTAACAACAGAAATTACAATTACTTCAAACATTCTTTTGGATAAGCCAAAAATAAATATATTGCCATATCCCTTCAAGCACCTAATAGTATAAGTACCCTAATTTCAAAATGCCATTGACATAAGAGTCTTTTTAGTTTGGAGTCTGTTTATTTGGAAGGCGTGCTGGCCTGTTTATGGAGACAGGTAGTTTTACGAATTTTCTCCTATTTTCTCACATGCATACAGTCAGTCATCACATATAGAGGAAAGGAAAAATCCGAGCTGTATATCTTAGGTTTAGCGGGCCAGCACGGCTGCATACAAGCAGGCTCTTATAGTAAACCCATAGTTAATAATAAAAAAATATTTTTTGTAACATAGGTTAAAATTTAAAAAATCCTAAGAGAAATGACATTTTAAAACTGACAAATTAAGTAATCCTCAGATATACAGACTATTGTAGTAATTTACATGTAGCTACAGGAAATAGGTATATAAACAAGTACGATGTATTTCTCTGTACAGTGTGTTCTTAGTCGCTTCGCAAGGGGGGCACTATCGTTATCCATTTTCGTCTGGTATTCGAGCACATGTTTTTGACTACAAGGAAAGATATACTATATTATAGCATGTATGCAATATGAACTATGCTTATGGACAGAATAGGTGATAAATTGTTTAGCATGCAACGATTACAGTCCATTTGGAGCGACAAAACCTAACTTCAACATGAATTTGTAAATTTTCAAATTATCTTGGGTGTGGCATTTCCTGTAACACCCTAGTATTTGTCAAGCCTAGTGTTTCTCTTTCCCCGTCCATGTAATACACTTGCCTCATGACCTTGGAGGAATTTGCATTTCCAATTATTTTTAATAGTTAGTATACTTTATGAACTAACCGAATAAATAAGAATAAACGAAAATAACCTATTAAGAAATGCGAGGTCGGTTAGATAAAACATCTCATAAATGTACGTCATAAATAATGGACAACCTTGAAAATAGCCCAGACAACTTATTTAGGTGTTGTTGATATGCATTATTTACAACAACGTAAGTTAGTATTGTCAACAGTAAACAAAACAGAACCAAAAATGAATAAAAAAAATTTGAGTAACAATGCTCGTTCAAGTCGTTTTGTAACAAACTTCCACATTTGCAATTTGATAAAAGTATGGTAGTAGTTCGGTCCGAGCAATTTGCCAGTGAACACTATCAGTTGTTTAATATTCGGCTTACATGTCGTGCACCATGTGCTAAAAGACGTCATGTCTTTTGTGTGGCTAAAAATTTGCCGAAAATGCGTATCTAAGCCCTTATTCGCCCCAGTGACTAGTTATTGTCAAATGCCATTTTGACTTTTTTATTGAGTAGAAGGATGGGGATAGCAGACATAATATAATGTAGACTGTACTTTCCATCCATCCAAGGCATGCTACTGCCACATGCATACTATTTGATATTGCATTTCATAATTCTAACCTTTGGCTGTTGGTGATGTTGAAAGCAGCCGTATATTCATCAATGTCAAGGCCGACCTTAGCCAAGTTTTGAATGAGGTGAATGGTTTCCTCACTTGTCTCATCTTCGGGCAAGTCATCTTTCGCAAAGAAGTACACCTGTTTATTAAAAATAGTAGTGCAGATTAAGTTTCATTATTATACATTGCAGTTGCTTTATGCGCTGTGATTGGTCAATGCATGCAGATAAATGCGACTATCTTGCAATCTGCAGATAACTCAGTTATCTGTCAGCAGATAACTGAGTTATCTGCATGTTGAGCCTACGGTATTCGTTTGCATCAATGGTTGCCATGGCAACAACATTTTTTTCTCTCTATACTTTCTGTTTCATGTTATGGCATCTCGCCGAAGACGAAATTCGTCAATTGCTAGAGGAAAGACTCCAAAAACACATGCAAGAAGAACATACAAAGTCGCTCATTAAGTGTTTCATGAATATTTGTTGGAAAAGGGGATTGCAGAACCAACAGAGAAAAGCGAAATTGCTCGAGTTTTAAAAAGGTTTGAGAAAGAGAAATCTATTCTTTCGTTACCATGTTTATTTTCTCCGCTTACAATGTATAATAAAACAATTATCGGATTCGGTTTTTGTGATATTTGCCCTATAAAACCTCATCCAATAATTGTTTATTATTGGTTATAAACATATATTATACACTATATTAGTTGATATAGAGGTTACGTATGCAGATGATGTGATTGGATGTAAAACAAGTATACATTTCCCTGAGACTCATTTTCTAAGTACAGAAAGTTTTGTAAAATGAAATGTACCCTAAGACTGACAAGAACGTATTTTTGAACCCAGTTACATTATCGTGACATGAACAAAACAAACCAAATAGAGATGGAACGGAATGAAATAATATCTTGTAATTGGTAAAATAATATCTTGGTAATTACCATTGTTCTATTTGCTGTTATCTTCTCCTGAACAACTCCAAGGGGAACTTTTGGCATTATGTTTGTTACTAAATGATTCACTAGGTTTTTTCCTGAATATCCGTGAATAGTTTTTCGGAATATGCCCTTTTGCGACAGGACAGAAAAGCTTACTGTCTTTCCCGGGGTTAACAGAACTTGTCGCAGCAGTTTGTTCATTTCTGATTGTGGGATTGCTGGAGGTCGTTGGTTGTGAACTGCATCTTTTTCGTTTTCTGTTGCGTTTGTTACATATTCTTTCTTCGTTAAGATACCTTTATTATGATAAAAATTATAGAATATAACAAGCGGGTATAATCATTAGAAGAACAGTAGAACAGTTTTTTCATTTGAAAAATACTCAGTAATAAATAGACATAGACCTATAATGTTATTTTACGTACAATTTGGCAATCATCCGACGGTCATAATTTAAATGAAAATGTAAACTGTGAGAAAGGGCAAATTTGTAATTATTATCTTTTACATACACAGTTGTGTCAGCGAACTTTTAACATTCGACGCAGCCATTTTAATATATGGCGCACCGATTTCTATCTTTGGCCCATCTTCATTTATTTGACCATCCACGGGTTCAACATTTTCAACATTTTCAACATTTTCAACATTTTCAACATTTTCAACATTTTCAACATTTTCAACATTTTCAACATTTTCAACATTTTCAACATTTTCAACATTTTCAACATTTTCAACATTTTCAACATTTTCAACATTTTCAACATTTTCAACATTTTCAACATTTTCAACGGGATCATTTTGGGTCTCAGGATCATCCTCTGTCTCTTCTTCGGGCTCTTTCTGTTTCTTTGACTCATCCCCTGGCTTAGGCTCGTCTTCGGGCTGATCTGTAGGGTTTTGTTTGCAAATTTCGCCTTCAGTTTCATGACTGTTTGAATCACAATCATTGTTCTCACTGCCTTCCTGTCCCGCTCGTTCAAAATTCTCGAAAAATTGACAGAGCAGTTGGATAGGCAGAGACAAGCGTAAGAGGTGCGATTTTCCCCTGGAGAAAAGATCTTGAAAAAATAAGGAATTACCATTAATCAATGTCAATAAATATGGGAAAGTTTTAATTACGTCAACGTAAGAGTGCAAAAATGAACAGATTAGGGGCAGTTTCATATACAGGGTGTCAACTTCAACATGCTATTATGCGTAAATGAAGGCTTAATATGGTTAATTGTTTATGTTAGGTAAGAAAAAGGCCAATTTATAGGAAAATTATTATTAGAACCTCAGAGCAGGCTTAACTTTGCAGTTGCATAAAATAGTTAATTAGCAATAATTAATTATTTTCTATGCAACTTCGTTTTGCAAGCATGGTTCAACTAACTACAGAATGATGAACTGTTGTCAAAACTTTTCATGAAAGTGAAATTAAATGCGTTGATCAACAAATGTCACTTAATCTGTGGTCAAGTACTTCTTCTTTTGTTTGGCACCATGCATAAATGAGTAGCAAAATGATAATTTTCACAACTCGTACTCGCTTATTCCATCTCCTTACTTAATAGAAAATAGTTAATGACGTTTTGAAATTGGATTAGGTTACTAATACATCCTGTACGTTGTATATATTGAGAACATATCATATCGTGAATTACAGGGTGATATTATTTCTCATAAAATATGCTTCAGACGTTAGACGTAGCTACAGAGGTAGCTATCATGCGGCTTTAACGACGAGTTATAAGACGGAAAGCTTTGAGTGACGTGTACTTACCACCTATTGATGGATCGTGTGGATCTCTTTGACAAATGTTCAATTCCCATTCGTCATGTATGTCCTCAAATGCTGCCATTGCATCTTTAGATAATTTATATTTTGTCCTCGTCACCGTCACGTTTGCCATCTTTTCACATTGTTGCGCATCATACGTTGACTCCCCTTGCACATACAAGTCAGCTGGGAATTTCACTGTTGAAAAAGAGGGAAATAATGCTATATTTTCCATTGGTTTTGTTTTGCAGTCGTCACATTAAATGTGCAAAGCACGAGTTCGAGTTCCTTCTTTTTGGGAAATGGAAATGAAAATACTATTAAATAATTTGTCAGTTGTAATGTTATTGTATAATTGTAAATCGTCTTATATTTTTAATAAGATGAACAGATCAATTTTTGCAATGGACATGTGGATATTGTATCGCATTGGTATTGCATCTGAGTTGATGTAATCTATAGTATACCGTAAAGTATACGTCGTGACCTATCTTTTTCACGTATTATGGCTCTCAATACAGTTTATATGTATGCACACGCGTTATAATTTACTCACCTAGCTCACCCTTGAAACGTGTAACTTGTATTTTTTCCTCGTCGGTCAAAACAGTATCTTGCATTTTGCAAAAAACTGCTGGGAAATACCAGAGGAGCCTAAACGTAAAACCCTTAGCGTTGTTTTGGCTGTCTTCTATTATTGGCATCGCAGTTTGCGGCTGGGTGAAACCAAGTAGTGTAAATGTTGTTTGAGCCATATGAAAATTTGCGTTGCCAGTAACTACATAAGAACAAGAAGACATTATTTCATTGTGGCAATTGAAACATCAGGCGAAAAACGTAATCTGAATTTCAATATTAATGCCCAGCAAGTGATTTTAAATGCATACATATCAAACAATTCAATGTTAAAATCGCTTGCTGGCCATTATTTAATATTAACATTCAGATCATCAAATTGTATTTTTGTGGAAGGCTATAAGTTTTATCTGGCTTTGTTAATGTAAATTGCATTATTGCAATATATATAGCCAATAATTTTGAACCTTTTACTAGTTGAACGTAGTAATTGATAATAGTTTATTGATCATTGTAATAAGGTTTGGTTTTACAAAATTAGATGATTATAATAACTTAATTTATTTTGAAGTCGGTTTTCTTTGATGTTCCGAGGTATTTTTATCTCGGATAAATACCTTGCATAAATAATTTGATAAAATCTCGAAGAATCTAGACTTAAATTGTTTAAAGTCGATAGATTCTGCTAGAAAAGTAAACCCCCTAACAAATAAATTAAGTTACATAGATACGGCGAAAGTCGGGATTTATGTGATATAAATCCCTCCGAGATATTTATCTCTTACTTAAAAAGGAAGTCTTGTTATAAAATGTATATTTAAAAACGTATATTAAAAAGGATTCTTTACTTGTTTCTCTTGTTTTGGTTTTGCCTGTGTACATTTGAAGAAAGTCTTGGTATTTCTTCGTGTCTGACACTTGTAACTTCGCCGACGAATACATGTTCATTGTAGAGAAAAAACTCACAATTTCGTCATACAGACCCACAGATCGTCCGCCTGAGTTTGCGAGAATGTCACCAAATTTGTCCCAAGTGCAATGTGGCAGGAACATATCTTTTACTTGATAACCATTATTCCGTAAATGGCCCCCGACATCGTGCATTACGTCACGCAAATATTGATGCAGGGCACTCTTGCATCTGCCTGTAGTGTTTTAAATGATATCAATGAATTTGATAAAGAACGATCTGATTAAGAATATTTCCCTCCTGTTACTGATTTGATATAAGTGGTACATATAGAAGATATTAAAGGCGGAGCGAATATATGAAGTATATTATTTGTAAAATTGTATGACACTTTATCGGCCTTTGAAGGCATATGAAAAATAAATATTTAAAATGACTCGTGTAAGCGATTTCTGACTGCAATTTCCTAATACAACATGGGAAGATTGCATTTACATATGCTAGCGAGTGAAAACTCGGTTTTTTATGTTCGAGTGAAAAATGCATTTCAGCAATAAATAGGAAAAAGCTTATAAATTGAAAAAAGATTGTCTGTCAATAAAGATGCATGGTTCAAAGTGTTCAATTTTAAAATGCAATCCATAATTTGTAAAGTAATTTGCTCTGTTTGTTCATTGATGCACGTCGTAAAATTGTTTGTCGCATATACATGACCATTCATTGATTCGAATCTACTAAGCAACAGTATCAGGGTCCTATGAAACATGATTTTGCCATTGATATTTTTTTGGAGATGGACATGATAGTGAAGATAAACGTTGCAAATAGATACGCTAAACATTAATTTAAATTGGCAATATTAATTTTATATTGCGTGTTTTGTCCTTACAACATATTAATTCAAATTGAGAAAAAAAAATCAAATACAACGAAGCAGAGTCTCCAATAGTATGTGCTGCTTTTAACTCGTCATGATTGACACATTTAATAAGGCTATTTTGAGGGATCTTGATTATAACTATGGTTATAGTATAGTCCTAATAGATCTTATCATGTGCTCTACGTGAAAAGTGGCCAATAACAATTAGCAAATTCCTGCTTCCTTCTCAACTGTTAACTGTACATTGTCAAGGCCGGAAAATTTGCCTAAAACAGAATTCAAATTTACACAGTTAGTCATATAGTTCCAAACAAATGGATGATTAATTTCATATAAAGCCTAAGCAATGTCTAGAACGTTTTGTACTATTTACAACATGAGCAGCCGTGTTGTATCGGCACATACAAAATCAAGCCAAAGGTGAAAGTTGCATGTCTCATACAACACGGACCCAAATTTTGTAAATAGCTTGACTGTGAAACTCTCCAATTCTTTTCGATAATGATCTCTTCGGACTATATTTGTAGGGGGGGGGGGCTGTTTTGTAGTTTTTGTTTTCTTTACGAGCTACAGGTGAATTACATTTCAATTGTACTATTGTTCCCATTCGAAATCAGAGAGGAACAGTAATCACTTGTCCTTCAAGCAAACTCTGTTTGGATTAAGCATCGTAGATAATTTTTGCCTTTTAATTGTATTTGTTCAGTTGTTTTGTTTTCTATCAACGATCAACATCTACATATTATTCCTCTTTTTAAATTATGTTTGTGCTCGGTAAAATGAAATTCCCAAAGGTAAATACCTTGTTTGCGTTTCTATGACATTATAATTAACAATTATTCCGCAAAGAAGAGTCTGTCAGAAGATGAAGAGAGTTCTTTGATGAAACAAAGCTAACAAATTGCACATAGTTCAAGTTAAATTTATTGTTCTTGAAGGATCAATTTCTTTTATAATTACACAGGGTAATCAGCGGCATTGTTAAAACTTCCATCATCGCGCAAGACGTGATTTGCGCATAATAATCTAAATTCGAAGAAACTCGGCCAATCACAAGCACGCGTTTTCATCTATCCACTTGTAAATTTATGTATACTAAATTTATTTTATACATTGCGACAAGTAACGGATTCGCTGCAGTATTTTAAACTTGTCGGGAAATGCACATACACAGGTACAAACATAAAAAGTTCTGAAGTAATGAATCTTCTATTATTTTTCGGTTTCTTTGTGGTGTCGGTGAACGGATGACTGCAAGGTATCAAATTAAGACTCATTTCAATCCTTTTATATGAAAAGCATTAATGTCAAAACGACTAAGTATAGCCTTTTAGTAGACTGTCTTGGCTGTGTCGAATAAAAATAGTAATTAATTAACACGTTAATCTAGAGCATAGTGAAAGATTCTTTCTAGTCAAATTCCGGCATAATTTTATCATTTTCTCAAAAATTGACAACACTGGAACAAAATTTTTTCAGTGCTAAAATGGACATCTTTAATGGTTATCATCGACCACAAAAAAATCGTTGTTGCTATAAGAGGGTTTTTTCTTCTTGAAACACTGCGCCAATAGACACACAAACAGAACATTCACATAACTACATTTGAAATTTTTTTGGCACTGCAAATGCAGCAGCAACATTATGAAAATAATATGCGTTCACTTATATCTAGAATATTTTAGCACTGCGCAAATGCAGCGCCAACAACTCATATCTAGCTCCAGGATATCCTAGCGCTGCAAACGCAGCGCCAACAACTCATATCTAGAATATTTTGGCACTGCAAATGCAGCACAAAATTAGGAAAATGATATATGTGCACTTATATCTAGAATATTTTGGCACTGCAAATGCTGCGCTAGCATTATGAAAATGATATACTTTCACTTATATCTAGAATATTTTGGCACTGCAAATGCAGCGCCAACATGATGAAAATAATATACTTGTACTTATATCTACAACATTTCAGCACTGTAAATGCAGCTCCAATGAACATGCATTATGAGAATTATCAGAATAATATGCAAGCGTGAATAAAGCCTGCATGCATGGTTCAAACTTAATTGTCGTAACAATCGAAGATTTTCTCCTTCTCATTATGTGAACGAATATGTGAACAAACTAAGTACAGGGCAAATATTATAGATTGCTTTTGGTATAGAGTTCACTCAATCGCATCGGCCAACCGAAGCTATCCCTGAATCTCATATAAATGTGAACGTGGCTTAATATCAACATGCAGCGCATACAAGCGCTATTCATGTAATTGTGAGTATGATTAGTTCACAATCACTGCATGAAAAACGCAATGTTCTAACGCGAATATTTAGGAATACTATTTATAATATTATTAGTATTAACACATATTCCGACGTATTACCAGCGAATATTGTGAGAATATTGGTGGTATTCAGACGTGAATATGTTGGAATATGACACACCAAGTATTCGTACGTATAATACGTTAGAATATTCTGTGAATATTTTTCTAGACCGAATATTCACACTTGCGCTTCTTAATTGTCAGTATTAGCGTTTGATTTACCTAAACGTTTTACAAACCTAAACATTTACTTGATGGAACAAGTATTGTTTTGTATTTCATGGTAATTTTTGCATGTCGTTTCGTATTTGTTAAGTATGGTTACACATGCAATGAGCGCGGTTCGTGATTCGAGTAGAAATGTAGCAAAAGCTGATTACATGTAGCAAAACTTTCTGGAAGTCTGTTATAAATTCTATAGCTGCATTTAGTTGCTCACAATGCTCTATGCCCTACGCGGTGTCTGTTAGATTTTTACCGTTACTAAACTAGAAATATATTGAACTAGGTTTTCATTGAAAATAGATTGTTAAAGCGGAAGTATAACACTGACTTGTAACCAACATGCAGTTTCCTTTCAAATATCCTCCGTTCAAATTTTTAATGGCTTATTGCAAAACTCCAAAGTTTGTGAACACTTACATTCGGAATATAAAATTGCCCAAAGCAGACGAAAAGAAAACCTATTATCAACTTGCAGATATGGTGACAGCAATATAGTAAAAGCTTAATGATATATTTTTTTATCCTTTTCTGACTGCAAAATTATCTTTTTTAGCATCAAAGGTTGCGGTGAGACCACGGCCGCCTAAAGCTTTTTACTGACCCTCATCCTCTAGGATTGCCTTTAACACAGTTGGACTTAAATATAATTGAATTTTCGGGCTGCAGGTTACATATTCATGAAAAGCTTTGTGAGAGATGTAATGCATGTTATGCATGGTTTTTACCATAAATGTGCCCCCTAGACAGGCACTGATGGCGTATGGCAACAAATAGAAGACATGGCTAACCCCCCCCCCCTTTCCAATTTTTTTCTGTGTCATATTGTTATTCCACGAGAGTTAGATAAAATTTTAGGTGAAAAGTGTTTCTCAAACGTTTTTGAAAAAGTGCCCGGCAAAGGGTTAAAAGATTACAAAAGCGTCAATGAAAAGATATAATATTGGTTGTAAACTCCATATACTAACAAGCTCCAAAACCAAACAACTGAACAGCATAGCAGCTTTCGCATTCCATTGTCATTTTTTGAAGTACAGCCTATTTAACAACTCCCAGGTCGTCTGTTCATATAATCATTTTCAAATCATAGTTTTATTGAAATATGAAAATAAATGTTGGAGATTAAAATGGGTGTTAATATGCCTGCATGTACTAGGCAAATTCTAAACATTGTACACTGGATCTACAATAATGTATATTGTAATTAATTTCAATGCTACAAGGAACTCATTTTTTTTACCTAGAATTTCATTTCATTTTCATACAGTCTGCATGTGGTTGTGCTTTGTGCATGTTCAAAATCCAATTCTAGATAATGAATTTTATTGAGTAAGAGTACCTTTTTAACCAAAACTTAGAACTAAAACTTCATAAATTTGAATTTATGGATAATTCTCAACTTCCTGGCCCAATTGACACTGTTTAGTTATCAGTTGGGCATTTTCAAATATTATATATATATATATATATATATATATATATATATATATATATATATATATATATATATATATATATATATATATATATATATATATATATATATAGATATATATATATATATATATATCCTGTTCGCAGGCGTACATGGAGAGTACATCAACAGTTATTACACATGAACTGCCCATAGACAGAAACCTTAGCAGTTTAGAAGGGGGGGGGGGTAGCAGACTGATGCCATTTTGGATGTTTAAGAGTAGCTTTTTTAAGCTAGTTGTGCTGGAGACACGACCCTATTTTGTTCAGCACTTAAAACTGTAAATGCCTGCCAAGTTTCTTGCTGGTATCATAAAATGCACGATTGTTCTCCTAACCAACTCCACTTTGAGCAGGCCAGACACAACAAGAATGTAAAACAAACGCTAAAGTTGAGAATTAATAATAAATATGACCAGCTATGACTTGTAATAAGCAATCGCAATGAGACGTTACAATCAGAAAAACTTCACGTTCTGGAATGTTTATTGTATACGTTTCATTTTGAGTTTGTACATGTGTAGGCCTGACAAAACAAAAATTTAAACCGAAATCAAAAGTTGCAAATTAATAGTAAATATTACCAGCTATTGACTTGTGGTTAAATAATTGTACAGTGCGTTGGGTTCTACGTTTTAGACAAACTGAGTTAAACAAAAGGCAACATATGTACGGGCAATAAGATGTGCTTCAAATTAAAACGCTATTAATCCTTAGGAAATTGTAATTATAATAATTATAGTAAATAGGAATATTGAGCAAGGCGAGATTTATTACGTTGTAGTGCATGACCATTCTACGAATCCTCAATTTTAGATATTATTATTTGCCAGGCATTACAGATATAACATTTCTATACATACCAATTATAAAAGTGTATAACTCATCACTTTAAAGTGCTTATGACACGAGAATTTGTCCAGTATTATCTTGATCGCATTACAGAAATCACTTAAAATCACATAAATTCTATGGTAGAATTTTAGCACTTGTGTTCTTTTTCGAGTTATTCAAATTTATTGGATATGCAAGTAAAACGACTTTATTTTAAAAGCATAGTCAAACTATTGCACATAAATGAGAAGGGCTGCATAGTGACAAATCATAGCCTAATCTCATACAAGTGCAGTAATTTTTTAATGTTATACATTACAAAGTAAGCAATCGCAATGTGATATTACAATAAGAAAAGCTTCATGTTTCGGGATGTTTATTGTACATTTCCTTAGTGTTTGTACATGTGTACATCTGACAAAACAATAATGTAAACAAAATCTAAATTTGAAAATTAATAGTAAATATTACCAGCTATGACTTGTAATAAAATAGTTGTACAATATGTTGGGTTTCATGTTTTGGACAAATTGAGTTAAACCTGAGATAGTGTATTTATGGGCAATAAGCTAAGATGTGTTTCCTGTCGTTAAACTCGTTTTCTACTTCGAGAATGTCATCAATAATAAACCAATCATGTTGTTGAACTCCTGTTTTCGCTTAGCGTTGCAGCCAGTGAAAAATGGGCATTACAAGGTTTTATATACCGTCTGCTATAAACCGTCGACTAGGTGTTCAGATTTCCTGACAAATCATGCATTAGAATCTGGTGTTTGATCTATCATCCCAAGATTTCATTGAGACAACTTTCAATTTTGTGTTTCGGTAGTAAACTAAGACATTGCTCAGAACTGTCTGCCTGTTAGAGTTAATTTATCTTTAGGAAATTGCAATTTTGAGAACTAATGCGTTAGGTACAGTACATGACCATGATTTATTAATGCCTGATTTTAAATGTTTTTTTTAGGCCGTACAGATATTACATTCCCATTCTTCGTTTTCACATGACGTCACAGCGGTCATATGGCGGCCGAGATTGTGTCCCTGACGATTTCTCTTCAAATTGAATTCTACTCTCATATAACATTTTTCATTTGTCGTGTTGGAAATTCATGAGAGCTGGTCGCGTGTGTGAAAACCGGCAATATGCCAAACTGAAACGTGCGTAGTGCTAAGAAGACAAAATTTCAATACTTTATCGTTAATAACTCTTCAAACTATAATTACAATCACTTCATACGTCATTTTCTTAAACCTTTAACTCTTGACGAAAAGGAAGCCGTCTTTTTACTCCAGCATAAATAAGAATCATAACTTTTACGTTTCTATATTAGTATACTTCCGCATGCTAGAATGAATGCATCAAAACTAAAAAAGTCGAGGGACCTGATGAATTCTTGAATCTGGTAAAGTGGCATAAAATATATTGAGCCGAATCGTTAACAAACTATTCATATCAAGTGTTTTAACAATTTAGGCCTCACTCAGATATTGAACTTTTCATGTGCCAAATCTAATTTAAATGAACTAAATTCTTAAATTTGTTTTGACTTATTTACATTAGGTTCGGCACATGAAATGTCGGAAATAGGCTTTATGCTAGAAATAGCACATGATTTTAAAAAAGAATATAGCATATGTGTGTATATTGCCACATTCCGTACAAGATAATAGATTCGGGTACACAGTATAGAAAAAAATTATTGATGAAAGAAAGCTAAAAGTTTCTGGGATTTTTCGCGCTCTAGTTTAACAAAAGCGTAATATCTGCACATGTCTATTAAGCATCACCATATACATACAGTTACTTGCCAAAAGTTTAAATGCACTTTTATATTTCACTCAAGTACCATACCATTCGTCGTTTGGTGTTCTATTGAAAGTTGTGAAGTCTCACATGATTTAAACGCATATGGTTACCTTTCAAAGCAAATCTGTGTTTTTTAACAACTATTCGAAGGGAATTGAACAAGTAGTCTTTAGAATAGACCGTATAATGAATAGCAGATATTACGTAGCAATCCCTGAAATTTGTGAAATATTAATTGTATTTAAACTTTTGGCAAGTTACTGTACATTGCAGCTGTGATTCATGTACTATTTGCAACAACACGAAAAGCAACTGGGAATTGTCTAAAATCTGAATCTCCACTCAGTAATTTACAGAAAGAACGAAAAAAAGCACTATATTTCTCTGTCAATGGAAAATTAGAATATTTCAGTGTTTTCAGACAAAGTGTTTTGAAACACATTCATTGTGTTTTATAATAGGACTTCCAAACATCTCAACGTTTTGATTTTGTATCGAAGCTCGAAGACTAAAAATCCCGTTTAGGTTTTAACACCAAGAGAGAAAATTGCAGCTAGAAAAACGAAGAACAAGACTGGTTAGGAAAAATTCTCACCTAGTCTATTATGTGTAAATGAAGCTCATGACTATATTTCATGCATTCAGCTCATTTTGAGGCCTTAAACCTCAGCTTCATTATGGTTTTCAAGAAACGTTTCGGTGTTGCGTATCTAAATGAAAGATGTTCCATGAAATTTTAAGTGGCAGCTTCATGGCTGGCTGGTAATATTTGCTTTTCATTTTCAGCCGTATAGTCCATTTACAATATTGTTGTGTCAGGTTTCATATGTACAAACAAAAATTAATCACAAGATCTCACTATGATAATTACTCTCTATATAAGCTGGAAATTGTACGCGCAAGCTTCATAACTATCAAGCATATCGGAGAGCTTTCGCAGAAGTAACACAGACAGTTTCTTGATTTATGTAAGTATACATCTTGGTTATCTGTACACGAAAAGCTCCATCACAATGATTCTGCTCTGAGAAAAGGATGGACTAAATTGCAGGAGTTTAACCTAATTCTTTTGCTTAGTTAAGGAATTATATATCTAAGTAGTTTAGACAATTGTAAAAAAATAAAAAATGCGAATCTTTCGGACTACTTCGGTATGTACTTGGTACATAGACTCGTTTGAATCAATGCTGGCAAGAGCCAGGTTCGGGCGCAGGACAGGCAAGTGATTACAGATTACTGGCCGCCAACCAACTTGACCGTAGCCCCCATAACCAGGCGTTTTACCAAGATTTTGGGCCCCATAAGCAGTCCGGGCCTCAGGTATTTTCCCTCCATGCGCCTCCCCTTGCCGGTCTTGCGCTTGTTGGTTCAAACAGACCGGGGAACTAGGAGTATAGGCTTTCGTGATCTACACTGTCTAATGCATTTTGCTGGGTCACATTACCCCATGAACAAGGAATTTAGGCTTCCGTGATCTACTCTTTCTAACGCTTTTTGTACGGGTCGTATATATTATCTCATGACCATCTACAGTTGCACAATCAGCCCTAAAACTTAGTAGCCGTATATCTAGCTTCCCTTTGAACGAAACTTTTCTGTACAGCAAAATTACTTTATAGGACAATTTTATTGGTCACAAAGGTATTTTATCACAATGATTCGGCTAAGATAGCTAAATGGACGATTTAGATTACACTAAATTTTAGGTTGTATATGTATTTTTAAGTAAACGCATGATGCTGTTGTGAGACATCACTATATCATCGACTTTTTATAATTAAATGCACATAATTTTAGCATCTAACAATGCCGCAGTAGAGATAAGCAGTCGATCAATAGGAACCTTAAAATGCCTGTACTCATCAAATAATGCCGTGTATGTTCGAGCTGGAGTTTTTGCGTGTACATCGAGTTTTAATATGATATTTGCATGTGTATCTATCCCAGACAAAATATAGAGACACTTTATACCATTTATAATATCTGGAACCATGTAGTTTTTAAATAACCGAATGCCAGGCTACTGACACTATAATGCCTGCTATTGATACTATATTTACTTATTTTAAAATAGTTATTGTAATTATATTGCCTTATTGCATGATTTTATAGATCCTCGCTACATAATTTTGCCTCTTAATCACCCCTCTGCTTGGATTCCTAAGGTCCATTGATCACCTCTACCCCTAGGTTTTTTATTTCAATCACCTCTTCCCCTAGAAATTCCAAGGTGCTTCCCCTATAATTATATGGAACAAAAAGGCAATCTGCCATTCTAAATTAGAACTTCATGAAAGTTGCACAATTCAGATCTTGACTTATATATATTTCTGTATATTATAATATATTTTTTCCAGACGGAAAGAAGCATGATTCAATATGTTACGACAATCGGGTCTTTTAGATGATCTCTCTTTATGGAGACCTGGCATACCCCTTACGTGTTCATATCTTAGGGTAGGCATATCCCGATTGTGCTCGACGCCGTTTTACAATTAACATTTTGCGTTCTGCAAATTTGGTTTTAAATTTACGTGATAGTAGCACAACTTAAAGTTACAGATAGCAACTATCGGGACATGCCTAATCTGCAGGGCCTATTTCGAAATGGTGTCCTTACCCAGCTTTTGAAAAATTTTAATAAATCGATAAGCAGGGTCCGTTTATCAGTATTATGGTTAGTTGAAGATATTATAAACTATTTCAAGTTTATGGATTTGAAAATTGCTCTTAGCTGCATTGGCAAGATGCATGTTGTTTGTACATTATTATGTAGTGCTTTTACATGCCTATATGGCAATTTAACTTCAAACGATTTTGGATTAAGCCCATCAATCCTTGGTTAACTGTTTGAAACACCGCAAGCAGAATTTGAAAGAACACAAGGATTTATCTCCACCATTTAAATTTCCCCACAAAAACCTTTACACATGTTCAGTCTTGAAGGTATTTGGTCATATGAGGTAAAAAAATTTCCAAGGGTTATGCTGCAGATATCGCCTTTTTTGTTTTGATGAAATGGGCACCGAAAATTTTAAAGAGCCATTACTTTTTACCAAAAAATTAGAAAGTAATATGTTACGATAAGTATTTGTGTTCTGTAATTCATACTCCAACGTAGCAAAAATAACTTATGACTTTATTATGCCTACACAGCATCAAGTAAAAACTAACAGTTGGAATGTCTAACATCATCGTTAACAAAGAATCCTCGTAATATTTTAGAATAATTAATCTGCATGTTTTTGCAGTCTAGGTATAAAATAAATATATAAATATATAAATATATGCTGCCTTATATAAATCTACTAATATATAGAGGATATTACACGGCGGTGCGAAGATGTGAATTTTATCTTCGAGTTGTGAAAACAATATTTTACGAACGAGTGCAGTGAGTGAGAAAAAAAACTTTGAGAAGAAACTTTGAAATAAATATCTTGAAAGATTAAGTTACCTGTTGTTTCTGTAGTTGCTGTTGTTGAACTTGCTATTGATAAATCACCATTTGCATGCACTCTTCGTGTTTTTTTTACTGCCAGCTTCAAGCTTCCTTCACTTCAACCCCAATTCTTCTTTCCACAATTCATTCATAGCCTGACTCTTCTCTGGCAGATAATTCTCCGCCGCCATTCGACCTTCCTTTGACAGGTTTGCGTAGTCTCTTTCATTGCACATTCTATTTTTTATTTGTCCGAGCATTCCATTGCCTTCTTACGCACTGTTATTGCATCAACTCGATCATTATTTTCCTTTTCCATTTTTTCATCGCCTATTCCCTGTTTCTCTCGATCCGTGGCATCCTCAATCGCTATAATTTCTTGCAATGTATATCCATGCAATTTCCCTCATATCGGTTTGTATTCCACTAGCAGATTTCTCCTTTTGCAATTTGATTCCAAACTGTTTAGCCAGTAGGTCATAACGGTCTCAGACAAATCTTTGGGAAACTTTGAAATAAATATCTTGAATCTTGAGTATTTCTCATTTCGCACCACGCTGTACAGCTCTTTGTTTCCTTTCCAGTGAAGGGATCTACCACAAGAATTTCTCTTCATAACAGCTCGCGTATTTCGCAGACAACAACATTGGCATTCTAAAATTTGTTAAAAGTATTACTATTTTTTGATAAAATGTGCTATCACATTGTTAACACATACAAACAACAATAGCTAAGAATGGTTCACTTATTACTTAAATTCCATAATTTATCAGCCACGTTTACCTTACATCCCGCGCATGCTCGCGTTTTCACTCTCGGTTACCGTCCTTGCAATGTCCGTCCTATACAATCTTAAGATCACTAATAGCGCCATCAACTCGACTGCTAAATCTTGCTAAACTTCATGATTGTGCATGGAGCTTGTAAGGCTGAGGACATAGTAAATTTAATTTTAACGTTGAACTAAGCATAGAATTTAACAAATCAATTATTTTATACAAAAGCCTAACTTATCACTGGTTTTATATTGATCCTGATATGTTAAACCGATTCTAATGTATGGGTTGATGATGGCCAACAACACAGAAACAAGCAGATGCCAGGGTTGCTAATGATTTGATTAATTTATGTTTGCGGTTCTAACATCCAACTTATCGGACATTTCATTACATAAGAATGAAAACTGAACATCGACGTTTCGAATTTGACAACCAATCTTTCAATTAATTCAATGGTTCATACCGATAAGCTAAAAAGGAAATATATCGGAATTCAAAACAATTCTTTTTACTGCTGCATTATTTTAAAAATGGACTTCGTCATCTCGATATCTTGACCTCGTAATCTAATTGATAAATAGTCGCTAGTTTTTTGTAAGTTTGTGTGATATCTTTTATGCGATAATTTTTGCTAGAAAATTGAAAAAAGCAAAGCGCTAACATTAAAGAATGATAGAATTTCAATTTTTCTCTTTTCGATCTATTTTAATTTCGCATCCATATTATAGGTAAAAAATGTTGCTCAAAGCTGTCATCCTTCTTGGATTAGTTTTTCTCGGGCAAGCAATTGTAAATGGAAATGTTAACGAAGACAAAAAGAGTAAGTAAATATAAGCTTATAATAATTGGCGTCCAAAAGGGCTGTAAACTGTACAGAATGGGTTTTTATATCTTGTGTCATAGCTATGCTCGCGCGTTTTACATCATGCTATTCCTATTGAATGTATAGTGTGGTGCACATATTGTTGTACCTACAATTAGGCCCGCAACTAGTGGATTAATTCGGGTGGATGTATATGTATTAATATATTCGTGTTCTGCCAGAATAATTTCTTCTGAAATCAGTTGTTTTCAATGTTGATTTCAAACCAAATTAGTCAGGCAGAAGACGAACATATGAATATACACATGCAACCCTCCCACCCCAATTAACGCTCTAGTCACGACTCTGTCTACAATTCCTACCGACTTTCAGCAATTTTTCGGTAAATATCAACCTAAAATGGTCACGTAATAAGACTTTTAAAATGAAAGGCATTATTCATTGTGGGTGATTCGTTTTTTAGAAAACAATTTCTATAGCTGATTGTCTTTCATTGTTATAAGCAAGCACTTGCAAAGTCTTTTAGTAATGGTTGGAGTTGATCCCAATTTTTACCCTACAATTTGTATTTGCTCTCAGCTAACAGCTATGAAATCTTCATATGAGCGTTTTAAAAGAATCAATTAGTCACAATTACAGTCAAGTCAGGTGTTCTTTTCCCACAATATTGCAACATTACAGTCAAGATTGCACTGTTCATGCGCTAAATGCTCAGAGCAAGTTACACCAAAACTTTCAAGTTACAACTACAATTACATCAATTTTAACAAATTTGTTGATTTCAATTTTTTTCTTGGCAGATTTTCGCTGATAAAAATACTGCCAAACAGTATTAGTTGCTTTGCACCTTGTGCTTATTTTCTTCTCGGCAGGCGAAGTGAACGCCTTAGCTGGCGTCTTGTTATTTTTTGCTTTAACGCTTAAAAAACGCCTGCTGTTTAATCATTAGCGTAGACAGCACAATAATTGGAGGGGTGGAAATTAAAAACCGTAAAACCAATAGTTTTCAAAAGAAATTAAAAATGCCGAACACGAATATATAAATATTGTCCCCTCAAATTATCGGTCAAGCTAAGGCCTAAGCCTCTGTATTTAGTCAAATTGGTCCAAAACTTTCATTCCATATACAAACTTTCCAATTACCAAGCGAGTTTTCTGCTCTCTGTAGTTCTATGTAGCTACATGACCGTAATTTAATTTAATTATTTTAGAACGATCATCTGTCATGCCAACTAGACCTATATACAATATTGCTCATATGGTAAACGCTGTTAAGCAGATTGATCAATGGTTGGGGTATGGAGCAAATGCACTCGAGGTTGATGTGAAATTTGCTGATGATGGTACTCCTAGTTATTTCTCTCATGGAATACCGTGTGATGTGGGTCGAGACTGCCTACGTTGGGCTTACATTAAGAACTACGTTCAAGCTCTTCGAGAGAGATCACATCCCAAGAGCCAGAAATTCAACAGCGGTCTAGTTTTGGTGATGTTTGACGTGAAGTTAACAAAATTAAGCAAAAATGTTTTATCTAATGCCGGTATGAAATTTGCTGAAAACATATTAATTCGTTTGTATGAGAACAACCCTACAAAAATTAAAATAATCATCAGTGTGCCAAATTTGACTTTAAAGAATTTTATCAGCGGGGTTATAAATCGTTTAAAAGCAACACACTCAGTTATCTTAGAAAAAATTGGCTTCGAGATAAGTTGGGAAGAGGAATTCACAAAACAATCTCAAAAAGAAGAGCAGTTAAGACGTCTAGGTATTACTCGTGGTCATGCTTGGCTCAGCAGTGGAATATCAAGTATTATTGCATCCCTTTATCTGGACGAATTAAAAGCTCAGGTGGCATACAGAGATCAAGGCAACTACTTCAGTAAGGTTTATGCATGGACAGTAGACAAGAAATCAACTGCAGCAAAATACCTTGACATTAACTTGGACGGGATGATTACCAACTATCCAGGTAGAGTCAACGAAGCAATTAAGGAATTTAATCAGAAGAATGGAGCAGGTGAAAAAATCAGATTGGCAACCTTGGATGATAATCCGTTTCAAATAATACGGTAATTCAATAATGTCATTCCAAAACGGTCATCTTCAGAATCTGTATGCATGATTTTGAAATGAAATTTAATTACAATTTCGCATTGACTTCTTTGTGGGCAGAACTAATTTATGACTGATTCACTTTTCATTGACGTACGGCGGGTTGATGTAAGTATGAGGAAAATCGACAGCTTCAAAAGCGGCCATAATGTTTGCTGGCTATATAGATAGTGATGCGTCCCAGACATTCTGGTCTTAATAGTCTCTGTGAGAATGCAACTTAACATGCTTATTGTCTTTTTCTGCAGTAACGCTGTGACCATATTTTCTCTACGTACACTAACTTGCTCTGGACTTCATTGCATTTATCGATATAGCTACATGCAATCTTGGGAAATTACTATGCATGCAATTCATGATTACCATAAGCTTAGAATACGTCGCGAGCTCTCCATTTTGAGCCTGATGTCCAGCTAAGACTATGAAAGAAAACACAGAGGAAATTTGCAGATTTAATTTACACTTTGGCCTTGTAATTTTTTTCCTATTTCAATAGCAACATGAAAAAAATTAAAAAGATACCAAATTTGCAAAATCTAACAATTATACTTTCAACATGTGAATTTTGTAATGTGCTACACACAGTATTATTAACTAGCTAACGATGCAGCATATCTGCCTAGCTAGTCAAGACTGTATGAGGATCCCATTTAAGAAGCATCCCACTGATGCATCCATGTTTTCCAACAAATTTGTTTAGATAACTAGTGGTAAGCCGTGCTGCATGCGATGGAGCATTATCGTGCATAAAAACAAAGTTTTCCAACGCAATGCCAATTAAGTTTTTGGACTTATGCCATGAGACAAAGTTCTTTTTGACAAAGTCAATGTAAGCAATGACAGTCATTTTTACACTGTCCTCTACCCAAAATGGCCCAGCAAGCTCGTTGCCAACAATCCCCGCCCAAAACATGAACATTCCAAGGATTACCACTGCTTCTAGTGCGAGCTCAATACTTGTATCTTGTCTGCGTAACAATTCAACAAGACTTGATGGAATATCAAGATCTGAGAGCGCAGTAATTCTAAATTTTAGAACTTACGCTTTAAGCGTTTTAGAACTGAAAAAACGGGTGGAGCACAACACTTGGTAGATCCTAGAGTGCTCAATGGAAAATTAGAGCATATTGGTAAATATAAAACAGAAGTCTACAAATTTGACTGGCCATTTTGTGATTAATAACTTCTTCAGGTCAAATTTGTGGAGTTCTTTTCCTGAAAATTATCGCATTTCCCTGGCATTTGTGTATTGAGTATAATATAAATGTGATTGAGAATGAAGGTTAACTAAAATAGCTAAAATGTTTCACAACTTTAGGGAACCACCTTAAATCGCCGGTCTGGATACGCCACTCTTACAAAACGCCGGTTACAAAACAACAACTTGATTTCTTTAATTTCTTATAAAATCACTTGGATTTGTTAGTAAAACTCTAATGGTCTGACCTCCAGGCTCCCGCATTTTAACTCATTCAAGACAAACAGATTCGTTGGCTATTGACCAAATCAAACGAAAAAATTCTCGTAATAACACACTTGCAAGAGACTTTCGAAAAATTTAAGTTAGTATACTCATTGTGTAACTTGACCAACCACGTCATATAAAAATTCGTAATTTTGGTCTGAATTTGGTGAAAATGGAAAAACCAATCACAAGAACCTTCATTTTTGGTAAAAACAATCAAAATTTCGAGTCATTCATCGAGTTCATGAAGCGCTGTGCAAAATCCGAGATGAATAACATCTCGCGAGTAAGGCTGAAACGCGGTTTTCTTTACTGGCGACAATATTTGATTTATAAATTATTCATTTAACAAAATAAAATGTTATTTTCATAGCAGGAAAACACATTAAAATTTTTAAGATTGTCGAAGTCATAAAGATAAACATAATATTGTGCGGAAATGAAATATTAAATTGTTTGGAAATGGTTAAACGCCAACCAATCTATGGGTCTTGTGGTACATAGTATCGCTCTCTTGTTATTCCACCATATCAGGGCTAAAAAACCATCGATATCTTGAAAACTATACACAAAATTGGTAATTCAAAAATATCTCATGTTAGAAAGGATATTGTTCCATAAGAATTAAATTTCAAACGTTTTGTGTTCGAAGTGCTGTGCAAACTTCATAAATATGGCTATTCTGAAAAATTAATAGCTTCCAGACTAATAATAAAGCTCCACGTTTGTACCAGTGACAAGCATTATGCACCGAATGATGACCTGTAAACGTTTAATAAAATGTCTGTTAACTGCCTCAATCCAAAAAAACGCCATAGAAATACTTCCTGACTCAGTCAACGGTCACTGTTATACGTACTTATCATTGACTGTGTAAGTGTCTAAAAATCTGCATTTAAAATAAAATAGATTGTACAAAAAGGAATATCCAAGTTTAAAACAATTGTATTTCTTTTGCATGTTGTTAACATGGCATGGGTTTTTCTATAAATGTAGCTAATAAAATAAGTAGTGGTAAAGATCGTCAAGCCTATGCCATGTATTTAGGCAATTAATTGTGACTCAGATGTTATAACAATAAAAATGCAATGTAGCTTTCTAGATCTATTACTTTGCCTCACATGTTCATGATCAAATTTGGAAAACAAAAACAACATACGGTGCATTTTAAGTAATTAATCTTTTCTAGAAAAAAATCCTGCCCAAAAAACCACAGAGAGAGAAGATGATTATTCCTAGTGTTTGCATCTCCGCAGCATCAATCCTGAAACAAAATCAGACGCGAACAGGATAATAAAATCTATTATGTACTTCTTGACAATAACATTTTCTCAGAGTATCCAAAGGCCGGTAGTAAGTCCTTAACACCAGTTTTAGCCTAAATGTTGTCCATGTTCAAATAGCCCAATTGTCACATTACTATAGAATGCTCGTAAAGTGATTGATCGAATTAATTCTGTTTTATATGTAATGGGGCAATTAGAAGTTTGAAAACATAATTGACACTTGGATATTCACAGTCTTTCGCCACACTTTTGATAAGGAAACCCTCTTTACAATTATAATACTATTATGTTATCATGATACTGGAAATATAATTAGCACAAAAAAGATATCTCAATGAAGGAGCAAACTTACAGTCCAAAGCGAACAACTCCAGTGACATATGCTCTCCAATGTGTAAGAAGAAACATAGTACTAGTCACGACAAACACGAACAACATCCAATGAGGTAATTATCCCAGTTTAAGAGCGATAGCAGCTCCAGTAACAACAACAACCATTGATATTGCATCACAACCATGATCAAACAGTTCTCCCAGTGGTAAACTAGATCCTATTCTATACGAGCTTGTTTACCACCCACTGTATCCAGAGTCTGGTAAACAAATAATCCAATTAAGATGCAGACTCCATGATGGAACCTAAAGTTAAAAATGGTTTAAATATCTCTATGATCACATCTTAAACATATTCACCCTCATGGTCCATCATAACGAAAGTCAAAACGTTTCATTCGTCTGAATCGAATCGGTTAACCATCACACACAATAGGCTATCTGTTGACGAGTGGCGGTTTGTTAGAGGTCTTTAGATTGACATTTTAAGCTCAAATTGAAATGCTCAGGCACTTGCTATGCGATGTTAACAAAATGATCAACTACTGAACTAATGAACTCACTAGAAAGCGTGGCAATGCAGTCCTGTACCATCATAGGCAACTAATATAAACTATTTCGCTGGGCACTCTAGGCTATGTTTAAATGAATAGAAAACCCATTCTGACTTTGTGGTGAGCGAATTAACTTCATATTACTGTATAAACTGGATATGCCTGAAGATAAATTTGCCACCCTCTATAAACAGTGGCTTGTAAAGAGAGAGTATCTTGATCTTTGCCCGCTTGCGTTGACGTTCGGTCGCCACGCAACTATATGAGCAGACGCTGTGGTTCGCTGAACAAAACAATAAAAGACAGCAATAACAAATTATTTCCTGCATTATAATTCATGTCATTCCTGATGAGATAATAATACACTGGTCTATATATTTGTAAGCGTTTTTCAATAGTGAAAATGAAAGCAGTATGAGCTATATAAAAATCTTCATCGCATAGAGTTTGTCCAGAGAAAATATTTATTTGGTGATTTTCGTCTAAATGATGCCTAAATAAAAACACTTGGAAACGACACCGAGTGCACACAGCTTAACATTAAATGCTTGAGTAGCAAATTAATTTGAACTGATTTGACACATGCATTTGACTGCACGCATGCTTGACTGACTTTAATATGCAAATATTTTCCTTCGCTTATAATTAGGGATGTATGACATAAGCGACCGAATACGCCGCACTATACGATTTGACCTCTAATCTAAATTATATTTTTCTTGCACCATATTCGTTAAACGCTTTTAAATACATAACTAAAGCAATGTGAGTCGGCAAATTAAAACTAAGGTACATGAATCAATATATACACAAAGATCGCTTTGTTTGCTACAATAAGTAGATTGCCCTTTATTGCAACACAAAATTGTAGTGGCTACAACAAGCTTGTTTGATTGTACACACGGAATCGCACACCGAATGCAAAATATTAACATATATATAGTAATACAATGAATTACCTCCGATCTCGCTTGTGGTGGAAAATAGACCAGAACCAAGGTTGTAATTAAGTTTGTTAGCAATCCCAAGATTTTTATTGTATATTCGGCGCTAGTCATAAAGGTAATTTCTCGACAATCCATCGCCAAAAACCATCCATGTTTGGGTCCAATAATGTTGAAATATTGAATTGTATTTGTGTTTTGCCAATCTTTTCAGCTGGGATTCACTTAAGACTGCAACCATATTATCCCTGAAAAACCTTTTACAAACGTTGTCAGCAGGGTTGCCAGATTTCTTGAATAATTAAGCCAAACCATCATTAGTGCTGTCACAAAAACAAAGAAAACAAAAGGCAAATAAAGAGGAAAGGGGAGGGGGAGGGGAGGGGAGGGGAGGGGAGGGGAGGGGAGGGGAGGGGAGGGGAGGGGAGGGGAGGGGAGGGGAGGGGAGGGGAGGGGAGGGGAGGGGAGGGGAGGGGAGGGGAGGGGAGGGGAGGGGAGGGGAGGGGAGGGGAGGGGAGGGGAGGGGAGGGGAGGGGAGGGGAGGGGAGGGGAGGGGAGGGGAGGGGAGGGGAGGGGAGGGGAGGGGAGGGGAGGGGAGGGGAGGGGAGGGGAGGGGAGGGGAGGGGAGGGGAGGGGAGGGGAGGGGAGGGGAGGGGAGGGGAGGGGAGGGGAGGGGAGGGGAGGGGAGGGGAGGGGAGGGGAGGGGAGGGGAGGGGAGGGGAGGGGAGGGGAGGGGAGGGGAGGGGAGGGGAGGGGAGGGGAGGGGAGGGGAGGGGAGGGGAAATTTGGAAGGCTTGTATTTTTGTAAATAAGAATCGTTTTTCCCAAGAAGAGTTTTAATCTTAATTAACTGTCTCTTGGGAGTTGTATGCAAATTAGGTAACCGAGTAAATCAAGCATGCACAAAGCAGATTTTGCTCAAAATATGGACGTTTGTGCAACTTTTGAACGGCTTAAACTCAAGCAAATTTTTTGACATTTTTATACTGTGATACAACACAAGACATACTTTCCACCCGTGAAGTCATCATCTCTTTTAACACAACACCTGGGATTGAAAGCTTTAAATTTTTTAACTTTTCTCTTTTTTCAACACCATAAGTACCCAAAAAATCTGTTTCAATAAAAATCATCGTACACTGAGACGCTTCACGAAGTAGAGAGTGATTTCAAACTTGTTCAGTTTTTTTATACACCCTGTACCATTGCTATAATTAGTATGAGTATTGGATGGGTTTATTTGAGACTCCTACTCCTTCGTACTGACTAATTGTGGAAATTCAACTAAGAAATATCAAAAGATGTGAGAGAAGGATATGGTTATTAGGAAACTCTCACTTCTTCGTACCGACTGAATATGCAATACCAAGTAAAAAATAGCAAAAGAGATGAGAGAAGGAATTGAATAACGAGAGCTTGCTAGTCTTCAGTCTTTTGATAATCTGGGCCAACCAGAAGATACACGCTCAGCCGCCGAGCTGACATGTTTCGCAATGTACCCTCAATAATTACTCCACCTTGTTGATTAAAACGCATCAAATCTTCTGTGCATGTGTGTGTGAAATTTTATTCATTCATATTCAACTTTACAGGCCTAGGCTCTAATAAATGAATACTAAATTTATCATCTTGCTTGCATGTCGCTGATATTACAAGGAACCTATAAATGTAATTTTAAAAAATTATCAGCGAAATCTATTTTTGCAACGAATAAACATTTGCCAATAAAGCAGGCAAATTTTTATCTAGATACCCATATTTATTGAATTATAGTTACATGTCAAAAAAAAAATAATTCTTAGCTTTCTGAGTACGTCTATTAAATCTGATGTGCACTAATTATAGAAAAATAGACTGTACAGTGGAACTGGTATATTCCTTAACATGAAGAAACATGATTTATTTATTTTGAAAGTATATAGGGTCCCATATAGAATTTACAAAATTGAGATTTTTAGATTTTTGCCTGAAATTGTGGATATTAATTATTTTTCAAAGGACCAAGAATATCAGAACAATATAAAGCAGTACCTAAGTGGTTAAAGAAAAAAATAAAATTTTTGGTGACGGTCGTTACCGTGGCAACATGGACGAAAATGAAATATTGTGAATTTTATGGAATTTTAGTACCAACATTTCTGATGGGTAACCAGACTTTAAGTTAAACATTATATAGTGTGACGACCGTTACCAGAATTTTTTTCTTAAATTTGTCGACTGCTTCACCACGCAAGATTTTCTCTGTTCGTTCAAAAATAAAAGTTAATTATAATTTAAGGCACAAATTCGCAATCCTCATATTTTTTTTCAAAACTCACCTTAAGAAATTGAATAGAAAAGCATCGCTTCTGTTAATATTAAGGAATTCGTCCGAGTCTATTTATGCATGTTTTATCCACTAATAATATTTTTACAAGATTTTAAATGTCATTGTCAGAGATACTCTGATATGCACTCAAAGTGTTTCGATCATCAATTTTGTCATCACAAAATTTTACCCCGTTCGTGTATGATTATTTTGTCCTTTACTTAATAGCGCTTGGCAATTAATATACATGTGATTCACATTTTTGTATTGTTTAAGCCCATCTGATTGGTTATTGTGATGTACACTGCATCCCAGAATCATATATAATGATGGCAATATTTAGCAAAATTTACTCTATTTTTCCCAAATATCTACGTCGCTCATCCAATTCTTTTCATAAAACCGCCGCTTTGGGAACGATATTCGTAAGTTTTCCTTGGTATTAATTACTGTTCCACAATTTTAAGCGAAGCATGTAGGATAAATTTGAAGTAGGATAAATTTAAAAGAGAAAATCAAGCTTGACTGCTTATTTCGTTACTGTTAAGCATATTTCGTTCAAAACATCGTCAATGCAAATACATATGTATGCAAATAAATATGTAAATACATAAAGTAGCATGCCCAACACATTTGATATTTTATACAACCATGCAGCACCATATATATGACTATGATAGCATATTGCAAACACTGGACTGGACTTTGGATTCGACTTTGACTTTAAAATGGACTATCGACTTTGGACTGGACTATTGACTTTGGACTGGGCTTTCCCATCCTCTAACGCATCTCATTCTGGAACAGCATCCCTAAAATATTTGCAATAAATGCTAGAGTGACGACCGTTACAAGAATTTTTTTCTTAAATTTGTCGATTACTTACGCAATGTTCATATTTTTTTCAAAATTCACCTTAAGAAACTGGATAGAAAAGCATCCCTTCTGTTAATATTAAGAAATTCGTCGGAGTCTATATATGCATGTTTTATCCACTAATAATTAAGTCTGGAAATGTCATTGTTTGGGATACGCTCATGTACATTTAAAGTGTTTCAAACATTTGTCGTAACACAATTTACCCCGTGTGTAATTATTTGTCCTTTTCTTCTATAATACAGCTATGTAATATACATGTGATTCACATTTTTGTTTTCTATGAGCCCATCTGATTGGTTTTTGTGATGTACACTGCATTACAGAATTATATATGCAAATCTAATTTTCGTGAGATAACCAAGGCAATATTTAACAAAATCTAGTCGATTTTGCCCAATTATTCTACGTCACTTATCCAATTCTTTTCATAATAACGCCGCTTTGGGCGCAATATTCTTTGTTTTTCTTTGTTTTTTGGTCTTAATTACTGTTCCAAAATTACATCTAAAGCATAATATAAGAAATGTTAAAATAACATAAATTTGAAAGAGAAAATCAGGCTTGACTGTTTATTTCGTTACTGTTAGGCATTAGTCCTGTGTTTACAATATGTCCTGGAGGAATGACATATCCACAGCACTTCAAAATTCAATATCTTTTTTCCATCTTTTCAGACGACCTGCATATTACAATTTAGTATAGTCACAAAAGCGAAAAATGAAAATTATCTTTTCTGATTGCTTGCCCTGGAGGCCGGTGATTATTACAAGATAATCACATAAGCGGTTTTTAAAATGGCCACACAGCCAAAAAGCTAAAAACCTTAAAATAAATTTTTCTTTTGAGAAAAGTAAGAAAAATTTTTTTAAAGAATTTTCTTAAGAAAATTTTCTTAAGATTAATTTTCTTGTATCCAGGAAGTGTTTCTTGATATCCTGTAGGAAATATTTTCTTAAAATCACCAAAATATATTCTTATTTCAATAAGAGTTATTTATTTTGAAGAGTAAACTTCATGATATAAAAAATACATAACTTTAAACAAAAAAGCACTCTGACTTCTGGGATGTTTTCCAGCGCATAAACTAATATATATTGCTCGTTTTGTCAATGCGACAGATGTTTTTAAATATGAAAGTATTATTGTAATTTTTCACCTATGTAATTATACTAAAACAATTATTCCCCTCAGGCACAGTGATTATCGGTTAATATTCACCTCGACTTCGTCCAGTGAGTATTCACCGATAAGGCGATAATCGCTTCGCTTTCGGGGAATAATTGTTAAATAATAGTTATGATACGAGCGACGGATTTTTATGGGTATTTACAGTAGAAAGTGCGCAGCACGAGCCCTTTTTAATATCCATGCACATCCATCCCTCGCAATATAACGTACTTAAGAGCGAAAATCATGATTAAACAGACTACAGAACCTTGGGGCTTAAAAATGTATACATGTAACCGAATAATGTAATGTGGTTGCTAGGTAGTGTCATTCATTAGTTATGAATTTACAAATAATGGAAGAATATTTTGTTTGGTCATAGAGCACACTACAAAACAGAGCTTGAACTCAAATGTAATAAATACATCACAAAACTCTGTCTCAATTGATCATGCAGGATATATGCCACTGCGCAGTTAATATCATTATGAAGAAACAATGTATCATGAGGTAAAATGTCAGGTAGTGGTCAATGTATGCTTGAAAATTATTACTGTTACTCCTAAAATAATTTTAAATTATCAAACCAGACATTTTAATTTGAACCTCGTGACCAGTCATTCAATACATGAATATTTTCCTCACACGAGATATAGTGCAAAAGTCGAGTGCAGAGCTGAAGCGTGGTATAAAAGTCAAATTCCACCCACCAACGTCATACTCGACTACTCTACCAACGCTGTATCTCCAACGTTGTATTCTTTTGCGGATCTTTTGCGAGTTAAAAATGGCGGAGATCATAGTATTGATATGCAGTAAAAAGGCGAAGAAATTGCATGCACGTGTATTAGACGGCAGGCACGCCAAACATACAATGAAGTCAACACGAAATTAAATGCTCTCAAAACATTTTCCAAGAACATTTTAGGACGCAGTGAAGAATGGCTCAATAAAATCTAGCGACGTTTTTATGCTGTATGTACTATATAATTTATATAACACCTTTCGCTTTGGTATTTCGTTGAAATGCTACAACTTGGTATTGTATACCTAATTCACTTCGCTCTTGTTTTAAAAAAAAACAGGATATAAGGATAATATGATAAATCATGATACATAATCAAAAGTGCAAATAAATCGAAAAAAATGATCACCTCAATAGGCATCCTTTGCTCCACAATGGATTGTAATACTAGCGGGATTGCATTTTGCTCCAAAGACACGGCAAGTGAAAGGAGGACTTTTCGCTCTAAGGTAATTGTGGAAATTTGATTTCAATTTGTGTTGAACCTTCTTATCGAAACAATCCCCTTGGTAATAGAACGACTGCGACATTTTCAGATTTCCGCTTGAGGGGTCTTGGCGTGCTGCAAACAAACAATATTTGTTTCTTGAATAAATAGATTTGCAGGATGATTGAGTTACTCTACATTGAACAAGGTTTTAAAATCTCTACTGCATATAGCGTAATGCGTGGGACATTAAATTATCGTTGAAAAAAATCATGCTGGAAAACAGTTATAAACAAAAGTGAGAGAATCATTCAAACCCATCCAACAAAACTTTAGTTTATTGAATTGGAGTAATATATTAATAGGATTGCTAGTCGGGTAAAATTAAAAAAAGATCGTTACAGTCAGCGTACAATAAAATGCATAATATGTTTCAGCATATGCTGTGGTTTTTGTACTGGTTATTGGGCACGCCGGATAAAACAAATTCCGAAAATGGACATCTTGCTTTCTCGATATTCAAGAAAAAACAAGCAATTCAGCACCGGGAATATCAACAATGTAAAATGTCAATTACGTAGTTTGTTTTATTTCCTGAAGTTATCTGCTTGCCCTGTTTAATCAGCAGGCATCAAGAACTGACTTCGCGCTTACTTCGATCTACAGGGTTTTCCACAAAAGTAGAGACAAATCTGAAATCACTCTCTGTTTCGCGAAGTGCCTCAATTTACGATGTTTCCCATTAAAATAGATTGCTTTGCTACTTATAATCTAAAATAAACCGAAAGAATGAAAAATTTAAAACTTCAATACCCGGGCGGTTCTTTCTTTTACGGAATTTAAATATGCCTTGCGCGCAAAACTTAAATGCTTAAAAGTAATTTTGACTTGGTAGATGGAAAATTTGTCTGGTGTTGTATTGCTGTACAAAATTTCAGAAAATTTGCTCGAGTCTCGCGAAATTAGCTTTGTCCATGTTTAATTTTATGTATGTATTTAGTTAATTTGCATACAACTCCCAAGGGATATTTAATTAAAATTGGAACATTTCTTCAGAAAAACGATTCTTATTGAGAAAAATATACGTTCGCACGACGTTTTGAATGGCTCAAACTCAATCAAATTTCTTAAAATTTTGAACAGCAATAAAACACTTTACACATTTCTTACCTACCAACTCAAAATTACTTTTCATTTAGTCTTCACCGTAAGTACCCAAGCAATGTATATTAATAAAAAATTTCATACTTCAAGCCGCTTCACGAGGTTGAGGGCCGTTTTAAATTTGTCTACTTTTTCATACACCCTGTACAATGTAGAAATTTATATTTTCTTTTTAGAATGTACATAACAAGAACAACACTTTAAGATAGGTAAATTGTGCATTATTAAGAAGATAAATAAGGTTAAATTTCAGTAACAATTTCCTTCCATTACCAGAAGTTAGTGTCAAAATAGTTCACAGCTTTCTTGGTAATTTGCATACGTAACATACACAATGGGACACAATTAATGTTACTGCCATGGTTTTCGTACACATCTTTGTGTGATTAATTTCTTAAAATAAGTCAAATTACAAATGTGTTTAAATGCCACACCTTAGTGTGTAATGGAGCTTAGTACAATGGAGGTTTTCGCGCAATTATTCATCATAGCGTCGAATATTGCCCGAAAATTCACCGCTATGCCGAAAGACATCAGTTTTCTTTGGGTGCTCCGGTTTCCTCCCACGCACAAGGAAAGTTGATGAAGAAATTAGGTAAAATGGATCCACATTGGCATACGGTATTATGGTGACCTTGCCCTTGCAGCGAAGGTAAATGATATAAAATTAAAAGTATATATACAGGGTGTATCAAAAAAAGGTAATCGAAATTTACAGTGCTCGAGCGCGTTTATCATACAATCTACAGAAATCATTCTTTCGCAGGCGAAAAGACCAGGCTTTTAGCTTTCAATTGTCATCATTTTTGTGAAATTTCAAGAAAGATTGGGCAAATACGAATCAAATGAAAATAGCCGGTCAAAATCGCATATTTTCACCGTTGGGGGTTTATTGAAAATCTGTTGAAATTTTAACCCATTAGGGAATTAAATTACAAATTTAATTGACCAATTTTAGCTTAGGTAACAAGGGCAGATTTCGTTTTAAGCCAATCAGCGCGTTTGTTTACATTTTCACTCTCCACCAATCAGAGCGCTTTAAATTTGAAAACATAAACAAAAGGAGCGAGAAAATATTGTCGCATTCTAAGGCCTCCGTGAGCTACAATATTTACTTTTTTTATCTAAAACCAAAAGGATATATTAAAACAGGAATATATCTAAAATTCTGTCGTGGGACTTTTCGTAATTCGACCTAGAACGCGAAATATCGATGTTTTAATTTATGTCATGATCGCGCTCTATTGCGTTAATTGCAATAATATATAATTGACCCGATGAGTCATTTTGGGATATCGTAGCCGTGAATATCCGGTACTTATTCGCCGGAGGCAGTGCGCATATGCAATTAACAGTTACCTTCAGCATCGATTCTATGGGATGCCTGATCTTTGCCACATTCGAATTCGTTGCAACAAACTATTTATGGCTCTTTCATCGACCTCTTCTCCGGACTGAACCTCGAGCTCATCAGCGCCATCATCATTGCAGTCATCTGTTTCGCTTTCTTCGTCACTTTCTCGTTCGTTGTCTTCCACAGTTTCCTTAAGGTCGTGGTGGAACACAGCGTCGTTTGCCACCTTGCCAAGGTCTTCAATCTTTTGCTTCAACGTCGATTCACAAATGTTACAAACACTGATGTCCGGCAAGACGCATTCAATGTGGAATGAATGGCCACAACCGCGAAATACTTTCCACAGGGGACTTTGTCTGTTACACTCAAGTAAATCGCATTTTCTATGGTGTAAAACAGTAAAGCTTAGGTGAGTTACTTCTATTAAATTTCGTACAGTATTTTAAATCATGAACTGTCAATATATATTTTATATATAATTCACAATAAAGGTATAGTGGATTTTATTCAGTAGTCCCGTTTGATTCACTATTCAATTATCCAACATTCCTATAACCTTTAGTATTTTGTAAAAGTCCCACTATATACACCAACCTCGATCCCAGGGCCTTTTCTAAAGTGGAGGGAGGGAAAGGCCCTGGCACCGGCTGCTAACTTATGCAATTCCATTGGTCTATAACCTTACTCAGTTAATTTATCCAAAACCATATATCTGTATATCTGCGTGGAAAAAAAATACAAGTAAAATTAAACGCCTTGTTAAGGCGCTGCATTACGTGTTTTTTTCTAGACACTTCGATGTATCGGAAAAAAATCGCATATACAATCATCGCGTTAATTTATTCAAAAACCACGATTCGTGGTTTTGAAAGCCAGCCGGTGCCAGGGCCTTTTCCCTCACTCTAAAAGGTCCTGGGAACGAGGTTGTATTTACACTTCATGTGTAACTATCCTAAGTTAAACACTGGTAATGGTACTGATCTTTTATTTTCAATTCAATACAATATCTGATTTATCATCAAATAATAATATTTTTACTCACCTATAAACTCTCCCCCTCCCTGCCCCTACTAAGTCAATAAATAACATTTAAATAATATTTAATTACTGTACCTTGTAGGATTTGGAGCTTGCTGAACAGAGGTGAAACCAAGAGGCAAGACTCGATTAGTTACAATATTTTCTCCAAGCAAATTTGGCAGGTGCCACTTTGTAATGTTTTTGGGTTGTCTAATAGCTCGGGATTGCTGGTTTGCCATGTGAGGGTGATTATGAATACATTCAAACTTGGTGGTGAGGAATTTTGCAGCCTTTGTTTTCAAGGCATTGATTCCCTTGGCACTGTAATTGAATCTTTTAGGTGGCACAAAGACAGACTTGACAGAGTGTAATTCATGCTTGCATGCATCAATTTCTTTAGCCTTCAATGCAATCTGCTCTGCTGAATCAGTCTCATTAGTTCTTGCCCGTAAGATGGAGTGAAAGTTTTCCACAGGATATTCATCGAAGGCCACAAGATACTGACGCAAGGTTTCAAACATGGAGTGAGCATTATCTTTCCAGTGCTTAAACAAGGACAGCATAATGAGTAATACTTTGTTGTAGTGGCGTCTGCAAAATACAGTGCACATGATCCAACAGTGAAGTAATGACTGGCAGTATTGATCAAAGTTGTTGCACTTGAGGATGATGGAATAAATGCTCAATAATAGGGGAACATAATTGTCAAGCAGATTTACCAAGGTGAGGTACTGGACATCCTTACACTTGTCAAAGACTGATAAAATTGTGTCTCGAATAAGTGTCCATCCTACATAAATAACCTCTAGCAATAATGATATTTGCCAAGCTTTAGGTTTTTTTGCTAGCTTTGCCTTTTTCCCAAATAAGAATGAGTATAAATCAGCAAATATTTCATGAAATATAAGCAATACACATTCTCTTGCATTCAGAGAAATATGTAAGGGACCAATAAGAGAAACAACATTCTGGAGAGCTGAAGGCAAGAATGGAGCTTTGGAGTAGACCAATCTTCGAATACAGAATTGCATTGGCCAGTCACCGATGAATGGAGTAATAAAGTGATCAAGGTATAGTTGTAAACCACCAGATAGCATTTTGTTAACAGCAGTTAGAACATCTTCACATGACTTCAGTGACATTTCAATACTGTCTACAAGTTTCGTGTTATCCATGCACCTCATCTCATTTAGTTCAGTTTGTTGATAGTCGTGGGTCACAAGCCTCTGACGCTCAGACTCAGGACTAAAGTATTTGGCCACCACCCAGTCAGGCATATTTTCTGAATATGTCTTGGATATTTTGTGCATATTGGTTGAAATAAAGCATTTCATTTTAGAGATTTCCACAGGGGATTTTGGCACCAAATCTACTTTCTCCTGGTGCACTGCTTTTATTTTGGGGAACACCTTTACAAGCAAAGTAGACATGTGTATGGCATTTGTTTGTTTCTTAGTCTCTGGTCGATGCATGGTGTGAATATTGTGGTAGTCGTCAATACAAAATATTAAGAACTGCTCATTTTCTACTGCCGATTCAATAAAGCTAGCAACAGTACTTGAGTGTGATGCTGAGGAGGACTTTGCTTTGGCTTGTACTGTGTGAGGATGTGCTGCAATACCCAGATTTCTTAGTGACTGGAGTCCTTGTTCAGTTATACCAAACTGCTTAAGTGTTCTCGACAAGGCTACTTGGAATGCATTACACCTTTGGGACTGTGAATATATCATGATGTATATTACAACCATTGTTCGCAATTTGCTAAGGTGTTTGCGCTCAGTGGACATTTGATCCGAACATATCGCATCATTTATGCAGTTGTAGAGATTCTGAGCACCAGCATCCCTGCATAATTTTTCAAAAACAGTGGGGTCCATTTCTGGCTGTGGTAGACTGGCAATGTGGAATCGAATTTTGATGAGGTCTTCCCTAAAGTTGGGACAGAATGATGCTCTTGCAAGAAGAGATGCATATTCATCTGCGGGGAGGAAAACACCATCCACCGTTTGGCACTCTTTCTCTGTGACATTTGGCAACTTGGACATGTACAAATCCTGGCTTTCTGTGCTGGCTGCTTGGCTGGGCGAACTTAAGGTGATTGTTGTTGCATTGCTAGTTTGACTATCATCATTTTGTAGATCATCTTTCCGTATTCTTTCAGACTCATCTGCTGCTGGTGTGACATCACTGCTGGTACTTTGGCTACTTGGCTGTTCTTGCTCGATGTCATCAGACTGTTGACTGGTATGGTATTCAGTTGAAGTTGATCACTCAGTACTCATAAACTATATGGTGGTAATGGTAATAGTATATTTTAATTAAATATATTAATTGTTACAGTTATGAGCTAATTTGTAACAAGGAGACAACTTAATATTCTAATTATATGACTACTGAACCCTTCTTCTTCAGACCACCTGACCACACTTGAGGTAATTTTTTATAATTGCATCATTAAAGGTCAGTGCTCAAGGTCCAGGGGATAGAACTGGTTCTCATCATTAAAATGACACTGATGATAGTAACATAATAACATTAAACCTGATACAATAGGCTTTTTGCTTATGCCTATCAACTGCAGTGAAACCCCTAATTTGCTGATCATATATGGCACCTGGCAAATTCTTTGTGCCACATTGGCTGGGCATAGGTGAGCCAGCAGAGTATCTGGTTGATTAAATGTGTTCATGCCAAACCCAAAGAAGCATTCGTTACTTAGGGAAATTTTGCGAGAACCCAAGACTGGAAGTTGATATGAGACATATACAATTTTCCATTTTAAACCCACAAAACCCACACTTTGGAAACTTGCACATATCTCATTGATGGGATATTTCCATTAATGATATTTAACATTCACATGCATTGGGTTTTTAAAACCCACTGACATAAATGATTGCATGGGATTTTTGGCTCTTGTAAGATTTTTCTGTGTTAGGGCTCTATTATCCTATTATCCTATTATCATAGATTAGTAGAATAGTGAGCATGTTGGTGAACAGAAAATAAAACGTTTGACATAGCAGACTTAAAATTTCCATACCTGGTTGCGCTGTAAACTCTTTTTCACATCTTCAAGTTCATTTTTTGGAAAGAATTTTGTTATTCTTCGATTTGTCGAACATATTTTTAGGCATGTCGAGCAAAGATGGTTTATTTTATGTCGACATTTTTTGCCCAATTCTGCCTCGATGTGTTGCTGTAAAGCACTTGCCACAGTGAGGAAACCACGGGCCTGGAGATTGACAATTTTACCCTCGTCTTTTTTCGACCATGTTTCGTGAAAAGGATTTTGGCAAGCCTTTTTAAATTTTGGCATTTCGTCGCTCTTTGAGGTTAAACACCAAGTTTTTTTTGAAAATCAAAAAGTGGAAAACATTTGCATTCTTGTCCGCACCTTTTTCCCGAGAAATGCACACAATTTAGGGAAATCCCCGACTAGAAACATTTTAGTATGCAGTTAGCGAGAAATACATCGCTCAAAATTTCTGCCTGATTTCTTTTTTTAATTTTGTGCATAAACCGCGTTAATAAAATTCCTTTTAATAATCCTATGCTGAAAAATAAAGACAGAAAATATCTTGCGAAAACCTCGCGCCGAATTTCCCAAAATGACTCATCGGATCAATTATATATTATTGCAATTCACGCAATAGAGCGCGATCATGACATAAATTAAAACATCGATATTTCGCGTTCTGGATCGAATTACGAAAAGTCCCACGGCAGAATTTTAGATATATTCCTGTTTTAATATATCCTTTTGGTTTTAGATAAAAAAAGTAAATATTGTAGCTCACGGAGGCCTTAGAATGCGACAATATTTTCTCGCTACTTTTGTTTATGTTTTCAAATTTAAAGCGCTCTGATTGGTGGAGAGTGAAAATGTAAACAAACGCGCTGATTGGCTTAAAACGAAATCTGCCCTTGTTAGCTTAGGTAGTAAACTTCTAGCATTTTATTAGTGATTTTAATTGTTTCTCGTGACAGATAAATGATTAATGAAATTTTCTTTTCTTTTTCGCTGCCCTAGTAATGCTCAGAGGTCAAAATATGCGATTTCATTTGATTCGTATTTACCCAATCTTTTTTCAAATTTCACAAAATGATGACAATCGAAAGCTAAAAGCCTGGTCTTTTCGCCTGCGAAAGAATGATTTCTGTAGATTGTATAATAAACGCGCTAGAGCACTGCAAAGTTTGATTACCTTTTTTTGGATACACCCTGTATAATAAACACTTACCAACACAATCTGGCCATTCTTGTCTTTTACTTATTAATACCTGATGAAATCCTCTCCAATACTTCCATACCCCTCGATAACAAAAGTATGTGCCCTCTGGCTTGTATGAAAATTCGTAGCCATCTTGACAAAACGGATTACAGTATGTTGCCACTCCACCTTCAAAACATGCGAGGGCACCATTTTTTGGTGCGGTTCGCGTGTTACAAAGTTCTAATGTAAAAATAAAGAAACAAACCCATCAGATATTCATTCTGTACAAAATAAATATCGTAAAAGAATATTAATAAGAAACATAACTTGTACTAGACCGTGTGGAAAAGAATTAACTAATAATTGAATGCGAATACGGAATGGAGGTCCGTACTGGAAAAATATGCTGTCGAGGTCAACAACAGTAGAGAAATTACACGCGACATTAAAGGAAATAAATAAATTATTTACCGTTTAGGTCGCTCCGTATTGGAAACGTTTTTGAGACCGAGACCAATTATTTTTCCAGTACGGACCAACCTAAACGGTAAATAAATTATTTAATTTTTTTTTAAAGATCGCTTGTAATTTCTCCGCTTTTGCTGACATTCTTAAAATTGTTGTGGCATGTTGAAGCTGACACTGGCTCGTTTTCATTTTCATAATAGAATTCACTCTCACTATGAGAGCTATCATTAAAGAACAGTTTTACTTTACATTAAAATTAAGTCGTTTAAAAAATTTAAATACCCCTTTGTAAACAAAAAAATGTCGCTAAAATAACTCTTTGGCCCCCGGGCAAAAATATCGAAAAAGCCGCCTCTCCTGCAGCCAATCAGATTGCAGGAAATCACAAAATAACTCCAGTTGTGCACTAATAAAAAAAAATAAGAAATCTTTTCCAAATTCACCACTGCAAATAGGAAAAGATCTCCACTTCAGATTAAAATACTGACTTTCAGAAAAGGAGACTTTCGTTGAAATTAGAGTGCAAACTTGGCACGTCCCAGCGACTGTTTGTTTTTTGTGGGTAGCTGCGTGATATCGGTAAGAATTTCTATGTGAGGTAAGCCCTTTGCATCTCTAAATACCAAGAAAATTGCCCTATCTATGACTCAGAATAATTGAAGTGCAATATGCGTAAAAACATTCTGCAAACGTAATGTCCGTCACATCAGAGCTACCCCAAATCTATTCGTAATTGGTCACCTTCATGTGTACCCATTTTTAGGCTTGTTGTATCATGAAATATTGAAATTGAGCGAGAATAAAGAAAGCCAGACTAACGCATTCATTGCACGCTTGTTTTTGTTACATAACGGATTTATAATTCATTTATAGCTGAAGTGCCATTTTATCAATTGGACTTACCACAAAATTTGTAAAATTAATATTAACATAAAATTCAAATTCACTTCTGTCTTTAAGCTTCCCATGCTTCAGTGCTGATGTCCCATAAGCTGAAGGCATTGAATAAGATCCCGAAGGCCTCAAATAAGATTCCGAAGGCTTCAAATATGACCCCGTCTACACGTATCCGGATTCGTTTGTATCCGCAAACATTTAGTTGCGGTTACGCTTAGCGTCCACACGTATCCGGTGAAAACGCCGACCGTAACCGTAAACTTTTGAAAACGGCCTCCAGAGTGGAAACTTTTGAAACGCAACAAGTCCGGATACGTGTGGACGCGCGTAACCGCAATCTTTTGAATACGATTATGCAAATCAATGAATTTTGATACCCGCCCACGGTAAAGTTTAAAGTCCAGTCTATTTGAACGTATGCTCGCGCGTGCGTTGTCTTGGTGATTTCTTACAGCAAAATGGCGCCTCAGAGCCAAACTGTTGTCTCAATATTTACCGGGAAATTTCAAGTATTATCGCCTATATTCAATTAAATATTGCAGTGTTTCAATACCAGGCTGACTATGAAAGGATGCAAGCGACCTTAGTACGGCTTCTTTCAATGCCATTGCCAGAAATGTGTCCGTTAAACGTCTAAACAAAAGGCGCCAAGCACGAACGTGAAGATTTTGGGTTAAAAATTGAAATCAGTAAGGCAAACAGATGCTTGGTGGACTGGTTTTGTCAACCAAATTGTCAATCCTGAGGAGTGGAGGGAAAATTTTCGAATGAGTCGAGTCTCATTGCACAGGTTGACTGAAGAATTAAGACCATACATTGAAGAAAAAGACACCGTGATGAGATCATCAATTGATCCTGTTAAACAAGTTGCCATTACTTTATATTATTTAAGTGATGAAGGTCGTGTCCGTAAAATCATATATGATGGCGCTTGCTCTCTAAGCAGTATAGGGTATTTGTATCGCTTTCGCGGATATGTGTGGACGCTCGAGAACGCAACGAATTCGGATACGTGTGGACGCGTAAAGTTTTGAATCCGCAACAAAATGTTTGCGGATACAAACGAATCCGGATACGTGTAGACTGGGGCTAAGATTCTAAAGGTTTCAAATAAGATTCCGAAGAGTTTAAATAAGATTACGAAGTCTTTACATTCTTCAGAATCTTATTCAAAGTCTTCGGAATCTTATTTACGGCCTTCGGAAAAGGATTCCGAAGGCTTTAAATAAGATTCTGAAGGCTTTAAATAAGATTCCGAAGGCTTTAAATAAGATTCCGAAGGCTTTAAATAAGACTCCACGTCGGATCAGCTGCGTGCGCGAAAGTTCATTAATCGACCGCGATAATTGACGAATGTCGCCAGCGGTTGCACATAATAAAACAATATGGCAGTGTCACAGTGATATGGGTACAACCGTGTTTTGTGTATCCCCATACCCATATCACTAGCAAATATGTCACAGCGGACTTAGACGTAAGCGTACTGGTTTTGCTACATTAAACTTTACTAGCAAAAGGTGCTATATTTAAGACTATTCTCACTCACTGGGACTGTATCTACTTCACCAAATTTAGCTAAAGCGCGAGTAATGATTGTCGCGCTACGCGCTCCCTCTTTAGCTAAATTTGGTGAAGTAGATACAGTCCCGGTGAGTGAGAATAGTCTTAAATATAATACCTTTTGCTAGTAAAGTTTAATATAGCAAAACAGTACGCTTACGTCTAATTCCACTGTGACATATTTGCTAGTTATATGAGTATAGGAATACACAAAACACGGGGGTACCCATATCACTGTGACAGCGGCGTTCTCTAAAGTTCCTAAATTCACCGTAGAGGAAGTATTAGCCAGAGGCAAAACAAAAGAAGTGCGTGTTCGAAGTGTTGACGAAGTTATTAAGAGCTCTACAGATCAGCTTAGCTGTCTACGGGAATCTACAGCCAATAACTACGACTTTATAGGTGAAGCAAGGAAGGAATTGTTTAATTTTAATATCTATGTATCGTAGGTATGAAACAGGATCAGACAGAACGGAGAAAGTGTTAAAACTAAGCACTCTTGTGTGGTCCATAATATGTTCGGAAGTCATTCTATGGCTAAAAGGCATACAAAGGCGAATGCTGGATAATCAAAGAGCACGTGATCCTTGGAGCATAGAAATAAAACGCGATCTACCCGAACAAGTATTTCAGCACATGCGAGATGCTATAAAGGGAAGCTCTACCGCCTTTTGAGTCTCAATTCAAACACATGAACTAAAGTTTATAAACACAAATCACCTCTTGCGCGATCTTTCAATATTATGCGGTATGCCATCAAGCGAGATAAGTGCAAAACTTCAGAAGAGCTTTGGAGGTAAACGGAAACGATTTACAGCAAAAATTTTGGTTTGGGGCACAAAGCCTTTTGTTATCTCATATGACAAAAAGAAATGCAAAATAACATTAACATGTCGATATGGTTGTTGGAATAATTTTAGTTATGGATTTCATGAATAAAAACATCTTAAAGAATGCTCCATTATAGTTATGAGTTTTGTTGCACATGAGAAATAAATCTCGTATTTGTCTCTGATGGCGTGAGTACATGACAAATACGATAATTGTTTCATCGTAGGCTCTCAACCAATGAGAATGCGAGAATATACTGCAATGAATAATAAATAACAGATATTCTTATATAGTTAAGACCAATAAATAACTATTTTGTAAATTAGGCTAAAAAGCTTAATAAATTAAGTTTAAATTGCGGAACCGCTGAGTATTTTTACAAAATACAAATTAGTAAAAAGTATTTTTACAAAGTACAAATTAGTAAAAAGTATTTTTACAAAATACAAATTAATTCTTTTGTTTTGTCTTCTACGTCAACAACAACTCTGGCTAATACCGGATTACTTCCGGTGACTCAACAAGCAACTAAACTAAACCTTTACAATATGACCATGCTTAACATTTTCACTAATAAGGGTCATAAAGTTGCCACTACTCAGGCTGCATGCCTCACAATCAGTTTTTTCCAAGCCACAATAACAATCTTTGTTGTCATTAAGAGCCAATGGTGGAATATAAACACATTTACTTTCATTGTGGGGACAGGGTTTATGGCTTTGGCTGGGCAACCATATTAACATGATATATTCATGTCGAAAAATCTCTTTCCATCTATTCTGATAAGTGGTGTTTGCTTTGAGCCTTAACAAAACTAAATGTTTAAATTGGATTCTCTGCCTTCCATAGTAACAGTAAGTAGGCCTTGTTTGTATTTGTCATATACTTGCTTAGCATGCAAGAGGACCACATTCCCAATTGTCTAAATAGTGGGATTAACAGAATTTCGGAGAAATAATTCATTTGCATGATAGTACTCTCGAGCCAACACAGTCAATTTGTCAATGTCTGCTTGCTCTATGTCGTATCTTTTCATAAATGAGCAACCGTCGCGTAGCCTTAGACCTGCATAGTGAAGCGCTAAAATTGCTTGCGTCTGTTTTTTACTGTTACTTGGCAGTTTTAAGAGAGCTAAAATGTTGAAAAGTGGCGGCAGAATGCTCGGGACTCCTTCCCTGCGAACCGATATTGCAAATCAGTTTGCCTACCCTGAGTTTCATCAAACCACTTTTTAATTTGTTGGCTAATCGTCCTACATATACACTGCGACTCACGATATTAGTTTTATAAGATATTTATGCCGTACGTGTTCAAAATGAGCATTACTATTCGTTAAAACTTACGAACATCAAACAAAGTTGAGAGAAGTTGTTGTCGATGTTGATAATTGATGTTAGTCACATGACTGAAAATATATGGCGCTGTTCCATATCTCAGGCGGACCACGCTATTAGTTTTAAGAATATGATAACACGATAAGACGTCGTTTGTAACTTAATTGGAAGTGGAAACGACATTCTTTAACCAAAAACAGCATAGGTAACAACAAGAGAATGTTTCAGTTAGAAAATAAACGAACTTGGTGTCATAGTTGAAGGATTATTTAAAGAATACGTGGAACGGCGGAAAAGAGGGATTCTGGACTTTTAAAATAGATAAGAATGGGAGGTAATAGGCGTTTGAAGGAGAACTGTTCGTAAATTATCATGATGAACTTCTATCAACACTTTGAGAAAGTTTGCTTTGCCATATATCTTCAAAACTAGCAATGATGGACTCCTGATAAGCAATAATAATTCTAAAAGTACCTCCACTGGTGTCGTGGATTAAACGTTTGGAACTGGATTAAGGCAAAAGAATGCTTGAGAACACAACGGAAGTTTGTCCATTTGACGGGCAGACGAAATAAGTATGATAAAGCTTGGAAAATGCATGCATTGGTTAGATTATTGATATTCAATGATGATATGTGACAGGCGAGGCTAATGAGTCAACAAAAAAGTGGTAAAGTAAACGAGTTCTGCTGGCAACAGCGGAAATAGGGATCAGAGGTCTTTTTTGCACATTTAGGCACATATGAAGACATGTTGGTTGCTAATAATACGGATATAAATGATCGTTCTAACAATTCTTTGGCAGGTACCTAAAACCTTTCATCAGAAGTTCCTTTTCCCAGCATTAGGGCATCACGCTTGGCATAAAATGCAGCAAATTCGGCCAAGTTGGACTGTCATTGCGTTCAGCGGTTTCGCCCATGAGCAAAATAAAATCCAAGATGGCGCCGACCAGGAGTACAGAATATTGATCATTTAGGAGCTTACTTTTTATCTCGTTTGTGGAACTCAAAACGTACCACCTCGCAACATCATCGAAAAACAAATAGTCTGAGAATCGCCACGATAGATGATGTAATTTTGCATAGAATCTGGCCCTTTTGGCTAATTTTATATCATTGTAGTTGTGAGTTGTGCTCTTTATAATTGGGAATATTATATCATGATTTTCCCCCTGTCCATATTAATTTGTATTTATTGGTGTCATTGCAAACATGTGTAATATTCATAATGCAAGAAAAAGTTACCAGTACTATAAGGTTTTCACTAGGTATATGTAGTGCAAATGAAATGTCTATATGCTTTGAAACAGCTTGGCAAGTGCATGCACTGTTCTTCAGGTGCCAGTGTATCTGACTCTACATGCATGGTGTCCATAGAATGCATTATAGCTTGAGCAGTTATATTCAGAGTAATTGGTATTGGGGGCATTTATTGTCATTGTAGTCCACAGTATTATATGAATAAAATAAAATAAATTGCATTGTGCCCATATTTATGCAGAGGTGTATGTACCTTGATAGTATTTGGTGTATTAAGAAGTTATTTAATCTAGTTAAGTCATACAGATGAGAGTGGTGTTTAAGTGTTTCAAGGAATTTACACTGTTAGAGTGTGTTTACCTCTGTAATGAGTACAGAATGAAATTGGATAAATGTCTGATAAAACAAAGGTATGTTTGTTTTTCAAACAAGTATAAAGAAAACACGAGTAAACAAACACAGCTTTGATTTTTCATAACATTCACCAACTAATAGTATGATTCTTTTTTCGATAATGATGTTATGTACTCAGGTTAATTATGATGTATGTGTTGCTACTCTGAGTGTGTATCCACACCGGGCAAGCTTGAAAAATATGCCTGGCCACGGTGGGATTCGAGCCTGTGACCTTTGGAATGCTACTGTAGCCCAACGCTCTGCCAACTGAGCTACGCGGTCAGGTCGGTTCGACTATGTGATATTTCAGAACTGAGTCTAGTTCCTTCGATATCAATGTAGTCTAATAGTATGATTCTTTTTTCGATAATGATGTTATGTACTCAGGTTAATTATGATGTATGTGTTGCTATACACTCAGAGTAGCAAAAAGAGCTTTTTCTCCCCTCCATCTCCTGATGAAAAAAATTTCCTCTGTGATGTGAGTGTGGATGTTTTCTCAACAACACATTTTTCAATGTGTGATCCTGAACAATTTCATGTTGCAGGTCATGGGTAAATTAAGTGCTGGCAGTCTCTTGGTACATGTAACTGACTCATTGTACCCTAAATGCAACCTATATACATGTTATTTCACTTATTTGTCATTTTAAATAGCCACTGTGACAACAGCAAAATGCTAATCTCAAACAATATGCACAATTCTATTAGACTATCATTGTCCATTGCTCTGCTAACTGTCATGAGGATAGCTTGAATAGAATTCTGTCTACACGTATAGGAACTTGTAAAAGTACACTGTAATAGACGCAGTATAAATTATATATTATATTCAAGCTTCTCTTGACCCTTCGAATTCTATACATAAAATATATAACTCCCATCCTTTGAGCAATATAATACGGACGGCAAATCGATACCAAACGTACCTTCTCGTCTAGTCTCCTCAATTTTCTTTGCGTTTTGGATAATTCTATTTTACGTTTCACGGCGACCTCGGACGCCAAACGTCCTTCATAAACTTGTTATAAACATCGAAGCGCTTGAACTTTGTGGCCTTGTTCCAAGGCATTTTGAGCGCGTTTAAAAACGAAATTAAAGAAAATAAATCGATATGATTTTAAATAAAAGACAAAAAATTAGTAATATGAAAAAAATAAGTAAACATGGTGTAAAATAGAAAAGTTATTCAAGCTAAACTTCATGAATTTTCACATCCTTGCTTCGACGCGCCATTGTTTACAAAATTGCACTAACTGAATGCCCAAAGGCGGCAAAACTACAAACGTATCCATGGCAACCTTGGTATCTTTATGATCCTCTAATAACACTCTATTCACCTAAATTATACATGTTTATCTCGAGATCACCCAAACGTCCGCACAAGTGTGTTAAAGTGGCACAAATTTCAAAAATTAATTTGATCACCAGACTCCCAAAAATACGCGCGCTATGTCGGAAAAATGCGGACATTCGAGTTGGCCGAATTCCATACATTTTATGCCAAGTGTGAAAAAGTCAACATAATCCATTTTTTTCAAAATTGCTTCACAAATTTGTTTATATTTTTTTTGTTTTCAAAAACTCCCGCTCCCCGCGGGCTCGGCTCGACTAAGAATAAATCGGCACACTTTTTGACCAATCAGAATCGAGTAAACTAAAAAAATGATATTAGCAGTCATAGGAAATGTCACACATTACACTTGTTGGTGTCACAGAGCAACAACATTCTTCATGCGACCACTCTTTGCACTCACAACATTGTAACCAGTGCGAGTCCTCTCCCCGGCAACGATTCAGATCAAAGTCCATCACATATTGGACATTGTGAATCTTCCACAACATGTTTGCTTACATGCTTAGCTAATTTCTGTGGTTTCTTGCTATCAGTCCTAGTTTTCTTAGCTTTCGGTGCTTTATGGCCTTCGCCTCAGCTTCTTTTCTTTGGCCAAAGGTTTTGCTGGATTTTCTGGTGTTTCTGGACTATGCTTTAAGCAAGAGACTGTTTGTATGGAGAACTATGGAGAACTAGTAATAATCTTAGACTCCTCAGACCTCTTTAATTCCTTCTTCTCGGTGAGGGAGGGTAGTTTCATAATCATCGAGAAGCTGATGTGGTCGACTTGTGGTTCTTCTGGTACAGGTGTTTCTTGTGAGGGTACAGGTGTGGTTTTGCATTTTAACGTTTGGGCCATCTTCTGCTGCTTTTACTCAAGGCTACCGTTTTAGTTTTTGAAAGTTAGGTCAATGTATTAAGCAATTCGCAGAGAAGAACAAAAACGTCTGAGGGAGAAAGTTGTGCTCGAGAACCGTCAATTAAAGTCTCTTCAGGTTGACATTTACATTACGCTTCATCATTACGCTTGTACTTGTGCACAACTGCCAATGCAGGTACAAAACTTAACTTTTGTTAGCATTTTCTTCATTTATAATCATCATGAAACTAAAAAAGTTTATGACTACATATTGCAACCAGATATATAATCCCCGAGCCAACGGCGCGAAGCGCCGTTCCGGGCGTAAGCCCGGGGCGAGGGTTACTAATTTCGTATTAGCGGAGTTGAAAGTCGTTGCTCGTGATAGGTAGTAAAAGTGGTATGTCCTCACTGATCTCAATAATATGGCGGACTATCATGAATGGCTAACACTGATTGGCCAGATTTAAAATTTATTGTTGATTGGTTAATCACGAATTCAACTGACAGCAAATATCTAAATTTGCTTTTTGCACTACAATATTTTGTATTTTGCAAAAAGATTTGGCAACTTTAAAAACCAACGAAGGGTGGTCATTGACTCTTGAAGAGAGATTTATTCTGGGAAAATACAAAGAAGCGCCAAGAATTGACTACGGCGTGAAACACAAGGCAAGTTTGTTGATAATGCGTATTTATACTTGTGTTTTAATGCTTTATAAAGGCCGGCGTAGCCGTACTCCTCCAGTTTATTCACTGTTTATTGTTTAAATTCCAGAGTAAGTTTATGTTTTGTAAATGAAAGACTGTCTTTTTATTACTGTATTTCAAAATATTGACGAACTTTACATGTAAAAAAATATGAGCCAAGATACAAAATTGGCTTGAAATGGTTTTGTTTCAAACTCAAAGTTTATGTAGATAAAAATTTAGTTTCATAAATATTTCAAAACGTCTAATATATGTAATTAGTAGGTCGTATTTTATACCAAATTTAAGCGTACATTTGGCGTAATAACATACCGATTACAAATGTTGTGCCATTTTAAAAAATTGTCAATAAAACAAGGATTAAAAACCCAATATTTTGTCTTTTTGAAAAATTAATATAAATAACAATTGCCGTGTTGCTATGACAACAACCTATTTAGTACTTCATGTAATTCCGAAAATATAGTTGCATGCTCTTAGTTAGTGGCGAGGGGTTGCTGCATGCATGTATTTCTAGTCTAACATATTAATTGTCACATGCGTTTTATCTAACGCCATACTATGATTTCATTCACAATCCCAGCTATCGAAAATCTAGTCTGGGGGTGATCTTATGTTGAAACTCGTGACATTATATCCTGAAAATATGAAGTCTTGTAAATATTCTTGTAGCAATTACCTAAAGTTATCCCTATTTAGAGAACAACAGTTTGCGTTGATAAGCCAGGCTACCAAACAAATGATCATAACGAACATAAGGATACGATTAATGATCGTTAGTGGCAATGATTATGGAACCATTCCACTTAATGTTATAGCATGTTTGGCACACGTGTTTTGCCAAAGCTAATTTTGAGCTGCTTGATCATGAGTTGGAAACAACCCTTTGATGTTCTCGCACACGCGTGAATCGAAAACTGACGTTCTTTTTTTACCCAAGCATGTTTTTTCGCATTACCACAGAGTATACAAATAGAGTATACAGCTTTGTTTTCCGATCGGTCGGAACACGATGCTTGAGTTTGGTGGAAATATGTACCTCTGTTTGAAAGGGTTTGAAGGCAACCTTGATCTCACAATTGTTAGGAACTCTCCTGATTGATTTACCAATTCCTTGAATGTACGGGAACCTTTCACAGGGGGATTTCAATGATTACAATTCATCAAGGCAAAAAGTCTTAACAATGACCGAGAAAAACTAGATTCATATTAATCTGACACTGCAGAAAACAATGAAAAATTTGTGGTCTCGAGCGGGATTCAAACTCGCTTCTTCAGGAATCCCAGTTGACTCGATAGCTCAATTGGTAGAGCGGCTGTCTAAAAACCCGAAGATGCGAATTTGAATCCCGCTCGAGACAACGAATTTTTCGTTGTTCTCTGCAGTGTCAGATTAATATGAATCTAGTTTTTCATATCTCTGAGGATGGTTCTGAAATGACCGAGGAAACTCTTAGGATAGTTGTTTTCTTTCAAAACAAAAGTCACATTTTTCAATTCTCCTTTTTGAAAACGTGCTACAGCATCATTTATTGGTGCCCTTCGCCTTGAACAAGAAGGTTAACGTTCTAAGTGAAAAATAGTAAATGGAAAAAAACATGCTTTGAGAAACAGAAACAAAACAGATAGTACAATACACTAACAAACATTATGCAAGTCGTTTTTACCTCATATATTTTATTATTTTATTACCTGCAGAAAGCAAGAGAGTCTTCCAGATTTTATTCAGAGATCCCAGGGAGCTGGTAGGAGGGAACAAATACAATGCTCGAACAAAAGTGCCTATGATGGGACTCGCCTTAAATGGACGAGCAATCTTGAAATACTAAAGGACTTTTGAAATACATCACGGGAGAATCGGGAAAGTGGTCATCACCTGGAGGAACTTCAAAAGATTTACAAGTTCTAACTCATAACTCATTCTAACTTAGCATAACATGGTATCATAATAAACATAAAACATTATTATTCCAAGGAAGAAAAGGTTACAATTTGAAAACCCAACATATTGAAATTTCTAAGAAGACGGCCTTGGAAGAAAACATGGCCGACAATGGCATGAACGCTACTTTTAATGAACGAGGAGAAAGGGTTGTCGTGAATATTGATGCTGCAACCAGTCTGGAAAGTGATGCAGCGAATGTTTCTGCTAATCAAGTGGCCTGTAATTGTGCGTGTAGCAGTGTGCTTGAAGATATTCAAGATATGAAATTGAACTTAGAAATTTTGCGATCAAGCATAAACTGTTACACTAAGTATAAACCGATATCTAGTATATAGTTTAACGATACGGCCATGTATTTTTTTAAATTAGTATGTAAAACTTTTAGCGCAAAACATTGGTCAATCCATTGTATTTTTTAACCTAAGATGGATATTTAAGATTATTATTATTATTATTATATTTAACAATTATTCGCCGAAGGCGAGGTGATTATCGGGGAATATTTACGGAGACGAAGTCGAGGTGAATATTTCCCGAAAATCACCGAGCCTGGGGTGAATAATTGTTTTAGTATTTTTACAGAAATTGTTTTAATTTTGTTTATTTCTTTGTCCGTAATTTGCACAAAACGGCGGCTAGTCGCCATTTTGTAAACTTGTTTTTACCGTAATATTCACCTGTAGGTGAATATAAAGGAATGTCATGTCATATTGGAACAATCACAACGTCGGATTTTTTATATTCACTTGTGTAATGATACTAATATTACATACTGACGTTCGTTGTGCCTAGCAACGTCGTTCGAAGTTCTCGGTTGTCTGAAACAAGGCTATAGCAACAGACTTTTCGGATGATGTGAGTTAAATGAAAGATACTTATTACGCTCTGTCGTTAAGATTCTATCAGCTATTGTTGGTAACACAGCCAACGCAGGAAAAAACTCGTCTCGATCATTTTGATGAATTCATAACAGGAAATCTTTTGTTGCAGAAGAATTATTAGTATCATTTGACATCCTTTCTTTGTTCATTAAGATACCTGGGGCCAGTTGTATCAAAGGCGTTTAGCTTAAACAGTAGATAAGTGAAACTTAAAAATCACTTTTACATCTAGTACAGAACCAAAATTATGGGTTTAATAGAAGAAATATTTTAATTAGTTTTACATATAATTGTTTTTCTCAGGTCAAATAACTTTAGCTGGTTTGTTTATACAACGTGCAAATTTTAATCATGATGGCAGTAGCTATTTGCCACAAGAATATTTAGATCTTGTTAGTAAATAACGTCATGTTGGCAGCATATAAGGTCATGAGTTTCAACATCAGATCACCTCTATATAATTTAAGTAACTAGACTAGAGTTTCGAAACCTTGAGTTGTGAATTGAGTCAATGTGCAGTGGCGATGGCATTCGTTGGATAAAATCGTACGTGTGCCAAATAGTATGTTGGGTTGCAGAGTTGTTAATCCAGTTTTGAATGAGAGGGGGAAGTCGCCCAGCCTGCAATTCTTTTTGATTTTTTTTCATTTTAATGCAAATTTCAAGGTACTTAGCTACTTCATTTAAACATGATCGTCTGATAAGGTCACAATTTTTTGCACCAATTATCCTCCAAAGAATGTGATTCGTACTCGTCCCTAGCAGTTTCAACATTTAAGAGTTGCAAGATTTACAATTTTAGGAAAGGATAAAACCATATACAGAAAAAAAATACCTTTGATAATAACTTGAAATGAGCAAGAGTTGTTTCGATTCCCACTTCCATCTATTGCTGTATAAACCACCTAAAGTTACATGAAATTAGGGTTATAGTGTGTACACTTTCAGCGGCGGGGGCAAATTTTCTAGGCGGAAAAAACGCCAAGTCCTAAAGTCAAGCTTAATCGCCTCGTTTGATATAATGTTGAAACCAATCTACGCGGGTATACGTCTGTGTTTACGTCTACGGCTCTTCGTCTTCGCCAATGTGTACGCTTAGCTATACTCTACCCGTCCTCCTCATTCCAATTTTAATCCGAATATTATCTGAATTTTAATCGTAATTCTGATTCTAATATTTACACAAAGATAATACATGAATGTTATAATTTCTTGCTTCTGCAAGTGCCGCCGTTTTCATACGAAGGCAATATAATTCGAGGTATTAGAGATAAGAGCATGGTATTTCCCGACTTACTTGATGCTGTCCGATTTTGAAAAGATGTCCATTTGCATAACTGGCAACAACATGTGGATATTCACCAGAGTTATCTTTAAACCATGGGTGGCCCCACGTAATGCGCATTCTTCCCCATGGGTTACTGTAATCATGTGTCTTCACTATATCTTCCGGACAGTTTGTATAGTAGGGAGCTTCGTTATCTATGGCATCAGAAAAAAAGTGTGCGTAGGCTATGATCGTGGTCAATTTTACTGAATTCATATTTAAGTACATTGACGTCACACATTACACACTTCATTTGGATTATCACTAACATAACTAATCTTTGCACAGTTAACTTGTTCAGCCACCACAGTATTAGCTTTGGTCATCCGTGGCCCAACAGTGTGTTGCCTAGCAACGACAGACGCTAGCGCTTGCTTGTTGAGAATTTTTTATTGTTTAACTTTTTTAGCTGTTTTCCTGTAAAATAGCAACTTTTCTACAATAAAACTTTCTTAAGAATAAATCCAGCGTAGCGAGTTCAATATTTGTAAACAATTATTGGTCCTTCAAACCGGATTTTTTAAGAAAATAGACTCGAAAAAGTGTTATTTGGCGTATGATAATAATAATGATGATCTTAACGATGAGAGACGAGATATGAAGTTTTTAGCATTCCTTAAATACGCACTATAAACAGATGAGAGAAATAGTTTTTTTGTGGAAACTACGTGTAACCGTAAACTACGCATCTGAACACCTGGAAAAAGGCGTCGCAAGTGCGATTTACGAAGGCAAAAAACGCTCTAAATGAACTAGTCAACAATCAAGTAGAAGCATGGATTAGTAACACAACAATACGTTTTGCAATTATGAGAGTAACTTTAGAGTTTCATATTATTGAAAATATGATCAAGCAAAAGAAAGCCATTGTTGCAGTAGAAGATATGCAAGGAAAAATATTAAATGTTTTCGAAGTTATCGAAAATCTTGACAAAGAAACGAGTGAAATAACTACACAAGTACAGCAGTCAGTCGCAATGGCTGAACGCCATTTGCTAGAGCATATAGAGGACAGTGAACAAGAAACAATGTCACATATTTTGTCTAAGTCCGGCCTTTTGGGCAGTTACGGTGGCCCACAACTGTCACGGCAAATAAAAATTCTCAAGGCAAAATAAAATTAACCAGGGCAAAATGAAGTTCCTCGCGGCAAAATAAATTTCAGGATTCTGAATGGATAACGCTCGTTAAGAGCAAATAATCACAAAACGGCTTTTCATACGAGAAAAAAAAATCGTGCGTAAATATCAGTATCTATATAAAATCCCTTTATTGTTTGCAGTTGCCATATGGCAACCGCAACTTTTGAAAGTTGTCCTGGTGCCGATATTTGCTCCAAGTCATTAATACTCATTTTACATGAAGTATTACGGTATTGCTTTTGTGAGGATTGATTATTTTCAACGTGGTTGACTCTGAGTGTTTGCAATTTTGGTATGATTTTGTCTGTTTTTGGGTGATATTGCTCGTTAAATAAGGTGAGTTTTGTAATAGAATTGTGTGAGAAGTATTCATTGTATAGATGTAGTTTTTGAAGAGCTATTTTCATCACAGTTAGCTCTCTTTGTTGATACGAAATATGCTATTGATACTTGGATTTTTTGTGTAAAAAATTGCTTGTGAAATCATGGTTGCCATGTGGCAACTTTGTCCCATATGGGTACCCCTCTTTCATTTTGTGATTATACAATTTTCATTATTGTTTATTCCCTTTTGTGGTGTTTTAGATCTAGTAAATATTAAATAACATGGTTGAACTATGTTTCAAACATTTGTCTCAAACTAGCCTTGCTTTGCTGCAGTATTAGGGGGGTTGGATGTCATTTTGAAGGTTTATTTATTACATAATTGATAAACCAAATGCGATACCATTATTCATACATATATCTGTTGCTTATATATAAAAATATTTATATTTTTATTTGAAATAAGTCAATGCGATCTAACAAGATTTGTTTGTTGCATAGGAATGTTGTTATGGAAAGACATTCAAAAACAAGATATGATGTCGAAGAGATACTTCTGTTTGTAATTGAGCCCGGTGCAGACTCTGAACTATCAGATTTTGAAAGTAGCAATGAAGAAGATGAGACATTGCTTTTAGAAGAATTGACCCATGAAACACTGGCTGAAGATGCGGTAGAAGAGGAAGAACTGGCTGGTGATGATATTGATGAGGTTGTAGCAGATGATGGTGAAAGTAAAGCAACCGAGACAGCAAAGAAAGAGAAGAAGAGCCAGAAGAAAGCAAAGGAACCAGAACATTTGTTCTCGTGGAAGAAAAAGAGACCAACAGCAGTTAATACCGAGTTTACCGGTGAAAGATTCAGTCTACCACCAGATGATGCTGATAAGTTGACCCCTTCGCAGTACTTCAAAATGTTTTGGGGTGATGAATTGACTGCCTTACTTGCTGAACAAACAAAAGTATACAGCGTGCAAAAGTCAGGTACAAGCATTGGGACAACAAGAGATGAGATTGAACAATTGTTAGGAATGCAAATGTGTATGTCATTTGTCAGGCTTCCATCATATCAAATGTTTTGGGCAAGTGAAACAAGATTTCCACCGGTAGCAGATATCATGCCAATCAATAGGTACAAGAAGCTGAGACAGTTTTTACATGTCAGTGACAGCACATTGGCAGATATTGGTGAAAACAAAGGGAATCGACTCTACAAGACTCAACCTGTTCTTGACCATGTTTGAGAGAATTGCCTGAAGATTCAGCCAGAAATCGAGAACTCGATAGATGAGCAAATTATCCCAGCCAAAACAAAATATAGTGGCATTCGGCAATATAACCCACGAAAGCCTGTGAAATGGGATTTCAAGAACTTTGTTCGTGCTGGAAAGTCTGGAATGATTTATGATTTTTTTATATACACTGGTGCTATTTCAGCCACACAGAAATGCACATGTGAATATGTTGTTCTCCGCCTTTGCGAAACCCTGCCAAGAGATCAAAATTACAAACTGTTTTTTGATAATTGGTTCTCTTCATTGCCCCTGTGCATCAAGCAGAAGGGTTTGGGCATTTTGGCTACTGCAACTGTTAGAACAGATCGGCTGAAGAAATGTCTTTTGCCAACTGACAAAGCTTTAATGAAAGAGGGAAAAGGCAGCAGCTCCTACCAATGTGACACCAATTCTGGTGTGACAGTCCTCAAGTGGTTTTACAACAAGTGTGTCTACCTATGTTCCAACCATTCCAACCCTTGTGAAATGTCTACTGTGGAAAGATGGGCTAAAGTTGAAAGAAAACATGTAAAGATTGCTTGCCCAAACACAGTCAAAGAATATAACGAGTCCATGGGTGGTGTTGACCTGGTTGATATGTTAATATCTGTATATCGCACCAACATCAAGGCAAAGCGATGGTACTTGAAAGTCCTATTTCACTGCCTTGATATTGCAAAGGTCAATGCTTGGCTTTTGTATCGGCGACACCGAGGACAGATGAATGCACCAAAGAAACAGGAGCTATCCTTGTTAAAGTTTGTTTCTCTCATTGCCCAGAGTTTGACGATTGCTGGAAAGACCCCAAACTCAGTTGGTAGACCTCGAAAGTGAAAGGCGTCTGCGACACCATCACTTGTCCCAAGGAAACATCCAACCCCAGTGCCCTGTGATAATGCTAAGTATGACAATGTTAGCCATTGGCTAGAGTAAAAACCAAACAAAAACAAATGTAAACATTGTAAAACGAATTTCAGCAGAGTTTACTGCAAGAAATGCAAATTATGTTTGTGTTTGAACAATGCGAGAAACTGTTTTTTCGTTTTTCATGTAAAGTAACTGTTTAAATTTCATGTTAAAATTCTTAGAAATAGTCAGTAAGTAGATATAGTTTAGTTTTTAATTGTAATATTTCATACATTTTACTGGGAAAATTGCAATAAATTTTTATATTAGTCAATGCATATTGTTCGTTGTCATACCACTATTGGCCATATGGCAACCAATTCGATTTTAGAGGGGTTTTTATTGGCAAAATTTTTTTTGGCCAAAAAGAACAAGTTACACAAAATTTTCAATAGGAACACAGTTAAGGTCAGTTACAGCTGCATGAGTAACGTTAACTCAATTATCACAAGTCACAACACACGCATAATTAGGAAAAGCCAACCACAAGACATTAGTACAGAAATCTGTAACTGTAGGAACAAGCTCACATGCCCATTGCAGAACAAGTGCATGAGTAAGGACATTGTTTACAACGAAACAATTTTTACAGGCAACACACAGGACACAAAGCACTACATTGGCATGACCTCAAACACATTTTAAGAGCGATACAGGAATCATATCAAATCTTTTACACACAAAAAATATTCAAATGAGACGGAACTTTCGAAAAACGTTTGGCACTTAAAGCAAAACAAAACAAATTTCACCATAAAATGGTCCATAATAAAAAAGTCCATTTCTTACACGGGAGGATCCAAGAATGTATTTTATGTTTGGACGAAAAAATGAGTATTTTGAAAGAAAAAAACAATTGCTTGCTTAACAAAAGATCGGAAATAGTTTCGGCCTGCCAACACAAAAGCAAAGTTCAGGTAAACAACCTAAACAAAGAAAGGAATGCATGCTATTCAATCACCCACGCGCCCACGTTTCCTAATTGAGCACAAAAGAAGCTCGCACATTTTCGAAATTTGTACTACCACCTGAAGATTCCCTCTCGATGAAACAGACTGTAGTGAAAAGTTTTTGAGGTATTTTGCACAATTGTACATTTCGCTCCGTCTATATGTCATTGAGCACTCTTTTGTATTTCGCTAACCAAATTAAACTAGCACAATATATATATATATATATATATACACACACATATATATATATATATATATATATATATATATATATATATATATATATATATATATATATATATATATATATATATATGATGTGCTAGTTTTGGTTAGCGAAATACAAAAGAGTGCTCAATGACATATAGACAGATTATATATATATATATATATATATATATATATATATATATATATATATATATATATATATATATATATATATATATATATATATATATATATATATATATATATATATATTGTACTTATTTTAGGTAAGGGGATACCATTTGTACAATCATTTGGATCTCGTTTGGTCAGTGGTAATTCGCATGAGCATGATGGACCAGTTGTCATGGAGATGGAATCAGCAAAAACCGAAATCCGCCGCGTTTTCCTTGTCACTTTTTTCTACGAGTACGCTCTCCAGTGTTATTACAGCTCAGTGCTCATAACTAAACTCGCAGGTACCTCTAAATTTTAGACTTAACGCTATAAACATTTTAAAGCTGGTGATAATGGTGACTTCCAGTGGCGTAGCCATCGTGACAATTTAGTGCGCTAGGCAAATTTCAAGTTTTTTTCAAGTTATTATAACTATTCGTTTTTTTTTAAATTTATTGTTTTCGCAGTCAATGAGCATAAAATATTTGCATAGCGGGCATAGATCGGCGGGCTGGCTACGTTACTGGTGGCTTCCCATCCTACCTTTTACAATGATCGTAAAATAACAAAAGCTCTTCAAGCCACTCTTATCCGTCACAGTGTATTCGATCCGGTGCTCTCCGATTCCAAAATCCCTAGGACTGGTATAACCGTTCTTTTCCACTAAAGTCAGTTGATCTCCTTCCACCGGCACTGAATTGTCATAATATGTGGGCGTCTTCCATTGCACATTCTTAGCTACGTTGCTACGAAATGCAGTAGTTAAGACTTTTTGTGAAGGACATGAAGTGAATCTAGGTGGTGTTAAATCTGAAATAAAAAAAGTGTAACTCTTCATTACAACTGTAATTAAAAGTGCGAAGCACTAAGCACTAAAAGTCGAGAAATTAGTGTATTTTTTTAATCGTTTTAGGTACTTTTAAATAATACAGATAGCATACAGTTAAATATTAGGAGACAATTACTAAATTACTAAGACACATACGCAACATTGTGTGAGAAGGGTTTAATTGATGGGGAAATGGGGAAAAATACTCCGATTCTTATATAAAAACATTGGTCAAAATGTCTCCCCCACAGACTCACTATTCCAGCTATATGACTAGAAATACATGCATGCAGCAATTCGTCGTCACTAACCGAGCATGCAACATATTTTCTGAATTACATGAAGTATTTGTATAGGTTGTTGTCATAGCAACACGGCAATTTTTATTTTTTCTCTATATTTTTTCACAAAAGAACAAAATAGCAGTTTTTAATCCTTGTTTTAATGACAATTTTTTTAATTGGCACAACATTTGTCATCGGTATGTTATTAGGCCTAATATAGGCTTAAATTTGGGATAAAATACGCCCTATTAAATGCATTTGAAATATCTATGAAACTAAATTTTTATCTACATAAACTTTGAGTTTGAAATAAAGCTGTTTAATGCCAATTTTATATATTCGCTCGTATTCTTTTAAATGTAAAGTTCGTCAATGTTTTGAAATACAGTAATATGATGACATTGCATTTACAAAACATAATTTACTCTAGAACTTAAACAATGAATAGACTGGAGGAGTCCGCCTACGCCAGGCTTTATAAAGCATTAAAACACAAGTATAAATGCGCATTATCAACAAAACTTACCTTGTGTTTCACGCCATAGTCAATTCTTTGCGCTTCTCTGTATTTTCCCAGAATTAATCTCTCTTTAAGAGTGTTTTGGCAGTCGTTTTCGTCTGAGTTCTCGCCTTTTTGGATGCCTTAAGTGTTCGCTACTTGTGATGGTCCGCCATATTCTTGAGATCAGAGCATAGGGCTCCCAATAAACAAGTTGTGTTACTTAAGTACACAACAGAAAGGATTTTCTCTTAAAATTCAATAAAAATTCATTGTATTACCGTAAAAATGTTGTATCAACTGTGTGTGAATAGATATAAGCATCATTGTATTACCGTAAAAATGTTGTATCAACTGTGTGTGAATAGATATAGAGATTACTTCATGGTTGGTGAGTGCGTACGATTTTTATTCACGAGTTGTGAAGGATCGTTAAACGAACGAGTGAGCGCAGCGAACGAGTGAGTTTAGCGATCCTTCACAACGAGTGAATAATAAAAATCGTACAAACGAACCAACCATGAAGTAATTTGTTTATTATATGAGTATAAAGATGAGTGTATAAAGATGCGGATATATCTTACTGACAAAAACAAATACTCAAGCAAAATATTAAAATGGAATTTCTTACCATTTATTGCTTTGTTTTCTTGCTGAAAATGAAACCATGAGGTTTATTTCAAATTAATGAGGCCACGAATGTCGTCGTTATGATTTTAGGTGGTTGTTTTATCAGTGAAATTGTCTTAAATCTCTCTTTTCGGTGAGTTAAAAAATACTTGTAAAATCAGACTCCATGTTTACATTAGCCTGCGAGCAGGTGTTGCACGTTCGGGTCAGCCAATCAGAACACTGAACGATAAATTTTCACTGGTGAAAAAACATCGTTCGTCCAATCAAAGGCCGTGAACGATGATTTTTCACCGAGTGAAATTTTATCGTTGTTGATGCCGATTGGCTATTGCTAATTTGGAACAATTATTACGCACAGCCTTATCGATGAATAAATCTCTGTACTCATGTAATAAATAAGCATGTACAGGCAATAATCAATCTTTCGCCCGCGGTGACATGCACGACGTGTATACATTACATAATATTTGAGAAGAGAGGAAACTCTTTCAACAATGTCGATATATACAACAAATTCAAAGATAAAATTTTACCTCAAAACACACACAAAACATCAAATAAAACTTGACACAGGCAACTTGGATAATCAATAAACAATATTCTCATAAAAATATTTTAAAAAACGAATGAAAAAGCAGAAAAAATATGCAAAACTTTTGCTAAATTGCCGAAATATTTCGTGGGACGATGCTGGATGTGAAATCCGGTTTGAGGAACGAATCTGATTGGTCGAAAACATAAACAAACTCGCTTGCATTTTCTTGAATCCGGGGGGGAATTGACTTTTTAAAATAAGCTAATTAGGCGAATAATACAAAAAAGGCGAAAAATATTCAAATCCTTCATAAAATCCAATAAAAATCTATATAAAACTCAAATTTGAATATTTTTCGCCTTTTTTGTATTTTCGCGCCCCTAATTAGCTTATTTTAAAAAGTCAATCCCCCCCCCGTTTCAAGAAAATGCAAGCGAGTTTGTTTATGTTTTCGACCAATCAGATTCGTTCCTCAAACCGGATTTCACATCCAGCATCGTCCCACGAAATATTTCGGCAATTTAGCAAAAGTTTTGCATATTTTTTCTGCTTTTTCATTCGTTTTTTAAAATATTTTTATGAGAATATTGTTTATTGATTATCCAAGTTGTCTGTGTCAAGTTTTATTTGATGTTTTGTGTGTGTTTTGAGGTAAAATTTTATCTTTGAATTTGTTGTATATATCGACATGGTTGAAAGAGTTTCCTCCCTTCTCAAATATTATGTAATGTATACACGTCGTGCATGTCACCGCGGGCGAAAGATTGATTATTGCCTGTACATGCTTATATCTATTCACACACAGTTGATACAACATTTTTACGGTAATACAATGAATTTTTATTGAATTCTTAGAGAAAATCCTTTCTGTTGTGTACTTAAATAACACAATAGTTGATACAACATTTTTACGGTAATACAATGAATTTTTATTGAATTTTAAGAGAAAATCCTTTCTGTTGTGTACTTAAATAACACAATTTGTTTATTGGGAGCCCTATGATCAGAGATGACCACAATTCGTTGGTGAGTCATGGCGGCCGTACGCCTGGAACTTTGGACTGCGCTAATGCTTTCCTTTTCCCGGGTGGAAATAGCCGTACGGAATTGGTACCCTCGCCCTGGGCTGATGCCCGGAACGGCGTTTCGCGTTGGCTTGGGGATTATGATGTAGCTATGTCCTAGCTCAGAGAGTAATGGCTCCCACATGTTGGACTTTGCCTTAGGGTAGTGGCTCCTCATGATGGGGGCACTCTAAATGTCCAAGGGATAGTAGATAGTCGGGATGGTCATTGTTTATTTTAATTAATTACAATGTTTTATTTGAGTCTATGGGATTAAGGGTGACCTTAGGGAGCCCTCCATCCCCAGCGACCAAAAAAATTTTACTTTTTTTTAAATTTAACTTTACTCATGTTATTTATTGATTCATTTTTGTATAACTTTTCTATAGTTCCTTCATTTTAAACTTGATGAATTACGTTCCATGCAAATGTTGCTGACTGAGTGCGACATATATCCAATTATTCAATTCTATTAAACTAATGCTAAAATGGTACAAATTCATTGAAGGGTTAGATGGGTAGGAATTTCAAAATGCCTTGTCGTGGGGGTCGGACACTTTTGCTTGCATGTGACAGAATAATATTTTCTGATCGCAGCAGGAAACTATTTAGATGACATGTTGAAACCTGTTTTGTCCACTTGCCAAGACAAATAGGGAGAGATTTAAACAAAGGTTTGCTGTTATATTTGCATTGCATTGCGTGACTCAGTGAGACTTAATTTTACTTCTGGCCCAGCGCTTGTTTCATTAACTTAGGTTTATGTAGTGCTGTCTCAAATATTAACTTGCTTTCTCGTGACGGTGCAAACTTCCGTCGACTTGTGAAAAATAAAGTGGCGTACGAACTAACATGTGGCACGGATAAAAATTATCCCGAAGCTACTGACAACACTAGCCACCTCCTAGTCGAGACGACTGAGATTACTCGATGGCTGATGATGAGATATTAGTTTAAGAGGGTCTGTAAAATTCCAAAAATACGCGAATACTACAAATTAAATGGCGGATGGATTTGCTAAGATTAACAAACACCTCAACATATAGGTTTTGCGCAACGTGAATTACAATAAATCGTTTATTTCAGAGTGACATTTTTTCAACTCGTATTACGTTGTTTGCGCTCTGTTTAAAGTGGTCTTATGTATGGCAATGATTTTTTAACAAATATAGCAAATACTACAGTTATTCTGCACTTGCTCGGACCAAAGCGTTCGTAAGATAGGGCGGCGAAACGCCAGTGATATCTCCGAATCATGTGTGATATGCCGACCACCTCCCCCCCCCCCCCACGTAGAATTCATTCAAATATCACGCATCGCTCAACCGAAGACGAAGAATTGCAATTAATTATACTGCCCAAGATGACAGCGATCTTTAAATAGATACCATAATACCACAACTTATTGGATCAACTATATAATGATTTCAAAGTAGATGATTTACTCGAATATACTTAAAAGAGTTTCTTTGAGCGCGTTTATTAAGGGACAAAGCCAAATTGGCTACAAACATAATTATTGTCAAACACGCGCTACAAGAAATGTTTTAAACTGTCAAAACGCTTTGTATCCGTACTTGCTATGCCTTTATCAAATGCAGTGATTGCGTTTGACATGTAAAATCTATACTGTCAGTAGTGTAAAATTGGAAAGAGAGTTTTTAATGTTCAGGGATGAACGTAAGTTTGAATGGAACTATCTTGTCTCTGCTGCTGGTTATAGCAAAGACGAATCCTCTGCTGTTAAATTTGTCTAATGACATATGTTCTTCATAATCCAACGTCCGAGTCCCAATCCAATATATTCATTAGCTTCTGAACAACGTCAAGATTGTGGAAAATTTTTGTTTATTATAAACGTAAATTTACTGGATTTTTTTTATTTCTTACACAAAGAAGTGAAACGGTTTTTTTAATTGTGGCCTGGATAAAGTTACTGCCGTCCATTGCCTACAACATTTGTCTCAAAGCAGTTTGATGATTTATCAAAAGTTGAAGAACAAAGAATCACAAGAATGTTTGTTAAGGTGGCTCCCTACGGTTTTAGTTAAAAAGTGCATTGTAGCTGTTAAGACCGTCTCATTTCTACATCTTTCATTATAAAACTATCTACCATACACTTTCGTAAAATTTCGAGCAACAAAAATTACATTACTGGACATAAAAAAGAGCCTAAAAATTGTTTTAAAACTAATTTAAAGCACCTAATACTTGAACTTGGAAACACACAGGATTGTAAGGAAGAACTGTCGTCTTTTTTGTGTGTAGAAACACAAAAATATCGGCAAAAACAATGTTTTCAACTTTGAATGTGATAAATTTCATTATAGCTGGCCACGAACATTCCACGCGTGATTCGTGTGGACAGCCTCTGATCTCTGTGAATCCGGTTACAACTGAACAAAACCATAGGGAGCCACCTTAAATCAAAACAGCAAGTTATTAGAGAAAAATGGCATCTTAAACCACAAAACAAAATATATCATCTATACCATTGAAATACATTAGCTCAAGATCACAAACAAAACCGCCAAAGAAAAAAGCCCTGGAAGTTGTAATTTCTTATAGATCTTTGAAATAGCTTTTAAGATTTTTTTATGCATAAACACACTCAGTGTTAGACTACGTTTCACACACAAAATATCAAGAGGTGTGTTGTTCTTAAATTAAGTTAAGTATTCAGTTAACATTAGCATTCCATTGTTGATTATATATTAATAAACCGTTCAACCAAATCATATATACTCTTTTCATTTCTTCTCTTGGGAAGATGGTTTATTTTCTAATGTTTTAGCTGTTTGTAAGCCCCCGTTTAGTTTGACTGGTATGTGAAACAAATCACCATATTAATTCTTGAACAAAGTTTTGATTTTCTGTCAAATCAAGTCTATTGAGTGCATCTATGGTACCACGTGAATTAAAAAAACGGACTTATTACAAGCCTATTACCTACTTCTTTTCAGGACTTATGATACAGAAAAAATATAAATACAATATTGCATGTTGTAGGGGTTTAAGAGTAAGTATTCAGTTGAAGTATTCAGGCACCTCATCAAGCTGTTGAATCTTTCCTTTGTCTTTGCCTCTTAGTGCTGTAAAGCTGTTAAAAATATGCCACAACTTACTGCAGGCTATTATGTACTCTTGCGTTGCTTTTGTAGTTTCAGGGTTCCATTTGTTCATCTTACAGGCAACATTTTTTGATGGTGTTTGTACAGCCAATTTTACACGCATCTTGTTAAGATTGTCAGTCAAGGTGGATATGTGAACTACGAAGATCTATGACATAAAGGTGCCTTAACTGTCCTACTCTGTAAACATCACCGATATTGATTTCGAGACAAACGTAAGCGAGAAAAGTTTTATTGAAGAACACCGTTTCGAAGCTATCATGGCCTCATTATCAAGCTCAAATAACAAATATATATATCACTTTAACAGTTAAAATTGTTGATAACCGTTTACAAATGACGTCTAATCAATTACGCAAGTTTATAAGTTTGAATTTGTGACGCGCCAAAACACAATATATATGAGCATAAACAGACAAGCAGATAAACTAAGACAAAAACAGACTATCTTAATCAAAATACATAACATTTTAAGGTAAGTAAATAACTTAGCACGTATCGAGTCCGATTGTTTGTTCATTGATGGTCGAATGTCTTTTATCGAAGAGCATTTCAAACAACAGACACTCGAACTTGCTTCGACATTTTTTCACTAGTTTGAAGCAACCATCGACTCTCGCGTTATTTTTTCCATGACCAATCATGGACAAAATGAATGGTATCTTCAATAAAACTTTTATCGCTCACGTTTGCCTTGAAATCTATTTCAAAAAGTTTGTTCAATAATAACGATCATTGATATTGTCCTCAGAGAAGCGCAAGAATTTGAGGGCACAGTGAATAAAGTACGTGTAACGGCATCGGCCAATTTGGGAACCTTCTGCAACATCCCTCCTGTGTCAGGGGCGGACCCAGCGTGTGGGCTGACTGATGCATAAATCCAAAAGCTAGCATAAGTAGGGGGGTCCTCCCCCGGAAAATTTTGAAATCTAGGGCCTCGGAAATGCGTTCTGCGCGCACTTTTTATTAAAACTTTGACTCAGAAATGCTGAATTTTCTGAAAGAAAAAACAACCTAACACTGCGTTCGCATTCCATTTGTGTTCCGAACGCACTCCATTTGCGTTTCGAACGCGCTCCATTTGCGTTCCGAACGCGTTCATTTGCGTACCGAACGCGTTCCACTTACGTTCCGAACGCGTTCCAAAAGGCGTTCCAAAGCGTTCCAGTGTATACCAGCTAAAAATGTTTCAAAGACATACATGCTACATTTGAAAGAGAGGTTTATCTGAGTCGTTTTATTGAAAATGTTCCATAATTATGAATCGATTACACACATTTAGCTGATAACAAGTGAATAAATAACGCACTTTGGTACTGACTTATAGCAAGTAAAAATCAGCGAAACAGGAAAAACAACGCTATCGCTGAGTGGAATGTGATAGGCCTAAGTTATACAACACACTGATTTTGTTACCTGTATCTCAATAAACTGGCTTGGACAAGAGCAGCAGAGAAAAAATGAGTTGGGTTCTAACAGGAGCAGGATGACTGGATCATCAAGTTAAATGTTCAAAGTTAAGATTATTCCAACAGCAGCAGGATGACTGGATCATCAAGTTAAATGTTCAAAGTTAAGATTTTTCTAACAGCAGCAGGATGACTGGATCATCAAGTTAAATGTTTAAAGTTAAGATTATTCCAACAGCACCAGGTTGACTGGATCATCAAGTTAAATGTTCAAAGCTAAGATTATTCCAACAGGAGCAGGGTGACTGGATGATCAAGTTAAATGTTCAAAGTTAAGATTTTTCTAACAGCAGCAGGATGACTGGATCATCAAGTTAAATGTTCAAAGTTAAGATTATTCCAACAGCAGCAGGATGACTGGATCATCAAGTTAAATGTTTAAAGTTAAGATTATTCCAACAGCACCAGGTTGACTGGATCATCAAGTTAAATGTTCAAAGCTAAGATTATTCCAACAGGAGCAGGATGACTGGATCATCAAGTTAAATGTTCAAAGTTAAGATTTTTCTAACAGCAGCAGGATGACTGGATCATCAAGTTAAATGCTCAAAATGCTAAAAAGCAAGCATAAAGTTCATTTTATATTGAGTATTCAATCATTCATTAACATCTCAGTCTCTCTAATTATTTGGCTGGCAAAACTACTTGTTTACAATCAAAATGCATAATATTGGGCCTCTGCCTCTATTTCAAGTGCAAGTGCCTAGATATTTTACATGTATACCGTAATATAACATATTATTATCCCATCATGCATATATTATTATCCCAATAATTATAATGTAGATATATTGTAAACAGTGTGTACTTTTCAGTCAACTCATCATTAATAAACACGTCAGTTCTACTGTATTAAACTCAGGCCGCCTGAACAACATAACAACACAGTCTCAAACGGTAAGTGAAATGAGCTTTACTTTTGCTTTAATATTGTTATATTTTATCCCACTTGACAGGACACTCTTGTTTACATTATTTTGTCAACAACGGCTTTTAGTAGCATCCCTTTCAATTTTGATCTGGCTTAAGTGGTTGGTAAGTGCCTAAGTGGTTAGGTTTGCGGGTTGCTGTGAATGCTGTCGCCTGTCGGTTGCATGTTGCAGCTCACCCTAGGCCACTATACATATAATCTAACCATACTTCAGTTTCCTCTTAACCATGAGTGATAATGCATATCCCTAAATACCCCTCAAATATTAAACAATGCTCTGTTTTATAAACTATAAATTCAATACATATTTTGACATTATATATTTATATAGTTGATTTATTACTACCGTAAACAAATTGTAAATACAATTATTGTATATATTCAATATATAATTAACACTCACTTTAAGGCTCGTAGTGCGACTCCACGTTGCCATGCTTTTGTTATGCGTTTAAGGACAAGCGATTCAGCATAAAGATCTCTTACATTCTCTCCACTTTGAAATGGATCCCAAATTTTCGCCTGTGCAATGGCTGTAAATCTGTAATAACTTTCATTTCACAGTTTTTCTTCACTGCGTCGAAATCGACAGCTTTGTTCTTTCGAAACTACGATACGAACAAAGGTCGTAGTTAATTTGCATACGTTCTGCCATGATGATTCGAGAAACGCTGGCGAAAGAATCGCTTGACTGCGGGTGAAATGCATCAATCACAAGCGCATTATTTTGATCGCGGGCTAAATGCGTCAGTCAGCATCCATTTCCCAACGTTACGTAGGCACGAGAACAATGGTTTTTATGACGTGTCGTTGGGGAAACTCGGCCAAAAAGACTCGCGACTGATGCACCACTGGTGCACCTTTTTCCCCAACGTGACGTAGTGATGCACTCTTTCCCAACGTGACGTACAAAATTATGCTTCCACTGAGCTGTAGCAGCGCAATGGAGCACTTGCAAGTTCCAACAAATTGCCGACATATTTGGCGAAATACATTCGCGAGATTTGTACGCCGACAAGATATCGTATAAGTTCAGGAACTCGTTTTTGGACGGCATTCGCGTCTGTTAATACGACTTTCGAGTTAATTCAAGAAATGTGGTTTTACTTTTTATTCCATTTTGAAATGACATGGAAGAACTGCGTTCTTGTGTCATTTACAGTCAAAATGCTATTATTGCTATGCCTTAACATAAGTGTTATTTATTTATAATTAGCATACTAATTTTCTTCAAAATTCTAAGCTTGAAAATTCTGACTGATGCATTCGCATCAGTTGCATCAGTCTGGATCCACCCCTGTCCTGTGTTCTGCTCATTTCACTGAAGATTCGTTCACGCAACAATATAGCTTCGATGAGGCACGCGACGAGCTTTGCTTCAACTCTCCGTTCCCTCTGTTGATGTTCCTGGCGTTCCAGTGACATCAACTTCAACTTCCTCCCAGCGAGGGCGTAGAAAGGTGAAACATGAGATTTATGTTTGTAAAATATTTATGCGCATCAATGTCTTTTTGTAAACTGCATTTTTAAAACTTTTTAGATTTTGCATGACGCACTTCTATCCTCGACGTCCTCAACTACAACATCCACAAACGAACCCGAGACATGGGAGGTTGGGGGAACTGTGATTCCTGAAGTCGCAAGCGCCAAAAAACAAATAAAAGGTCTTCGTAGCGCATTTAGCAAAAGAAAAAAAAAGAAACAAAAAAACAGGAAAAGATCAGACAACCTACATCACAACTGAAATATAATGGAGAGGTTTGCAATTTTAGAACTGGTGTCATATAATATCAAATTATTAATATTTCAACAATGCGCATAAGTATAAGAATCCATCTCTTTAAGCATCTCTCTTTCGACTATTTGCCCTGGCGGTAAAGAGAGTTTTTAGTGCAACTAGAATACTTGGGTACAAGTTAAACTGAAAATCCAAGTAATAAAAAAATAATAAGATGTTTACATGAAAAAATTGGTAAATCTAGATTTAAATGAAAAAATCATTTCAAAATTCATTCCCTACATGAAATTGCAACTACCAGTATGGATACTGGTGGTTAGGCATTCCCTCATGCAGATCATGATGAGTGCATGTCAGAGATTTTAGTTGAAATGGATTGGTCTGAGGAAGAGGAGGAAGGCATAAGCAGAGATCCGGAATGGGCAGGGTTGGAAGAAGTTGTCTCTGAATCTGAAGATACCACACTTGAGTCTTGAATGAAAGCACAATTGCCAGGCAACTAAGTACAGTACCTTTTTTCTTTTTTAGAGCCACTGATACCACTTCTGAAAAAGAGCCTAAATTTCTTATTTTTTATTCTTGTTTGCCATCACAGTTTTCATTGTTTTACTTTAAGCGCAAGCAAAGAATTTTTATACATTTTTTACACATTTTTATATATATATATATATATATATATATATATATATATATATATATATATATATATATATATATATATATATATATATATATATATATATATATATATATATATATATATATACGTATATATATATATATATTTATAACTAGTAAGACAGTAACTGAGTAAGACTAAAATTTCATTATATACAATAAGAACTACAAATTTGTTTCGAGAGCTCTATACAGGAGACTCTCTCATCAGGTTATGAATACGACCAGGCTACTGCTTGCTTGTTTAAATGCTTGCTAAATAACACTTCCGTGCGTGGCGACACGTATTTAGTAATTCATTTCTACTGTTTAATGAACACAACTGACGTTTGCATATTATGAAATACTTTTCAGCAATGCATAAATTACATCTTTTGTTGGTATCTGAATACGAATTTGCTCTCGCCAGAATTCTCCATTTTAGGTCATAGTTTAAGTTGTTTTCGTTTAGTGTCCATATGTGTCTGCTTAGATGTGTAGCGTTCTTCTTGCTGTTATCCTTGAATTAGGCTAAGTGGTTACGTTATCTTGTCTTAAAATGGTTTTCGGTTAATCCAATATAGGTCTCGGTTGACTTGTCTGTCACAACGCTGGCTTGGTATATGACGTTGTTCGTGAGGCAATGGCCATCAAGATATATATATATATATATATATATATATATATATATATATATATATATATATATATATATATATATATATATATATATATATATATATATATATATATTGAATATATATGTACTGAATTTTCGGTTGCTAGCTGCAACTTCTTCAGAGTTTAATACTGTGGCGGATCTGACAGAACATTATATAGTGTCATTATCGTTGCATGACTTCACTAATGGCATGTAGATTGGTGGAAATAATTTATGTTCATTTGTTGATCTTTTGTCCAACACCGAGTGTAGGCTCTCAAGGAAGAATCTCTTGTGTGTATTTTGCGCTCTCTCCTCTATGATCTTCGCATTATCCATAGAAGTCTCGTGTCCTGTAGTTTCTTCATGATCTTTAATTGCAGACTTTATTTCTGGTCGTACGCCTGGCTTATGCTCAGCCCACCGTGACTTCCCCGATCTTTTACTCTCACATTCAAACTTGTAAACAATACCGTCTATTTCAGAATCGGCTCGTTTGTCTTTCGGCTTTCCAAATATGTCACCCAAACTTTGCATAGGTTTATATGCTGTTCGTACACCTGCATTGCACAATACCCGTTTTACTTGTTCAGACACGCCTCTCACGTAGGGGATGCACGAAAAACCTAAGGCATTGTTGTCTGATTTATTAGGTGTTCAGTGGTTTGAACGGTCTGTTGAATAAATTTGCTTGAGTAACCGTTGAGTGTTAGATCTTTCACGGCACGCTCCTGTTCATTCCTATGGCCAGAAATTGTTGAAGGGATGTTTTTAGCACGATCAAGTAAGTTTTTAACAACAGCTCGTTTGCTCTGGTTAGAGTTGTGGGAGCTAAATGACAAATATTAATAAATCTATTCAACAGGCCGTTCAAACCATTGAAACACCTAATAAATCAGACAACAATGCCTTAGAGGTTTTACGTGCATCCCCTACGTGAGAGGCGTGTCCGAACAAGTAAAACGGGCAGGTGTACGAGCAGCATGTAAACCTATGGAAAGTTTGGGTGACATATTTGGAAAGACGAAAGACAAACAAGCAGATTCTGAAATAAAAGGTATTGTTTACAAGTTTGAATGCCCAAACTGTCCATTCTACTTATATTGGTGAGAGTAAAAGATCGTGGAAGTCACGGTGGGCTGAGCATAAGCCAGGCGTACGACCAGAAATAAAGTCTGCAATTAAAGATCATGCAGAAACTACAGGACACGACACTTCTATGGATAATGCGAAGATAACAGAGAAGAGAGTGCAAAATACATACAAGAGACTCTTCCTTGAATCCCTGCACTCGGTGTTGGACAAAGATCAACAAATGAACATAAATTATTTCCACCAATCTACATGCCCATTAGTGCAGTCATGCAACGATAATGATACTATATAATGTTCTGTCAGATCCGCCTCAGTATTAAACTTTGAAGAAGGCTGCAGTTACCAACCGAAAATTTAGTACATATACTTTTAATCTAGAACTTTTAAAGCAAATAGCAATTATGTTTTTCAGTGCATAAGCCATACTGTGTATAATAAATGAATATCCCTGGATCAGTACATGTTACAGTATATGTTGGGAGATATATAGGTGATGTAGTCTTCAGATTGATTGTCTAGCAATGGACGTACCTTTAACCTTTTAGACGAAATTTTGAAAAAAATTACAAACAGGCACAATTATTAGCACATCTTGGAAAAACATCCTAAACTTAGTAAAATTGCAAAGTTTGGTTGTGAAATGATCTAAAATATGGAAAATATAGCCTTGCGAATTTGGCAGATTTTGTATACATTTGTATTATGGGTGGAAAGTAATACCCATGCAGTTGACAGCCTTGGGTATTCATTTTTCAAGGATAACACAAAACTGCAGGAAATTTGCCAACTTCGCAAGACTGTATTTTCTATAGTTTACAACATTTTACAACCAAACTTTGCAATTTTACTAAGTTTAGGATGCTCTTTCAAGCTGTAGTAATATTTTCCCTATTTCAATTTTTTCCAAAATTTCGTCTAAAAGGTTAAAGGCTCATTCAATATGTCCAGTGTAGAATGAATCTGTAGTATTTGACATAAATGTATTGGGACCCATGTACTGTATACTGTGTTGTATTATCTATTTACCTTTTTTTATCACTGTATATTTTGCACTTTCTTCAATCAATTTTACCATTTCCCAGGTTACACATTGATCGAGGCGAGACTGTTAAATTTTTCCTCTAATTGACCATCTAGCCCTGAGTCCCCTGACACATCTGTTGTCATTCTCCAAATATATAAACATTATCATCTTCAGCTTCCATCATATAACTCGCGACAAAATTGTTTTTTGATACGGCTTGGCTGTCATTTGGATCGGTAAAGCTTGAAGACAATTTTCCAGTTGAAATTTAATGTAGAATCGGCAAAAAATTGATTATCACAGGAGCATACTCGCCCCAGTATTTTTATGCTCACGGTATTTTGAAAAATCGGCATAAATCGCCAACTTCAGGCCCCAAAAAGTACATGAGGACCAAATTTTCGACTTGTAAAATATATTGCAAATCTTCTTAAAATCACCTAAACTATTGAAATATGCAAATTTCTCAACTATTATATAGTATGGAAGCCCAGAAGGCTCACTTCAACTTTTTATGTTTACGTTTCAACTTTTTATTTTTACGTTTCAACTTTTCATTTTTTTAACGAGGGGAAAATTTTTTTTACTTTTTTAACCAACAGTTGATTTTTTTTTCGCCGAGTTGAAAATGTTTTTAGCAAGTCAAAAAATTTTTTTGTGAGCATAGACCATAATGCTTTACGTCTTAGTATCCAGTTGCGATATATAGCTCAGAAACCATCGAAGATGGCTTTCAATGATGTATCAGAAGATATTTTTTAAAATATCAAATGCTTTGTAAAACCTACATACGCTTTTATATTGAAACAGTAATTGCTAATTGTAAATAAAATGTTGTAGAGATGTACGTGCGTATTAAAGATGTGGTCGACGCAATGAAATCACATAAAATGATAGTAAGATATTTAGAAAGTGAATATGGATGTACTTTGAGGTAAAACTGTTTAATAATAAGAACTTATAGAATATCATTTGTTTCAATAATTAATGATTAAAGCTGTTCTGTGGTCAAGGATCGCAATGATGCGTGATAACATAAGAAATACACACACGCAAGCTTTTGTGGGAGAAGGGGTTTCGGGGTGAAACACTCCTGGTCTTGGTTACAAAATATGGTCAAAAATGTCATCCCAAAGACTCATGTTACATTATACTAGATTGTTCATTAGATTGTTATATATAAAGGAGATAGCTATGCAACTGTACACACAGTTCCTTCCGTTAAGCGCACACGCGACAGAACGTTAAATATGCGCACACGCGCATACCAAGGAGATAGCTATACTCTCAATACCTATCAGACCAACTTTATACACAGTTGGACAGTTCTTCAGATTCAACTGATCTATCCTTACAATAAATAAGCGTGAGTCTATGGGCTTGAACGTGAAAATCAGGAGCGTTTCATCCCCGAACCCAAACTTGTATAATTCTTTGAAATGTTACATTGTAACATATGTATACATTCAAGTTATAGCTAGTGACGCGTTAATCGCGTACGTCCATTCCGACTCTGTAGATGAAGCCAAGGAAGTCTTAAAACCATGAAGTCCTGTAGAAGTGATGTGCGACACAACGGAGTAGATAGAGAGCATATAGTGATTTGTGCTAAGGTTATGAGCCAGTGTTGATAGTTCGTACGTTACCCTTCGGTACTTGAACATCTATTGTGTGTAGTTGTCATCTTTCAAGCCAGATATACACCATGGTTTGTGAAACTCATTTAGGATATGTTCATGGGGTGGGTGGGCGGGAAAAAGATTTTTGTTGAAACTTTTAGCCGCGTACCGGCTTGAGTGAGCCCAAATACAATATTATAAAATTCAGTGCGCGTTTCGCTTTTGTATTCAGTTAAGCTTGGCTTGCCATTGGTTGTTGTTTCGCGCTTGACAAAGTCACAGTTTTCATTGGCTAGAAGAGAATTATTCGTTATTCACATGCACTAGTCATTTGCATGCGCTAAATCATGGAACGAGTCTGGCGTATATCTGACATGATGACAACCTAATTGTGCCGCATGCAGGATTCATGTTTGGTTTTGCCAAAACCAAGACATTATAAACGGTAATCTAATCAGAACGTTTCCCCATTAACTTCATTTTATTAATAGCTTACAGCTTAATAAAATTGGCTTAAATAAATTGGAAAATGCTTGGGAAGCATTAAAATGATTAAGGTCACAACTTCAAATGTAGATTTGACTGAATTGTAGCTATTTCAAAATGTGGAGTTGCCCCACCCTCACAGAAGAAGGATAGGATTTAAGAATTTATATAATTACAAAATGATATAAATAGAACTTAAAGTTAATGATCACATCAAAGTGAATCCACCCTCAATAAGTCCGATAACTGTTGTTACATGCACTTCCAAATGCATAGAACTGGGCATTTAAGTATTTAACTAAAGGGGCCTCAGAAGCCATTTAGAAGTGAAGAGGTCAGAAGGCAGAAATCAAACAAATTTAGGCATCTCATCAAAACGTAGGGGTGGATAAGGGTTCCACAGCACCTGAGCAGTGTACTTCTAATTGATTTTATAACCACCTCAAATTAATTAATATTTAAAGTGAAATGAGGAAGCCTAATAGTGACTTATGGCTTCTTTGCGCGTTATTTTATTGCATCGTCATTATTCATGGTTCATTCAATTCCTTGACAGCTTATCTGCATTGAAAAGATGTTTAAAAGCAATGAATATTAGAAGACATGATGAACTCATAGGACCAAATGATGTCATAGAAGCTGTTTCAGTGAGTTACTTTAATGAACGACCGACCAATGCCTGCTTGCTTACATCTATGTAGAATGTTACTGATTATTGTGGTGGAAACTCAGTTAATATCATGCAGTTGAAAGTGATCAGATAATTCTACCCTAAGCAATGGCAATGAAACTGATCATGAAACCAACTGAAAAGAAAATGGCAAACAAGAAGTTTTTTGTCATCCCAGTTTTGTGCAGTTTGACATCCCTTTTTTTTATATTTATTTTGTCAAGTTTTTTATGTTACATGTAAGTCAAACTATGTTTTTACTTTATTATATACTCAGAATGAACTTAATGGTCCTGGCCAAAAAATTGGTTACATACGCATGCATCAGCATCTACGTCAAAAGTACAATTTGAGGGTAAAGAGGTATATATGTGATTGTTTGTATATATTGCAACTGGATACGAAGACGCAAAGCATCATGGTCTATGCTAACCAAAAAATTTTTTGACTCACTGAAAAAATTTTTAACTCGCCGAAAAAAATCAACTGTTGGTTAAAAAATGTACAAAAAATTTTCACCTCGTTAAAAAATGAAAAGTTAAAACACTGAAATACAAAGCTGAAACGTATAAATAAAAAGTTGAAACGTAAAAACAAAAAGTTGAAACGTAAAAATAAAGAGTTAAAATGTAAAAATAAAAAGTTGAAGTGAGCCTCCTGGGCTTCCATACTATATGCACTTTAAACGCTAGGACTATAGGAACTTTAATCTGCGCTAAGATTAAATGAGCGCTAGGACTATGAACGCTTAGAATAATTGAATCTAATCCCAATTTTTTTGGCGCACTGAAACTATACGGCCTTTTCACTTCTATAGTAACAGGCAACATTTTTATTGCTGTGAAATAGGAAAAATTAATTCTTGTAATATTTTTCTCATAATCACTAAGTTTGTAGATGTGTACTAAAAAGTATATTTTATTTTACACGAACAGTTGTAGATTTTAATTTGACTTTATTAAGGGTCGTTATGTTGATTTATTGTCAACAAAACATTTGCAAAAAGCACCGATTTGAATTGGTCGAACTGTCCACACTACTGCAAAAAAGTTCAAAAATATATGCAATCAAATTCTACGGTAATATTCATAGACATAATCTCTACCACGCCTCTCAATACGATGTTATTTGGTCCATATTTGCTGAAGAAAATTCAAGAAAGATATTTCTTGTATGCGTCAAAATCGGGCGATGAACTCGTGAGCCTCTGGTTAGTTTTGGAGTTCAGCTCTTTTTTGAAATATTTTTATCGTACCATACCAGTGACCGACAATCCAAACAAGGCAGGGAATAAATGTTACAAATATGCTTTTAAAATGTGTATTTAGAGCTGTGGGAACCAAAGCTTGTTAAAATATTTGATAACTTGTTTACTTCGAGAATTCTACGTTAGCAACGTGTACGTTAGCAACGCTGACCCCCACGCTAAAACGCATCACACATGATTCGGAAATATCACTGGCGTTTCGCAGCCCTATATCTTATAAGCGCCCTGCTCGAACTATGTAAAAGACTATAAAGGGTTTACAGTTTTAATTTATAAAGACTATAAAGACTTCAAGGTTTCAGAAAGAAATATCAAATTTCAATAAAATTGGTATGCGAGGGATGCATAACTGGATTTGCTTCTCTTATTCGCCTTCTTAGGCATATTTCTCTTGCTGATACTACGATAAGATGTACTGTATATAACGCTAACAAACCTATGCAAACATCATCCTCTCCACTCCACGTTTCATGGTCTTTACAATACCGTGTTGCTGTTCGTGCTCTAGTTTTTTTAAAGAGGTAGCCTTCTGGGCAGGTAAATACACATACGCCGTAAAGTGGAATGCTAGATCCTTCAGCAATGCAATTTGGTTTCAGCGCACTTGAAAAACCCATAGGTTTTAAGTTTGAGCATAACTCTAAAAGTGAAACGAATCACAAGCTTACTTAGCGACAAAGAAGCAGAACCAAGAAGAAGGGTTTATACAAAATGAGATTACAGTATAATGTCCACAATCCTAGCTATTCGCAGCGTAGTAATTAACAATATTTATGTAGCTTCTGCTGTATAAACCTTATGTTACATTTATGTTACACTACAGACTTATGTTACATTTCTTGAAAGATGTGATGTGGTACAGGTATGGACAAACCAATGACTTTGAATCAATCTTAGGGTCCTTATCGTTCATTTATACTTTACATTATTAATGATCTCTTAGAAAGTCTCCAATACACCAAATCCAAAGTAAGCACTGGAGCAATGTTACAATTAACTTACTTTTCGAGGTGCGTTTAACGGTGACATAGAATTCACATGAGTCTTTATTGCCGAATTTATCAGCAATTTCGTATCTGACCAGATGTGTTCCAACACTGAAGTATTCACCATTTTTTCGGGTAACGGTTACCTTAACATTACTTCCATCAGAATTATCGGTGACTGTTGGTTCCAGCCAAGTAACCCGTCTCCTATGGCTATTGTAAACAAACGAAGTGATGTTTTTTGGACACAAGGACATTGTCGGAGCCTCTTTGTCTATAATTGTACAGTTAATCATAATTAACAATGTCACTACACCGACGTCGAGGTGATTACAGGTAATTATTGTACAACTTTGTGCAAAAAGGTAATTAAAGCTTCATTATACTACTTTATATACAATGTTTGGCAGAGATATACAATGTTTGGTAGAGATTTACAATGTTTGGCAGAGAAGTAAAGCTAAATTGCTTATATGAGCACAATGATCGATATAATTATCTACTAATTGCCACATACTTACCCTCTACATCATAAAGTAACGTGCACTGTTTATTATTACCAGCCTCATCTGTCACTGTGTACAATAATTTGTGAGAACCAATAGGTAACTTATGACATCGATCGACTACGACTGGTTTTCCGTTGAGAGTCGCAGTCAAGCTAAGGACCTTGTCAAAGGCCTTAGGGTTGTCAGAATATGGGACAGATCGCAAAAAAGTCCTAACCGTTGCTTTTCCAGGGTCAGTAGCGAGAATTTTTTTACTTTGAGATGGACAACTTACGAGATCTATAAAATGAGGAAAATTTTGGAATAAGGTGGATTGCTTGGAAGAATGCAGGTGGATGCTTAATTTAAGAAACTGAAATAGCCTGATTTGAGATAATCAGTCATTATCTTGGGTGTTGCAATTTTACATGCATGTATAATAGCATGTAAATAAGCGGTAAAAGTTAACGTTATAATATAGTTTCGAATTTTCGAATCAATAACACGTTTAAATAATGTATTGGCATAAGTACTGCTAGTGCAACCAACCATTGCCCCAAATTGCGGAAATTTAGAAAATGGCCGAAAGAAGCAAAACGACAGATATTGATAAAAAAATTATTTGACAGCATTTTGCTTGTATAGCTATAAAGTAAGACAAGCCTTTGATTTGTGTTGTGCACAGCTGTCTTTAATAGGTTTCTGTACACAAAGGCAATTATAAATCATGCAGTACTTTATTTAAATAATTTTCAGTTGCTATTGTAAATTAAAAAAATAATTGATACAAACATGTTCAAGGCCCAATTATAGCACATGCGAAGACTTCCTCAAAGTTTTTTTATTTTTTTACCTTAAGGTGGCTCCCTACGGTTTTAGTTATAAAGTGCATTGTAGCCGTTAAGATCGTTTCATTTCCCCATCTTTCATTATAAAACTATGAAATTCAGTACAAGTGTTATTGAAGTCTTGCTGAAGATTTTAAAGTGGTGATTTTGTGCTAGAAGATTGTTGCTATGGCAACAAATGGATAAGAACATGGCTTGCGTTTCGTCTTCTTTCCGCAATTTTCGAGATTTCCTTCGGTGAATTATTTTTTAATTGAACATGTTGTATGGTACTGACGTAAGGGTTTCACTTACACAATTTAAAAAAATTCTATGGATAAGTTTTTTTATTATCCTACAAAATGTCAAAAATCAATATAAAAAAAAATCCCTTCCATAAAATTTTTCGAAAAAATGACATTTCAAGCACTTGGGCGATGGTAATTGATGAGCAAAATTTTAAAAAAATTCACCGAAGGAAACGGGCAAAATTTACAGTTTAATTTTATTATATTTTTTTGCTTTGACGTCATAAAATTTTTGAAACCAGTTTTTCACGCGTGGAGTCCAGCACATTTCGTGGACATCAACCAGAACAGCGAGAAATGCGTGTTTTTGATAATAGCCGTAGTATTTTTTCGTTTGAAATTTTTGTTTTAACCTTATTTAAGAAGAGATTAAAAGACATTCACATTGCCAAGAAGTAAAAACAAGACATAATAAGGCATAAAATCAAACCACTGCTTCTTAAATTTATTCTTGTCATTAAAAACCGATGTACGAAAATATTTTCAAAACTCATGACTGTATGCACGATAGTTATAAGACTATGTTATTAAAACATGACAGACATCCGACCTTCATTAAACAAGAAAACTTACATAAGCTTCGGTAACATTTCAGAAGAGCCATGAAGTCGATAAAGACAATACAAAATGGTTCAGTCGGAGTCCATACACTTTCGTAAAATTTCGAGCAACAAAAATTACATTACCGGACATAAAAAAGCGCCTAAAAATTGTTTTAAAACTGATTTAAAGCAATTAATACTTGAACTTGGAAACACAAGCGATTGTAAGGAAGAACTGTCGTCTTTTTTGTGTGTAGAAACACAAAAATATCGGCAAAAACAATGTTTTCAACTTTGAATGTAAAAAATTTTATTATAGCTGGCCACGAACATTCCACGCGTGATTCGTGCGGACAGCGTCTGATCTCTATAAATCGGGTTATAACTGAACAAAACTATAGGGAGCCACCTTAAATGAACCATTCTTGTATATAATATTTCTTTTACAGTTGACGCAAACTTGTCAATTATTATTTGCAGTCTTTTATCGCGCTATAATCGGATAATTTCGATAAACGTTCGTGCAGTATTATTAGTTTAATATATTTCCACGCTTATTGGCAACTACAACGAACAAAATGTAAAGCAAAAGATGCGGTAGTAGCGACCGTAAAATCATCTTTATATCATCCTTCATATCATCTTTAATGTATTGCATTATTTTTGTTCGCATCATCGCAGACATAAATTTAACGATTTGTAAAATTAGATTCATATTAATCTGCAGAGAACAACGAAAAATTCGTTGTCTCAAGCTGGATTCGAACTCGCATCTTCGGGATTCTGGACCGCCCCTCTACCAATTGAGCTATCGAGTCAACTGGGATTGGTAGCGAGTCTTATCAAATTTAAGCGCACGAAATATTTTCGTTTCGACTTAACGCTAGTCTTTGAGGACGCGCAGTGTTTCAATTCTATTTCAGAACCATCCTCAGGGATATGAAAAATTACACTCATATAAATCTGACACCGCAGAGAACAAAGAAAAATTCGTTGTCTTGTGCGGGATTCGAGCAGAATTAACTATTTGTCAATATGTGATTTAAAAAAATTACGCAGCCGACAATTCAAGTCATTTACCAATATAGCCTTGGTCGCATTTGCATTTTAATTAATGAAAATATAGCTGCTATAGATAACTAATCAAAATCTGAAATCATCTACAATTATTTAGAGGAAGCCATTTTGAGTCGAATTCTATTATAAGTTGTCTCATAAGACGCCTTAAAACAATAAAAAATGTCTTTGCTAAATTTAAATTCGTTTTAACTTGATAAAAAAGCTAACACATGACGTATATATGTTGTTCAACAGACTACATGTACGTATATGATAATATTTAAAGTGGAACGGAAGTGCAAGTCAGTTTTCGAACGCTATACTAATAGCCACCATGTACAGATAAATCTAGGAAAATAAATTTTGTACGAAGAGAGTACTTCCGTCATTCATGTACGATTTAATAAATTTCTAAAGAAGAAAAAGATTGCTTAAAAGTGATTAATTAGTAAACACGCGTTTTCTTCGCGGCATTTTTCGTTCATCTTAGTTCAGTTTGCATAAAGAGATATTGATAGGCTAAGAATACAACACTATTTTTTGACTGTTGTTTCCTTTAGATACGCGCGCCCGGATCGGAATAAAATTCTAAAATCGTTAGGTATTCATATACAGCTAAACGAAAAATTTTGTTCTATAAATGAATTGACGCCTAAGATAGACATTTATTGACCTAAAACATTCTCTAAACTCAAAAATTCTCGCTCATATAAACACGTTTCAAAGCTTGACTTAGTATTTTCGTAGTTTATTTGGAATACAGGTGCCGGTTTTTCGAAGCCCGTTTAGCGTAAACGGTAGATAAGTCAAAAATTAAATAGCACCCTTACATCACTCGTTAAACAGTCGACTTAAATATTTTGCAGCAAATATGTAGTTGTAAGCATGATAATTCTATTAAAGTTCAAAACTTTTAGTTTAGTTGTTGAATGAACCTATAAATTTGGTTTCTATTTTGAGCTTAACCACTGTTTAAGCTAAACGGGCTTCAAACAGCCGGCCCCAGATGTTTACCTTGGAGTCCTTCTACAATCGACACCACAAAGAAAGCGAAAAACAACATCCGATTCTTCACTTCACGTTTTCCCATTCTTGCACGCACACTTGTGAAAAAGTCTCAACCAACCTAGAATAATGTAGCGAATCGCCTGCTACTTGCATTTATTTTAGTGTATAAAAGCTATGCTAATTAAAGCTGACTGTTGATTGGCTGAGATACCTCTGATAATTATGCACAAATCACCTCAAACGCGTTTGCCGCGATTTTACCGATGTCACTAATTACTCTCTGTAATTATTAAAGAAAATGCTATTGCATAAAGAATAAATTTGAAAATGCTTTGTTAAACAACACCTTTCCTGATCGTCCTTGGGTTTGTTGTAATAGTTTGGCGAAAATAAGTGTAATATGTAGATTTTGATCGCGGATAGAAAACAAAACAGCTGAGCAAATATAATTAAAAGGTTCAAATTTATCTGTAATGAATATGTCCTATATACTAATTTTTCCCCTAAAGAAATTCAAAGATGGGTATAACATGGATCGTTTTAATTTTTTAAATTCATTTAACTAAACGTCTATATAAAACGCATGCTTAAAATTTGATACAGCACGCCTGCTGGTGTTTTAAATAATTATTATTTAATGTCCGGTGAAGATTTTCTGTACAAGGAAGCATAATTGGAAGGGGTAGAGGGGCATGTAGCAAGCGCCGAATTGAATTGAACGATATCTTTTAAAATATCTTTATATTCAAAAGTCATTTAGTCAAGAGTTACAAAACTGTTGATGCAACCATGAGAAGTTTTTGTAAAATGGCAAACTGGGAACATAGCTTCCTGCTAGTTTAGCCACGCTCCAAACCCCGAGAGTTAAACATGGAAAGACTAGATAGTAGGTAAACAATAATAGTGCACTTTTCCAACATTTACTTTTTCAACATTGACTTGTAATTAAATGTATTTATCTTTAATCCACAATTTTTGTAGAAGAAAATGCATTGTTTAAAGTTATTACAGTTTGTTATTTCACATTTGCCTATAAATATCAAATCAATACTGTAAAGCATTGTAATCCGTATGACTTTCAGGAACATTTAAAGAATTTTATACTCCAAATTCAAAAAGTTTGTTCCTATTAATTAAAGTTAAACCAATCACGGCACGGAGGAATTCTATTTTCTCAGAGCTTATAGTTTGCGATATTGCCCTCCTGGAAGGAGATTTACAGTACCGAGTAAATGTCTTGAAACATTATTGTTGTAAAGAAAAATGTCAGCTACCTTGTAGGAAAATTGATAATTTTATTTTAAGTAACAGTACAGAGTACAGATTATATAGTGTACGTCATCCTAATTAGCATTTAATCAGGTACATGATTTGCCAATGATACGTTAAATTATTATTGTGCATTTGAAGTACAATTTATGCGCTAAAAAGGACATTTTAATCGCAATGCTATATTCGTACATTTACATTCATTTTGTAGTCACAATATATTTTGTGATTACATATTTACATTTTGTTGTTAAGTTGCATTTTTTACATTTACATTTTTGAGGCTCAACTTGGAACTATATTCCTTAAATAATCAGAAAAAAATAACACAAAAAATATCTAGTTTTTAGTTAACTCGATTCTGATTGCTTAAAAAGTGTGCCGATTAATCCTTAATCGGCAAATTGTGCCGATTAAAAATTAATCGGCACAGTAACGAGCCGAGCCCGCGGGGAGCGGGAGTTTTTGAAAACAAAAAATATAAACAAATTTGTGAAGCAATTTTTAAAAAAATGGATTATGTTGATTTTTTCGATGCCGAAACTGACAATATTTTAGCTTCAACGGACGAAAACGTATGCTTTCAAGTTGAAAACAAAGCTGTGGTTAATGAAAAGTCGTCTGAAAATAAGTTTCCAGAACTAACAGAAAACGAAGTTGATTCGCTTTACGCAAAAGCTATAGTTGTAAAAATACGAATAGGACGACAAAAACATAGGTTAAATACCTATATTTCTTGGGCTAAACTTCGATGCCAGAGGCAGGACATAGAAAACCTATCTCCACGAGAACTAAATTCAGTCCTTGGCCAGTTCTACGCGCAGTTAAAAAAGATAAACGGCGAAGATTACCAACCGGAAACTTTAGCTGTAATGCAAGCCTCACTTGATCGTCATTTAAAGGAAAATGCCTACACACTATCCATTGTTCGAGACCCACAATTTCATTCTTCTAACAAAATATTAAGGGTGAAAGCAACTAAATTACGTGAAGAAGGAAAGGGAAGCAGACCGAATGCTTCAAAGGCACTCACCTAGCAAGAAGAAGCTGAATTGTGGAAAGCTGGCAAGCTCGGTGATCACGACCCCGAAACGTTAATCCATGCAGTTTGGCTCACGTTAACTCAACATATGGGACTCAGAGGACGGCAAGAACACGCTCTGGCTGCCATTGACGACTTTATATTTGGAAAAGATAAAAACGACGTCGAATATGTCCAATTCAACGATTTGAAGCCAACAAAAACCCGTCAAGGTGGCCTGAGAATGAAACGACGAGGTCAACTTCCGAAAATGTTTGCCACAAACGACTCGACATGTCTTGTTGCCATCTTCAGATCTTATCTCTCTCACCGTCCAGAAAAGCTCAAAATGTCTAGTCCACTGTACCTGGCAGTCAAATATAAACCCAAAACTAAGGTTAGGTACAAAACCCAGAAGATGGGAACTAACCGTCTCGGCGAAATCATCAAGCGAATCGTGCGAGGGACAGCAGTTGAACAAACTGGAAAGCGTCTAACAAATCACAGCGCCAGAAAAACCGCTGTTAAAAAGCTGGACGACGCGAATATTCCACGAGCACAGATAGTATCGGTTACAGGTCATCGCAACGAAAAGTCCCTGGATGATTATGTAGATTTTTCTCCACTGAACGCTCGAAGCAACTATCAAATATAATCAGCGGGAGTGAAACAGTGAATAGCCTCAGCGGTTCACTCAAAGTTGCTCCTCTACAAATACGAGATGGAAACAACAGCCTTCCTTCCACTTCTGCACCGCCGAATGCATTTCCACAACGACAATTTCCAGTGCTGAATTTGGCAAATTTGGCTCAAAACATGGAAAACTCAACGATAAATGTCACGGTAAACAACAACATCCAAGTGCCCCCCTCCTATTTCGACAATCGAGAATCCGAACAATCCTGTTCAAGTGCTGCTGCTAAGCGACGCCGGGTCCTTCCTTTCTATGACAGTTACTCTGATTAGAATTCTTGTTATTTTAAAGCAATGTTTTAAAGAGTTTTAAATATGTTAAATGCACAACATTTCACACTTGTTTACCGGTAAAGTTTGAGAATAAACCCGTGTAAGTGCTTCGTGTTACAAAAAACGCTTGTGACTTTTGCACGAATAAATTATGAATTGTAACTAGAAATACATGCAGCAACCCCTCGCCACTAACTAAGAGCATGCAACTATATTTTCGGAATTACATGAAGTACTTCTATAGGTTGTTGTCATAGCAACACGGCAATTGTTACTTATACTAATTTTTCAAAATGACAAAATATTGGGTTTTAATTCTTGTTTTATTGACAATTTTTTAAAATGGCACAACATTTGTCATCGGTATGTTATTACGCCTTATCCCATATGTGTCATGAAAGCGGGCTTCTGATTGGTTCTCAGCAGGTAAGTTTTTTCCGAACTAACCTGCTTTTTCCGAACTTACCCGCTTTTCTCTTTATCGATAAAACCGGCTTTCTGATTGGTTACAAAAACCCGAACTTACCTGCCTGCTGCTTACGCTGCCGTCCGCCTCAAACTGCTCAACAACAATGGCGAACAAAATTTAGCTGATGATTAAACCTGCACTTTAAAGAACATTTTTGGGCTAAAGACGTCACAGAAACCAAGCAAAAAGAAACGGAAAATTGTAAACTAAAGACAATAGAGAGCCTGATAAAGAAATATTAAGAGACCAATAAGTTTAAGAAGAGAAAATGTTGACAAAATACATCGGCGACTCAGCGAGAATCGGAAAACAACACAAGAAGATAAGTCTAGTATGGGATAAAAACCCAACTTACTTGCAGGTTCGGTTGGTTCGGGATTAACGCACCTCGGGGTCTGACAGCTGTCCGAACCTACCTCGCTTCGCTCGGTAGGTTCGAACAGCTGTCAGACCCTCGGTGCGTTAATCCCGAACCAACCTCCCTGCAAGTAAGTTTGTTATATAATGTAAGCTTAAATTTGGTATAAAATACGACCTACTAATTACATACATTAGACGTTTTGAAATATTTATGAAACTAAATTTTTATCTACATAAACTTTGAGTTTGAAACAAAACCGTTTCAAGCCAATTTTGTATCTTCGCTCATATTCTTTTACATGTAAAGTTCGTCAATATTTTGAAATACAGTAATAAGAAGACAGTCTTGCATTTACAAAACATAAACTTACTCTGGAATTTAAACAATAAACAGTGAATAGACTGGAGGAGTACGGCTATGCCGGCCTTTATAAAGCATTAAAACACAAGTATAAATACGCATTATCAACAAACTTGCCTTGTGTTTCACGCCGTAGTCAATTCTTGGCGCTTCTCTGTATTTTCCCAGAATTAATCTCTCTTCAAGAGTCAATGACCACCCTTCGTTGGTTGTGAAAGTTGCCAAATCTTTTTGCAAAAATACAAAATATTGTAGTGGAAAAAGCAAATTTAGATATTTGCTGTCAGTTGAATTCGTGGTTAATCAATCAACAATAAATTTTAAATGTTCGGGGATAATTGTACATATTTGAGACAGAAATAAATTTATTTAAATGTAGCGTCGGCTATAAAATGCTACGCACTCGCGGTGTTATAAACATTTCGCCAAACACGCGTGCGATTTTTCATTAACACTTCTCGAACCGTGTAATTTCCTATACTAATAAACTTTTATTAATTCTTTAAATGTATTTTAAATTTAGAATATAAATATTTTTTTTAAATGTTTCAGTACATATAATATCTGTCTCGTTTTGCCCCATTTCATTGGGGCAAAATGAGACATTGACCTGCGATCGTTTTTCGTTTATAAATGCGACTATATTTCCAAAAGAACTTTTTTTTGTGGTGAATTAGTTAATTGGACCCTACTAAATATTGTAATGTTGTAAATAATGCTTAAATATATTTCCTAACTTTTATGAGAGTTACATTGCTTAAGCGTCTCGTTTTGCCCCGCATTACGCTACATTTTAACAATAACATGCAGATATATTTTTCACTCAAGTTTCAAAATTCAAAAGCACTTAAAATCTGAATCAATGGCTTCACAACGACATGCCTCTCGAGGATGATAATGTAATAATAATGTGGTACAGAACCAAAATTACCATATCTTGAAAAAATCCTAATTAGTATTATTTGTGAGAACGTTATGAAAAATATTAACATTTCCTATATACTGAGGTAAAATGAAGAACAGGCCAGGCGGATCGCAATTCGATGTGGGGAGGCTAAGGTCGAGCGTTGAATGCCAATCCATGGGGAGGGTTGTTTTCAGGAAAATTTTAAAAATTTGAACATTTAAACCTCTCACCGATTCAAGCATCGTATTTGTTCCCTCCTTCCAGCTCCCTGCGGCCCTGAATAAAATCTGGAAG